>CM039521.1:10239353-10252339 GCA_022433055.1 Begonia peltatifolia
TGAAATCCTAGGAAAGAATCCCACGCACCCCACGAACTACCCAGTCCGGTCCCAAGCACTCACGTCCCCACTCCGACACCCCGCGTACACCTTTGCGGTGCCACACGTGCCAACCCAACGTCACTGTATCTCGCGCACACTCACAGCGCCGCGTGCCCCACGCACCCTGCCTCTGTACAGCACGTCCGCACGCACGCCCTCACCCGGCGCCGCATGACCCGTGTGCACCCGCAGGGCTGCGTGCCCCGCGCACTTGCGCTCACGCCGCACTTCCACGCTCATGTACTTTTTTCTAGCATTTACTGTTCACACCTCAACCTATTTCGTATCTCCTCGATTCCCAACCTCTCTCCCGAAATTTCGGCAGAGTAACGGCTAAAAACTGACTATCCCAAAATTTAAACCCTGCACACAATTCACCATAATCCAATAATGTTTATCTATCCATCATCCAAAGAAATCACCATAACCAAATCAGAGTAAGAGGACAACGAAAATCCATCAAATACAAATGAAGAAAGTCTCCAGTATAGAGTAATATCATTCTCTAACATGAAAAATATCTGGGTACGTCACCAAAATCACACGCACTCCATCTACCTATACGCTGACTCATATACAGCAACCAATCTCATCCCCCGTACATAATCACCGCAAAAGAAAGAAAACCCCCAAACCGACCAGGCCACAACCTACCATCTCCACGGGTCGGGTCGCCCTAACAAACGTCCGCCATCCGGTGCCACAGTCGGACGCCGCCACCCATCCTACGCCTCAGGACTAGGCACTCGAGGCTCACCAACGGTATCGTCAGCACCTACACCACAGAACACACAACATAAGGCTAACGCTCAGTAAGTAATGCGATATGAAAGTAAAAGCCAACAATGCAATCCTATCAAATGCAGTCTCTACCCTCACACTCATGTTGTCACATCTGTGACGCGTAGTACAGCCGCACCAGGGTAAGGAGGAACCTCACGCCACCCTACACCCTGACACGTCGCCACCGTCCCGGACTCCCCAGCAACGAGGCCCACAAGCTACACCCACGCATCACCACACGGCAACCACATCAAGGTAAGGGTGTACCTCGCGCCACTCTACACCCTGACACGTCGCCCCCGTCCCAGCCTCCCCAGCACGGGGCCACAGTTGCCACACACACACACATTTTGCGACAGCCCAGCCGGCCCACCCCTCGAGTAGAATCCGCGACTGGTGTTGCACCGGCCCACACACTAGTAGGATCCGCGGTACCACTGCCCATATCCTCACCGTCAACACATTCACGCCGCATGACGGCCCAGCCGGCCCACCCCTCGAGTAGGATCCGCGACTGGTGAAGCACCGGCCCGCACACTAGCGGGATCCGCGGTACCACCGCCATACGTCTCACCTCGTACATCAAAACATGCTAAAAATCATTTTCGTTCCTGTTTTTAAAAATATGATGCATGTCAAATAATACGCACGCACACCACAATCAATCACACAAACCCTAAAGTTCTACAGTGTAGGCCCACTTGGGCAAAACACATGCATGCACTACTTAACTGGCGTCCTTAGCTATTCGATCCAGCCCGATCGATTCTGTTTTCCTGAAATTCTAAAACATAAAGTTATAAGTTATCATTCACGATTTACAATTCTAATTCACAACCACCACATATAACCAAATCCACAAATTTCTATTTTTAAACACTAAATAAACAATCACAAGATCATCAAGTGTAACTCTATGCACTTAACTTCCAAATCAACAACTAAGCTAACCTATTCTCTTAACATCCATCAACCAGCATGAACACCATCTAATATCCAATATCCAAACATAATAGAACTCAAAACATGTGCATATAATCTCTATCTCCAAACACCCATTATTCTATATTGCACAATCTAAAAATTGAAATCCAATTCAAGTAATTATCCCAAGGTTAAGTCATCATCCACATAATCTCAATCAACCACCCTAATAATTCGACACTTCAATCAATTTCAACTAAATAACTATATATCAAGGGATTAAAATTGAAGCTATCACAATCAAACTTTTGAAATTTGTCATAAATGTTGTCCAACTTCCAAAATTTGCAAAAAATTGAATATAAGTCTAAATTCAATGATTTAAAATGCTAAGGGCTCCTAAACGAGTGTATTTCAACATGGTAAAATCCATTTGTTAAAAATCGAACTCAATTAATAGCAGAAAATCAAAAATCGAATCTGCTCGGAAATCATTTCACAGTTTTTCATTCCACTTTGAAAATTCATATCAAATCGTATATTTGGCCAAATTCGATGATTCGACATGTTTTGGAAACCTTATAAGGTCTAGTTTATGCTGGTGAAATCCATTTTCCAAAATCAAAGCATAATCTATGGCAGAAAAATCAAAACCGAATGCCAGCTGAAATTTTCTAGTTTTTGCACAATAACTTCTAAAATTCATAACTCATTCAATCCTTACTCGATTTCAACGATTCAAGATGCTTCGTTACCCTAATTATGTCCACTTTGACGTGGTTTCATCCATTTGCCAAAAACCAGACTTGATAAATAGCAGAAATTCGAAAAACCGCAGCTGCCCAAAACCTCTTCACAGATTTTTTTATCAAACTTAGAAAAATCATATCTGCCTTTACGATCATCGAAACAACTGGATTCCAAAGCCAAAATTTTCCTTAAAGTATCTAATTCAACATACTATAATAGTTTTTAAAATGAACAACAGGAGCTCAGGTGAAAAATACCAAAACCGAGCTACCCAATCCGAAACCCTAGATTTTTATTGGCCAAAACTAGAAAAGAAAGAGAACAGTTACCGAAATCGAAGAGAGGGCCGTGTTCCACGCCGGATAGAGGAGATGGAGCTGCGTTCTTCGGCCGAGGAGAAAATAGGCGATCGGGTTCTTCTTTCGTGCAAAGCCGAGAGAGAATGACAAAAAAAAAATAGGGAGGAAAACAAAAATGAAGAACCTGGTCTTCACGTGGGGAGAGAACAGAACAGGAGGAGGGGGGTATGGCAGGGGGAAAGTTTTGTTTTTATTTATTTTATAATATAAATAATAATAATAAACTTAATTACTAAATCACCCTCAACTTTTAATTTTTTTGTTAAACGGTCAATCAGTTCGCTTCCGGTTGAAATTTTATAATTTTCTCTTTTCCATTAGCTTTAAAATAATCTTTTACTTAACAGTATAAATTTTCCTCTCTTGATTATGACTAAAACTCTGCCGTTTACTAATACGAAAATCCGAAAATCATTTTAACGAAAAATTTCAGGGTGTTACATTCACTCGCTCTGATACCAACTCTGTAACGCCCTAGAAACCTACTCGTTTCTGGTTCGCCACTGCTCTGATACCAACTCTTGTGACTCGTATCACAAAAATTTCGTAAAATTTTGAAACTTTTATTCTTCGACCTAAAATGACATTTTCGATAATATTTTAATTGGCATTGCAGCGAAAAACTTATTTAAAATCAGTTTAAATAAACTTCACCTTTTAAAATATAAAAATAAAGAGACCGGTCGACACCTGCAAACGCCGACCGACATTTGAGTGATCTTAGGTTTTTTATCAATCGACACTGGGATCACCGGTCGACACTAGGAATCACCGGTCGACACTTCTATGCTCAGCTAGGAGAGCGGTCGACACTTGTTTTTTGCAAATCGACACTTTGACCCTCTCTGCCCGCGCAGGGCCACCCCGCGGTCGACATTCTTGCTGTATTTGCACTAACCGGTCGACACCCACTGTTGCCGGTCGACACCTCGTTACTCTCTGGCCGCGTCAGTCGAACCTCGTGGTCGACACTCACCCTGCCATTTACACTGACTGGTCGACATCTATGGACTTCGGTCGACAATTCACACCATCAGTAAAAGTCAACACCAGTTCATTTAAAAATGCACGACAAACATTCATCGATCAAATTCATAAAGTAAAAACTATAATTTGAAAACATAACTTTTCCAAGTAAATTTCAAAACAACATGATTCTTCTTCAATTGACGACTATACCCGCACCACGCTACCTATAACCTCAAAATCTATATATCGTTATTCAACTCAAAACACTTACAAAAATCCCACAATCTAACTCGCCATGGTCATGTCGCCCCAACAACTACCTGCATCGGAATGCATCGTACGCCTCCAACTCCATCCTAGACACGTTCATCACCTAGCAACTCACCAGATAGCTCGTCGTCACCTACACCACGGAACACAAAACGTAAGCCTAATGCTTAGCAAGTATGAAATATGAATTAAAACCAATGCACAACTCAACCCCTAACACATGCAGTTTCTACACTTTGTTTCGTTTTCGTTTTGTTGCTTTCATCTTTCACTTTCACGTGTGAGTCAAGTAGGCGCACATCTTGCTCCACTCAGGACAGCCACACCATGTGTAATAACCCGGGAATTTCGAATTTTATCTTTAATTTTTGGAATTTTTAGTTTGATCCCGGTCGGATTTTTGAGAAATATTTCAACGGAAAATATTTAAATTATAAGGCTCGAGGCCTACTTTTGCGATTGGTTTTCAGAATTTAAAGCTGGGAGGTCGGGAAGTTACGAAATTTCGGACGATTGAAGTACGTGAGGGCAATTTGGTAATTTGTATTTATTTTTGTAATATAAAAAAATAAAATAAAATAAAATAAAATTTGTAAACACCCGAATGGCTTCGCGATGAAGCCATTCGGTTGTTTCCTCTGTGCACCCGAGAGAGCCGAGAGGGAAGCAGACGCGGGAGAGATTCGAGCTCCGACGACGGCCGACGACCGGAGGAGAAGGATTTCGGCAGTCGACGTGGATAAAGGGCTCCGACAAACCGGGAACGACTTGTAATCCAGCCATTCCCGTGCCGAAGACCCAAGGTAAACTGCCCTGCCTTTTTCGTTTTTTCGCTAGCAAGTGGGGAGTTCGGTTACTTCCGAACTCTTGCCTGGTTTGAGCTCGGTTCCTGGTGTGAGGAGGACTGGGATGGGCGCGCTAGAGGCTCGGCATTTCCGCCCCAAACCCGGCCGAGGAGAGGTGGGAATGTCTCCTGTTCCTCCTCTAATCGTGGTGGCCGAAGATGTAGGCTACCTGTGTTCCTACCTCGGCTTGTTGTGCCATGGTATGGAGGAATTGCAGCAAGAATAAAGGGTGGGGAAGGGGAGAGCTGGTAGTGCCCTGGTTTCGAGATGAAAACCAGGGAAGTTTTGCTGCCATTCGAGCTTTCTGATCGAGAAGCTTCGAAATTGTTATGAGTTATGTATAATGGACTGGAATGCGGCTGCTTGGTGAAAGAATTTGCGAAATTGGATCGAATTTAAATTTTCGGCTATTTTTAGGTTAGAAGCAGATTCTGTTTTTGGCCAATTTGGCCTAGTTTTGGTTAATCGTTTTAAATTCTGTTTTACGGGTTAAAAATAGGTTGTTAGAAGAATGTGTGGCCGCTGGAATCGTTCGATTCTGATATCCGACGCAAAAGTTATGCGCGTCGGAAGTTTATGCGAGATTTTGGTTTAAGTCAAATCAGTGACCGTCTTTCGTGGAAAATTCGACGTGTGAGAGTAGCATAGCCATTTTGATGCATATAACTAGTTGGGAGTGAGTTTTGGTTGAAGGAAAGTGAAAATGTGAAATTTTAATAAAATGGCAGATTCGGTTATTGGCATTTTTCGCCTATCTGCGGCCTACCGATTTAAAATCCATTTAAGGATGTTAAACTAGGTTCCTAAGGGAACGTTTGGCCACTTGAATCGTTTGATTCCGTTGACGGACGCAAAAGTTATGCGCATCCGAACGTTGAGCTGGTATTCGGCCAAACCAAATCAATGGACCGTTTTAGTTGGAATTTAATGAGTGTAGTTAGATAAGGTTATTTTTAGCTAATTGGTAAATGTTGGGAGAAATACTGATGAGAAATTAGTTGTGTTTTAGGTTGAGGCTTTCTGTTGGCGAAGCTGTGTATCGAGCGAGCTTAGGACGCCAGGTAAGTAGTGCATGCATGTGTTTTGGCCAAGTGGGCCTACACTGTAGAACTTTAGTGTTTATGTGATTGATTGCGGTGTGTGTGCGTATTGTGTGACATGCATCATATTTTTTTTAAAAAAATGGGAACGAAAATGATTTTTAGCATGCTTTGATGTATGAGGTGAGACGTGTGGCGGTGGTACCGCGGATCCCGCTAGTGTGTGGGCCGGTGCTTCACCAGTCGCGGATCCTACTCGAGGGGTGGGCCGGCTGCGCCGTCATGCGGCGTGAATGTGTTGACGGTGAGGATATGGGCAGTGGTACCGCGGATCCTACTAGTGTGTGGGCCGGTGCAACACCAGTCGAGGGTCCTACTCGAGGGTTGGGCCGGCTGGGCTGTCGCGAAACGTGTGCGTGTGGCAACTGTGGCCCCGTGCTGGGGAGGCTGGGACGGGGGCGACGTGTCAGGGTGTAGAGTGGCGCGAAGTACACCCTTACCCTGATGTGGTTGCCGTGTGGTGATGCGTGGGTGTAGCTTGTGGGCCTCGTTGCTGGGGAGTCCGGGACGGTGGCGACGTGTTAGGGTGTAGGGTGGCGTGAGGTTCCTCCTTACCCTGGTGCGGCTGCACTACGCGTCACAGACGTGACAACATGAGTGTGAGTGTAGAGACTGCATGTGATAGGATTGCATTGTCGGCTTTTACTTTCATATCGCATTACTTACTGAGCGTTAGGCTTATGTTGTGTGTTCTGTGGTGTAGGTGCTGACGATACCGCTGGTGAGCCTCGAGTGCCTAGTCCTGAGGCGTAGGATGGTTGGCGGCGTGCGACTGCGGCACCGGATGGCGGACTTTTGTTAGGGCGACCCGACCCGTGGATATGGTAGGTTGTGGCCTGGTCGGTTTGTGGGTTTTCTTTCTTTTGCGGTGGTTACGTACGGAGGATGAGATTGATTGTTGTATATGCGTCAGTGTATAGGTGTATATGGAGTGCGTGTGATTTTGGTAACGTACGCGGATATTTTCCATGTTAGAGTATGTTATTTCTCTATACTGGAGACTTTCTTCATTTGTATTTGACGGATTTTCGTCGCCTTCTTACTCTGATTTGGGTTGGGATGATTTCTCTGGATGATGGATAGGTAAATATTGTTGGATTTTGGTGAATTGTGTGCAGGGTTAAATTTTGGGGTAGCCAGTTTTTAGGCGGTACTCTGCCGAAATTTCGGGAGAGGGATTGAGGTTCGAGAGGATACGAAATAGGTCAAGGTGTGTGTATGATGAATGCTAGAGGAGTTCATATGAGTGTGGATGTGCGGCGTGATTGCAGGTGCGCGGGGCATGCGGCCCTGTTGGGTACCCACGGGTCGTGCGACACCGGGTGAGGGTGTGCGTGCGGACGTGCTGTACGGCGGCAGGGTGCGTGGGGCACGCGGCGCTGTGAGCGTGCACGAAACACAGTAACGTTGAGTGGTATGTGCGGCACCGTGAGAGTGTGCGTGAGGTGTCGAAGGGGAGACGCGAGTTGTTTTCGAATCGAGTCAAAAAAAAAAAGAGGGGAGTAAATTGGAAACAAAAGGGTATTAAATTGAGTGAATTATGTTAAGTGTTAGTGTGTGTGTGTAGGTGCACTGTAGCGCACCGAGAACGCGGGGCTTTCTCGGGGTGTTACATCATGACCCACGGAGTGAGATTGAAGGCACACATCGTGATCTCACACGGAACGGCCAACCCAAATCTCCTCTAAACATCGATCGTTGAACCCTCTAGTGCTCTCTCACTAGCACATTAATGACGAGTCGTTCACGCATGCGTGTGCAAATCTTTTCTTATCTGATTACATTTCATATGCACAGTTTAAAACATGCTCAAAACTCGTCTTTCGTAGTTCAAAATCATGATGGATGACAACACAATATGCACGACCCACTGACCAAACAACCAAACAACAATCAAAGCAAACAAACAATCAAGTAAACAAACAATCATACCATTCCATGGTGTAGGCCCGAGGACAATTCACAAACGATCCATCACTTACCTTGCATCCTTGCTTTCCGTGGTGCTTGTTTCACTCGAAACTTGATCAACCTACAACAAAATTGGTTTTTCCCATCAAATTTCATCATATTATTCTACTTGTGCGCTAAAATGACCACATTAGCTCAACACTTCGCGAACTCACCAAAATTGCTCACTAACCTATTCGGCTACAAAACCAACCCAACTTCCTACATGCATAACTTTTGCGTTGGTTATTGGAATCACCCGATTCCAGCGGCTAAACGCTCCAATCATAACCTACTTTAACATATCAAAGCGAAATTTAAATCCATTAACTGCAGCTAGTTAAAACTCCCCAAAGACATAACTGAATTTCACACTAAAACGCCCAAGACTCCCATTCTCGGTTCTCTCGACAAAACTCACTCAATTCCTCACCAATCTATCGCACTCTAAACATCGATCGTTGAACCCTCTAGTGCTCTCTCACTAGCACATTAATGACTAGCCGTTCACGCATGCGTGTGCAAATCGTTTCTTGTTTGATTACATTTCATATGCACAGTTTAAAACATGCTCAAAACTCGTCTTTCGTAATTCAAAATCATGATGCATAACAACACAATATGCACGACCCACTGACCAAACAACCAAACAATCAAAGTAAACAAACAATCAAGTAAACAAACAATCATACCATTCCATGGTGTAGGCCCGAAGACAATTCACAAACGATCCATCACTTACCTTGCATCCTTGCTTTCCGTGGTGCTCGTTTCACTCGAAACTTGATCAACCTACAACAAAACTGGTTTTTCCCATCAATTTTCATCCTATTATTCTACTTGTGCGCTAAAATGACCACATTAGCTCAACACTTCGCGAACTCACCAAAATTGCTCACTAACCTATTCGGCTACAAAACCAACCCAACTTCCGACATGCATAACTTTTGCGTTGGTTATTGGAATCACCCGATTCCAGCGGCTAAACGCTCCAATCATAACCTACTTTAACATATCAAAGCAAAATTTAAATCCATTAACCGTAGCTAGTTTTCAAAGACATAACCGAATTTCACACTAAAACGCCCGAGACTCCCATTCTCGGTTCTCTCGATAAAACTCACTCAATTCCTCACCAATCTATTGCACTCTAACCTATTACACATTCTCCAACTACCCCTAGAAATTTTGAATTCAGAAACCCAAATTGCAAGGTAAACACCCCCCCCCCTTCTCGAACAATCTGCAAGGTTCGGCATTCCTTCACCTCACCCGCTCCGTACCATTAACTCTCACATCATCCGCTCTAAACCTAGCACAAACCTCCAAAAATTCAAACTGAAACCCAACCCTAGATTACCGATCAACAGAGTGGAGGAGAGGAAGAGATTACTGAGGAGAAAGAGGTTCCAAGTCCTGCACGTGGACGGGAGGAGGAACAAGAACGGGAACGGCAAGCTCCGATCGCCGGTGAAAGGGAGACGAGGCGCACGCGGGAGAAAAAAGCCGTTCACCCCTTCCTTTTTGCCGAGGGAAAATGGATGAAGTGGCTTCTGCTGAAGCCACTCCCGTTTTCTTCTCTTTTTTTTAATTAAATAATAATAATAATAATAATTACTTACTTTTCCGGCATCACACTTTAATCCTTTAACTTAACAGCTATTCAGTCCATTTTTGGTCGAATTCATAAAATTTTCTATTCTCCATTAGCCTCGAAATAATCTTTTACCTACTAATACAATTTCTCCGCTCTCGATTTCGACCAAAACTCAGTCGTTTACCAATACGAACTTCCGAAAGTTAAATCACAGAAATTCCGGGTGTTACAAAAAGACCCGAGAGAAACGTAGTGTCGACCGGCGTTTATCAGTGTCGACTGATGGAAAAACCCGAGAGTTTATTTAAACCACTATGTTTTGAAAAGTGAAGTTTATTTAAACCAGTTTTAAATTGAGTTTTCCTTTGCGACATTGTTAAATAGTTTTCAAAGAGTATTGATTTAAGTCGAGGAACATAAGTTTCAAATTTTATACGAATTCTGTCGAGGTGAGAAGCGAGTGTACGGTTAACGACTCCGGTCCAGGGACGACTCGAGGGCGTTACACATGTGGAGTCGGAGCAGTGAACGAACCAAAAACGTGTAGGTTTTTGGGGCGTTACAAGGTTTTCTACCCTTCTTCTATCTACCCATTCAGAAATGGCTGGCAAGAAGGATGTTTAGTGTGCACCTCCAAGTAACCAGAAACTTAGTGAAATAATGATGGGTCTATAACGGATGTTACGTATTGTCGGAACGACTGCGAGGTTACCTTTGGATATGACTCACCGAAGGAGCCAAACTTGGATGTTACGCACCAAACTCGACAGACAATGATAGTGAACCCAACCGGATATGACGCACCAGAGGGAAACACCAATAGTTTGAATATTACGCATCGAATAGAGAAGGTTCTGATGAACACTTCTAAAAAAATGAAGAAAAAACTTCACTGTGAATTCAAAGATGCTTTACAAAGCTTAAAAAACATAGAATGATTGGAGATGAAAAATCTAGAAGGAAAAAAATGTAGGCATTGGAGATTCTTCCTCAGTCGCATGGGCAGCGCGCAATCAGTGCTTCTGGGCGCGCCTCTGCTGCAAGTGTTGGTTCCTTGTGTACCCAGGTGTTTGGGTATGAATGTCTACATGCCAACCCATCAATGTAGTCTTAATCATTTGAGCGCGTTGCTACTATCGGCAACTTCTACATGCCAACTTCTATTGTGTATGCTTTGGGATTAGAAACAATGTTATTACCATTTGGGTGTGGAATAACCGTTGGGAGGAAATGCTGTTGAAGATAAAATATGCAAATCTTCTGTAGTATGGATTAAAGACCATGAGTTAGTGGTAGACCTTATAGTGATGGAACTTCATTGGTTTGATGTTATTTTGAGAATGAATTGATTATTTAAGTAAAAAGCAATTATGGATCGTTACCAAAAGAAATTAACGGTTTGTATTTCACAAGATGAAACATTTTCATTTTATGGTGAGGGAAATGCAATTAAATGCCACTTCTCCCAAACTTTTTTTGAGCTTAAAGGATGGATAGCTAACCTTTTGATTGAGCCAAATAATGATAAAATGGTTCAGTCTATTGAATTGGTAAATGAGTATATGGATATTTTTCTAGAAGGACTACCCGGATTGCCTCCAAGAAGAGAGATAGAATTTGTAATTGAAGTGTATTCGGGTAAAATTCGGATTTCATTTCTCCTTATCATATCACAGTAGCCAATCTAAAGGAATTGAAAGTATAATTAGAGAAGTTAATAGAGAAAGGATTTATAAGGCTTAGCACATCTCCATGGGGTGCTCCACCTTTGTATGTAACGCCCAGGATTTCTGATAAAATAATTTTCAAAAATTCAAATTGGTAAACAGTGAAGTTTTGGTCGGAATCAAGTGCGGAGAATTTGTACTAGTAGATAAAGGATTATTTTGAGGGTAATGGACAAGAGAAAATTTTATAATTTTGACCGGACGCGGACCGAATAACAGTTTAGCTAAAAGATTAAATAGTGAGGGCGATATAATATTAAAAAATAAATAAAAGGTGAACAAAACCATCCCCAGTTCTTCCCCTCCCTTCCCTGCCGAAATTTTCCTCTCTTTTTTTCTCTCCCTCGGCGATTCCCTTCTAGCGACGCTCATAGCCAATCCTCTTCGTTTCTTCGCCAATCTTCAGAATTTTGGTAAGTTTGAGTAAGTTTTCGAGTAGATAGTTAACTCTTTAGCTGTTTTGAGTGTTAAAAGTAAAGTTAGAGGGTGTATTGGATAGTTTTGATAACCTTGGGAGGGAGATACAAGAGTTAGAAGCTAAAGTTAACTTTTGTTCGTATATTGGTGTTTAGGCTGCAAGTAGGAGTATATTGATGGGTTTTATGGAGAAGATTGAATGTTTGGACAGCTGAAAAACTTGAGTTACGAAATAGTTTTTGTTCAGCCTCATTTGGCTAAGCCGTAGATGTTGGATTGGAAAATGGATAAGACCATTAGAAACTAGATGTCCTGAGGAGTGTGTAGCCGCTAGAATCGAGTGATTTTGATTATCGACACAAAAGTTATGCGTGTCAGAAGTTAGATTGATTGTTAGTTAGAAATCGGGTTAACGAGTCGTTTTAGTCTAGCTTTGGTTGGTTGAATTAGTAGTCGTAATTTTAGTACGTGGGATGCGTTGTAAGATGAGTTTTAATGTGAATTGGTTATGTGATAGGTTGAGCCTGAGCAAGTGATAGAAACGAGCTCCACAGAAGCTAAGGACGTCAAGTAAGTAGAGTATGTATGTTGTAACACCCCGAAAACCCACACGTTCCCGGTGCGCTACAGTGCATCTACACACACACACTAACACTTAACATAATTCACTCAATTTAATACCCTTTTGTTTCCAATTTACTCTCCCTTTTTTTTTTTTGACTCGATTCGAAAACAACTCGCGTCTCCCCTTCGACACCTCACGGACACTCTCACGGTGCCGGACATACCACTCAACGTTACTGTGTTTCGCGCACGCTCACAGCGCCGCGTGCCACACGCACCCTGCCGCTGTACAGCACGTCCGCGCGCACACCTTCACCCGGTGTCGCACGACCCATGGGTACCAAACAGGGCCGCATGCCCCGCGTACCTGCGATCACGCCGCACATCCACACTCATCTAAACTCCTCTAGCATTTATCATACACACACCTTGACCTATTTCGTATCCTCTCGAATCTCAACCCCTCTCCCGAAATTTTGGCAGAGTACCGCCTAAAAACTGGCTACCCCAAAATTTAACCCTGCACACAATTCACCAGAATCCAACAATATTTACCTATCCATCATCCAGAGAAATCATCCCAACCCAAATCAGAGTAATAAGACGACGAAAATCCATCAAATACAAATGAAGAAAGTCTCCAGTATAGAGAAATAACATACTCTAACATGGAAAATATCCGCGTACGT
>CM039521.1:10262339-10310497 GCA_022433055.1 Begonia peltatifolia
GCTTCAAAATTGAAGCCATTCGGTTGTTGTTTATTTTATTATCTTATATATATATATATATATATATGTATATACCAAATTACAAAACTGCCCTCACGTGTTTAAATCTTCCGTGATTTTGTTAATTTCTCGACCTCCCGACTTTACATTCTGAAACTAATCGCAAAAGTAGGCCTCGAGCCTTATAATGTAAATCTTTCCTGTTGAACTATTTCTCAAAACTCCGACCGGGATTAAATTAAGAATTCCAGAAATTAAAATAAAAATCAAAATTCCCGGGTTATTGCACATGTGTTTTGCCCAGGTGGGCCTACACCGTGGAACATTAAGATTTATGTTGTTTGATTGTGATGTGCGTGCGTATTGTTTGACATGCATCATATTTTAAAAAAAAAGGTACAAAAATGATTTTGAGTATGTTTTTGAGTAAGTAGTGGTGAGACGCGTGGTTGTGGTACTGCGAATCCTGCTCGGGGAGTTGGCCGGTGCATAACCAACCGCCAATTCTACTCAGAGAGTGGGCTGGATGGGCTGTCGTGCAGCATGTATGTGTTGACGGTGAGGATGATGGATGGTGGCACTGCGAATCCAACTCGGGGAGTGGGCCAGTGCGTCACCAGTCGCAGATCCCACGGGGTGGGCTGGCTAGCCTGTTGTGAAATGATGGACGGTGGCCCTGCGGATTCTGCTCGAGGAGTAGGCCGGTGCATCATCAGTCGCAGATCCCACGGTGTGGAGCAGCTGGGCTGTTGTGAAACGTGTGTATGAAGCGAGCGGTGGCCGAGTATGTTGAGACTTGCGTGCTTTGCCAGCAGGTGAAGGCGGAACATCAGCGACCGTCTGGTATGCTCCAATCATTGCCAATACCGGAGTGCAAGTGGGAGCAAATCACTATGGATTTTATGGTCGGACTGTCGATGACTTCCAAGGGCTATGATGCTATCTGGGTAACTGTAGACAAATTGACAAAGTCGTCTCACTTTTGCCTGTGAGGATGACTTATACCATGGATCAGTTTACCCAGTTATATATTCAAGAGATAGTCAGGCTTCATGGGATCCCGGTGTTGATTGTTTCAGACCGAGACCCCAGATTCACATCCAAGTTTTGGAGGAGTCTACATAAGGCCATGGGCACCAGGTTAGATTTCAGTACAGCCTTTTATCCTCAGACCGACGAGCAGCCAGAGCGGATTATATAGATTCTGGAGGATATGCTCAGGGCCTGTGTGTTGGAGTTCCTAGCGGCTTCGAGTAAATTCTTGCCGTTGGTGGAGTTTTCGTATAATAACAGCTACCAGTCCACCATTGGTATGGTGCTGTACAAAGCGCTCTACGGGAGGAAGTGCAGGTCGCCATTATAATGGGATGAAGTTGGGGAGGGCCGATTGATGGGTCCCGAGATTTTATATCAGACTGTCGACAAGATTACCGAGATATGGAAGAGGATTGCAATCAGAGGTGTCAGGAGTTGGAGTTTAGTGAGGGCGACGAGGTATTTCTGAAGATCTCGCCGTTTAAGGGAGTGGTAAGGTTCAGAAAGTGAGGGAAGCTCAACCCTCGGTTTGTGGGGCCATTCCCAAACTGTCAATAGGATTGGGAGAACTACGTACCAGCTCCAGCTGCCCTCGTCGATGGATGCCATCCATGATGCTTTCCATGTCTTGATGCTGAGGAAGTGTATGCGCAATCCCTCTCAGGTAGTGCAACAACAGGATATAAAGATACAACCGACGCTGTCCTACGAAAAGAACCAGTGAGGATCTTGGGGTCTGTTGTGAAAGTACTGCGCAACAAAGAGATACTTTTGGTCAATGTATTATGGCACAATCATGGCGTGGAAGAGACCACCTTGGAGCAGTGACAGGACATGGAACGCCAGTATCCTAACTTATTCGGTATGTAAATTTTGAGGAAAAAATTCTTATAAGGCGGGGGGATGTAATAACCTGAAAAATTTTAGATTTTTAAATCTAATTTTTTGAAATTTTTAATTTAAATTTTGGTGGGAATTGCGAGGAATATTTTAATGGGTAAATTAATTTATAAAACTCAAAATCTAAATTTAGTGACGGTTTTCAAAAATTTTAAAGTCGGGAGGACGCGAATTTAACAAAATTACAGGCGGTTAAAACACGTGAGGGCGTTTTAATTTATAATTTTTTGAAAAATAAAATAAAAAATAACAAAACAACCAAATGGCTTTGGGAAGAAGCCATTCGGCTGTTGAACGTCGACACCCAAGAGAAGAGAGACCCAAGAGAGAGAGTGATTGTGTGAGGTAAGAGAAATTGGGAGAGGGTGATTGGCCGGCGAGCGACGGAAGAGAGAGGCGTAGGGTTCGGGTTTCTCCGGTGAGCTAAGGCAAAGCGCGACTTGGTGTTTCCCATGCTGAGGACTGAAGGTATGCTTGCTCTGCTGCTCTGGTTATGTTCGACCGAGTGGATGGTCGTCTTCCTTCCATAATTCTAAATGTTAGGCTGAGTGTTGCGTTGGTTTTAGGATGTGAATGTTTGTGTTTAGTGGATGGACAGTGAGTGTCCGATGGGAGGGAGAAAAAT
Source organism: Begonia peltatifolia (assembly GCA_022433055.1). Taxonomy (NCBI): domain Eukaryota; kingdom Viridiplantae; phylum Streptophyta; class Magnoliopsida; order Cucurbitales; family Begoniaceae; genus Begonia; species Begonia peltatifolia. The sequence continues at coordinate 10,264,900 of CM039521.1, forward strand.
CGAGGGGGAGGTTGAGCCGAAATTTGGGTTAGTGCTCAAATTTTTGATTTCTGGTTAGATTATGATTCAATGAGTGAAATGTGACCGATTGGATGAAGAAATTGGTGAGATTGAATTAAAGTTGAAATTCTGAGCATTTTGGTGTGAAAACAGGTTCTGTTTTTGGCCGTTCCAGCCTAGCTTCGGTTATTCGTTTTAAATTCTATTTTAGCGAGTGAAATTAGGTTGTTAGAGGAACGTTTGGCCGTTGAAATCGTTCAATTTCAATGACCGATGCAAAAGTTATGCGCGTAAGAAATTTATGTCAGATTTTAGGCCGAGTCAAATTATTGAGCCTTTTTAGTAGAATTGTGATGCGTAATAATAGCGTTGCTAATTTTAGTGCCTAAGACGAGTTTTGAGGGAGTTTTGGTTGAAGAAAACGAAAATGTGAAATTTGGGTGAAGGACAGATTCAGTTTTTGGTGTTTTTCACCTAGCTGCGGCTTACCGTTTTAAAATTCGTCTTAGCATGTTAAAATAGCTTCCTAGGGGAGCGTTTAACTTTTTTAATCGTTCAATTTTAATAACGGACACAAAAGTTATGCGCGTCCGAAGTTTAGGCTGATTTTCGGCTTAACCGAATTAGTAAACCATTTGAGTTAAAATTTCCTAGGTTTAGTGAAGGTATGTGATTCTTAGCGTAATTAGTGAATTTTGATTCGAAGATTTATGAGTGATTGTTTATGTTTTAGGTTGAGGCGTTTTTGGCGAAACTGTGCGTCGAGTAAGCTTAGCACGCAAGGTAAGTAGTGCATGCATGTGTTTTTCCCAGGTGGGCCTACACCGTGGAACATTAGGATTTATGTTGTTTGATTGTGATGTGCATGCGTATTGTTTGACATGCATCGTGTTTTAAAAAGGGAATGAAAATAGTTTTTAGCATGTTTTGAGTAGATGGTGATGAGATGCGTGGCGGTGGTATCGCGGATCCTGATAGTGTGTGGGCCGGTGCGTAACCAACTGCGGATTTTGCTCGAGAAGTGGGCCGGGTGGGGGGTCACGCGGCGTGTATGTGTTGGTAGTGAGGATGATGGACAATGGTACCACAGATCCTACTAGTGTGTGGGCTGGTGCAACACCATTCGCGGATTTCGCTCGAGGAGTGGGCTGGCTGGGCTGTCGCGAAATGTGTGTGTGTGGCAACTGTGGCCTCATTGCTAGGGAGGCTGGGACAGGGGTGACGTGTCAGGGTGTAGTGTGGCGCGAGGTACACACTCACCCTGATGTGGTTGTTGTGTGGTGATGCGTGTGTGTAGCTTGTGGGCCTCGTTGCTGGGGAGTCCGGGACAGTGGTGACGTGTCAGAGTGTAGAGTGGCGCTAGGTTCATTCTCACCCTGGGGCGGCTACAGTACGCGTCACAAATGTGACAACATGAGTATAAGTGTAGAGACTACATGTGTTAGGATTGCATTGTCGAATTTTACTTTCATATCGCATTACTTACTGAGCGTTAGGCTTTTGTTGTGTGGTCTATGGTGTAGGTGAAGATATTGTCACTGGTGAGCCCCGAGAGCCTAGTCTTGAGCTATAGGACAGTTGGTCGCGCACGACTGAGGCACCAGACGGCAGATTTGTTAGGGCGACCCAACCCTTAGAGATGGTAGGTGGTGGCTAGATTGTTGGGGTATTTTCTTTTGTTGTGTCGGGATAAATTGTTGATCGGACGAGTTTGTATAGGCGTCAATTGTATAGGGGTTCATGTAGTGTTTGTGACTTTTGGTGACGCACGCGTACTCTTTACATATAAGAGCTTGGTAATGCTATATACTGTGAATTTTCTTTATTTGATAGTTGATGGATTGTTGTAGTTTTATTTCTTTTTAAAACTCTGATTTGGTTGAAATCTCTTGATAGGTACTTTGGGAAGTTTGGTGAACTGTGTGCAGGTTCAGATTTTTAGGAGAGCCGATTTTTAGATGTTAATCTGCCAAATTTTCGGGAGAGAGATCGTGAGTCGAGAGGGTATTGATTAGGTCGGGGTGTGCACGATGAGATACTAGAGTAGTGGCGGTGTGCGCGGGAGCGTGGCGTAATCGCAGGCACACGGGGTACGTAGCCCTGCAAATGTCACGGGTCGTGCGGCGTCAGGTGAGGGCGTGCATGCGAACGTGCTGCATGGAGGCAGGGTGCGTGGGGCATATGGCACTGTGGGCGTGCGCGGCGCCGAAAGGGTGCTTGCCGGGCACCGAAGTGGGGACGTGGGCGCGCGGCTCGCACGCCGAGCAGGCGCGTGGCTCCAGGTCGACTGTGCATGAGCGTGGTGCGCAGCGTGGGATCAGGAGCGCGCGGCACTTAGTCGAGTAGCGCGAGGCGTGTGTTGGACTGCTTCCTAGAATTTCAAGTCTCGTCATCTTATTTTTAAAACCACTTTAAATTGTCTTTTCTGCTGCGTATTTTATATTGAGGACTTCATGTTCCCTCTTCGGGGCTCGAGTTGTTTTCGAATCGAGTCGAAAAATTTTATACTTACAAATGTTAGTTTGAATATGGTTTGAAAATGAAAGTGGTATAAAATTAAGTTAGTTCACGTCAAGTCTCTGTATGTCATAGTGTGTAGACGTAGTGAGCCCACCGAGAATGTGTGAGTTCTCGGGGCGTTACAATGTCTCATTATGGTGAGATAACTTGAAAGCCCAAAGGAGGCGGGAGAGAGAAGAGTCTATCACCATATGGAGGGTCATGAAGACTCTCATAAGGAATAGATTTGTACCTAGCCAGTATACGTTAGATCTTTTTCCTACAAATACAAAACCTTAAGCAGTACAGCAAAAATGTAGTAGAATAGCTCATTGAGTTTGAAACACTTAAGATCCGAGGTGGAATGGAAGAACCTGAGGAACGGCCACTAGACTCGATAGACTTGGTAATCCATCTAGCCTTAAAAGTTGAAAGGCAACATAAGAGGAACAAGCAAACAACCACCTACATGTCTCAAGACTCCAACAAAATGAAGAATAAAGTAGAAGAAAAGACAATCAGCAAGGTTGAAGGGAATAAGCCTTTCATTCCAAATTGGCCGATTAAAGGAGGAGAAAATAAAGCCATAACGACCAATGCTGACCAACAAAAAACAAGAGAGATAAGGTGTTTTAAATTCCTTGGCCTAGGACACATGGCAGCTCAATGCCCTAACCAAAGAGTATTGGTAATCAGGGAAGACACTAGGGAGGTTGAAAGTTAGGATTAACCTATTGAAGAGGTGGTAGAGGAAGAGGAAGAGGAGTCATCCGATGAAGTGGTCCATGCACTAGGTGGACCCCTACTTATGGTCATTCGACGTACCTTAGTAACCAAAAATAGAGGATTGTTAACAAGAGAATATCTCTCACAGTCGTTGTAACACCCAAAAATTTTGCCATGTATATCAGCTATTTGCATGAAGTTTACGAAAGATTTTAGAGATTTACCAAATAAAAGTAAAAGGAGTTGAAAAGGGAAAATTTAAAAACCTGGACGAATAGAATAACCAAAAAGGAAAATTTAATGGATAGAATTAGGATTTTGTAAATAGAATTAAGAAAATTTTTAAAATATAAAGCTTCTTCAAGAAGCCTCACTCTTCTCCTAACCAAACACTCTCATTTTCCTTCTCCCTCAGATTTTTCCCCTCCCCAAGCCAACTCTTCAGCATTCTCTTCTCCCTCCCTTTTCTCACACCAGTAGCCCTCATCTCTCTCTCTCTCTCTCTCTCTCTCTCTCTCTCTCTCTCTCTCGCTCTTTCACATTTTCTCTTTCCAAAAAAAAAAACTAGCTCTTCTCTTCTTCTCCCTCCCTCTCTCTCACAGCTTCTCACTCCAGCAACCCTCCCTCACGGAAGCTTCTTCTTTCTTTGAGGATTTCTAACTTAAGAATTATGTTTTTGAAGGGTTTAGGTATTTTATGGGTTAAAACTGAAATAGGTGTTGTTTTGTTGTGAGATTTATGAGATTAGAGTATGGTTTTGTTGAGTTTCCTGATGGGTATTTAAGCTTTGGGTTGATGCACGAAAATTGAATTTTTGTATGCTCAATTTTTTGTGTTTTATGCTTCACAATAGTAATGTTAGGTCTTAATGGTGATTGGAAATGGAAAATATTGTGGATTTATGAATGGTTGTGTTAGTTGTTAAATTATGCAAAAATTAGAATTTCTGGACAGTTTCAGAATTAATGTTTTTAGCCTAATCTATGGATGTCCAGTTGGTAAACTAACTTGGTATGTCATATTAGACTCTTTAGGTGAATGCTTGAATTTGGAATCAATGCATTTCGATAAATGTACACAAAGTTATGAATTATTTAAGTTAAGTCAATTTTGGGTTGAGTTTGGAAACCTATATTTGATGCTTGAAATGGCTTATGGTTGACAAATGGTTCAAAGCTAAGTGGTTGGGGTGCTTTACTTGAGTTGATATACATGTTTACATTCCTCTTGGACAACTTTTTGGTATTGATTTCTTTGGATTTAAGGTTACCAAGTTTGGATGTTTATGTAACACCTGAGATTTTTCAAAACGTTGGATTTAGGCGCATAAAAATCCCTGAAAATTTTTGGAGATTACTAAATAAAAAGAAAAATGAGTGAAGAAACTGAAAATATTGAAAAACCGGGAAAACGGGATAGTCGAATCGGAAAATTTAAAGCACATGACAAAAGGGGTGACAAATTAAATTAAGTGAAAGTGGAGGATTTATTTGCAAAACCCACCCTTAACCTCAAAACCAAACACCCGAAATCTCCTACCTACCTCTCCCTCTCTATTCTTCACGGTGGAATCCTTCTCCCTCCTTCATTTTTCTCTTCTCTTTCTTTATTTGGCAGCAACTCTTCCTCCCTTTTCCTTTTTCTCTTCCACGAAGGTGCAGCAGGAATCCCTTCTCCTTAGGTGGTTTTGAAGCTTCAAAGATAAGAGTTGGTTTATCTTAAAGTGGGTTTAGGGTTTATGGCTTAAAAAGGGGGTATTTTGACGGGTTTTCATGAGGGTTTGATAAACCCTAAAGGCTTGCATGAAATTATTGAGTGTCCTTCTTCTTTTTGGTTAAATTGGATGAAATGATTGATTGGTGAGTATATGGAAAGAATGTGATGAATTTTTGAAGTTTTGGCAAAGGCTTGAAAAAAAAAAAGAAAAAACAAACTATTTTAGCAATGTTAAATTAAACACTCGAAGGAAACTATTGCCTTTGGAATTAAGTTGTTTCGATAATTATAGAGATAGTTATGAGTTCTTGAAGTTGAAGCAAAAATTTGGATTTGGATTTACAGGGCAGCTATGGTTTCCAATTTCCTGTCAATTATTTGTGCTTGGTTCTTGATAAGTGGACTTTACCATGTTAAAGGGGCTTTTTTAACGATTCCATAGCAATTTGAATCATTGGATTTTGTTAAGTATACAATTAGTTATAGATAATTGAAGTTAAGTCAAATTGTAAGGTGAAATCCGAGATTTGTTGAATGTGTTGTGTTGTTGAATTGTTGTGATTCTAAACTAGTTGGATTTAATGCTCCGATGTTTTTGGATGTTCAATTTAAGCCACGGAATCTTGTTTCGTCATTTTAGGTAAGTGAATAGAATCATTAAAACGGATATGTTAGTTTGATTTAAAATCACAATATATGTTTGTGGTTATAGATTGGACTTGCTGGATTGGATTAATTGTTTAGGATCTTATTGTTGTTGGAGTTATGAATATGCTTTGTAGTTTTGAATGTTAAGGCATAATATTGATATTTGAAGTCATGTGTTATAGGTTTCAGATTGAAGGAACAGACAAGTGACCCTAAGTTGCTAAGGAGTCCAGGTAAGTGCCTGTTTGCATGTGTTTTGGCCGATTGGCCTACACTATAAAGTGTTAGGAGGTTGATAGCTAAATAAGGAACTTGGAGACTTTAGTTTGACAGTTTTGGTTGGGTAGAAATTTTAGGTTGTGACTTTTTTATGATAGGTTCTTGTTTATTGATGGATGTGTTTATATGTTGTGTTACTGTATGTTTACAACCTTGAAGATATGTGTATGTTGCATAAATTCATGTATCATGGTACAGTAAAATACGTAAATAGTTATTGTGAGTAAGAAACTGAGTATGGTAGTTCCGTCAGAAGAACCAGTTCAGTTAGTGGTACTGTTAGATATGCCATTCCACTTTCCCTAGAGCAAGTTGGTCATTCCGCTAGAGGGACAATTAGTTAGGCCATTCTCCTCTAGAAGCAATATCCCAATAACTTATGTTATGTAAGAAAATAAAGAACAAATTCAGTTGCATGTTTTACGAACAGTATAGCATAGTCATGAGCTTGCACTTTATTTAATTCTACATCACTTATTGGGCATTAGGCTCATTACTTACTTTGTGGTGTAGGTGATATCGTTAACAGGTGAGGATTTTGAGCCTTAAGTTGTGAATAATGCAGTTATAGGAACGAGCTCATGAAGGCGTGTTCGCGGCAATTAGGTGACCTTTTGACCCGTGGGTGATGTTCTAAAGTTTTTGTAGGTTTTAAAATCTCCGAATATGAAGTATAGTTAGGAATTCTATTTGTTTTAACAGTTACTGGAAATTTTGGGCTTTGGTTTTGTGTGAATGGATAAACTGAAGTTTTAGAGTTCCCCATGTATTTCGTTTTAAATTTTCGTCACATGTTTTATTAGTTTATAGTTGGTTGGAAAAGTGTTGAGGAGGATATCGTTAGGTAATGGCATAGGCGAATGCACACGTTTACAAGCAAGGAAAGGTTGAAGGAGATTTGTGGGGGGTTTTATGAGATGTCAAGTGTTATTAAGGGTGAAGTAGAGAACATAAGAGATAGTATAGCCTGAGCAAGTGTCGACCGATTAGTGAAAATTTATGTTTCAAAATGTTCAGAGAGAACTGAGGTGTAGACCTGTGTCCACAAGTGTCGACTGCTTAGTAGAAAATATTACCAGAGTGTCGACCTACATGCTTGGGGGTCGACCTATTCAGACAAATAGTAATCAAGTGTCGACCGGTGTATGTAGGTGTCGACTGGTCTATTCAAAACTGTTTAAGGTGTCCCCTGAGATAGAGAAGAATTAAGTGTCGACCGGTGTATGTAAGTGTCAACCAGTCCATTCAAAACTGTTTAAGGTGTCAACCGGCACTCGTAGGTGTCGATCGGAATTTCGTTTTACTGCCTTGAAAATTAAGTTTGTTTAGTATCTTATATAACGAGCTTTCCACGTACGAACTATTTTCCACTGTCAATTGTTAAATTCATGATAATGTCGTTTTAAGGAAATGAATAAATTTTAAAAGAACTTGCTTACGAAGTTTTACAAGAAAGCTAAGTTAGTAACGATCGAGTTATGGGTCGTTACAGTTTACGTTGTTATGTCTTGAAAATATTTGGATTGAATCACTTGCATTTGGAATAGTTGAGTGGGTTCTAATTTTGATTGAAGTATGTGGTGATATGCAATTGTCTTGGGTGAAATTGGAATTGGTTTTAATTTCCAGTAATGTCTTGTGCTTTAGATTGAATATCTAGATTTCATATGTTAAATTGGTTAGGACTTGTGATCATAAGGGTGATTATACACTGTGATGTTAATGTTTAGGTTATTATATTATAGGTTTATTAAGTTATCAAAAATAGTGTTCGAGTGCCTCAAATTGCTAAGGCCTCAAGGTAAATAATGTATACTTGCAAGTGGTACCAGCATATGGGAACCCTTGGATGTTATCATGGGGTACAGGGTTTGATTTGCTGGGGAGGGCAAAAATTTCTTTACCCACGAAGGAAAAGGTCATGAGTACAGTGCACCGCGGATCCTGGGCCTGACCTGGGTCGGTGCTGGACCGCGGATTCTAGGGTTTACCTGGGCCGGTGTACCAGTTGCGGATCCTGGGGCTGACCTGGGTAGGCTGGGATATTACAAGTCTAGCGCGCACGCGGCGGACATTGATGGCGCACGCAGTAGGCCTTGAAGACAAGGAATCCGATGGGCATTTATGTTGGCTGCACATTCATGTCCAATTTATGTAATGGCTGGGCCATTGTGTGTATATATACCTCTTGAGACACCAAGCTAAAGTATCCGATAAAGGAGTTGCTTATGCTATTTGTGGTGTGCCTTAAGCGAGTTTGTTTCCTAGTCTTTATGTTTGGAATATAAGGAAGGTTAGAGGTTTTTTCCCGTAAACACTTATGTCGCTTATGTTGTTATTCCGCATCTAAAAGGGGAGAAGGCTGGTCGAGTCGTGAACTTGGCGTCGCACACCCGAACAAGGTGAAGAAAATTCGAGGCAAGAATTTTGGGTGTGATAAGTACCATGGCCGAATATGTGAGACAGTTTGAGGTGCTGTCTCGGTTTGCTAGTCACCTAGTGAGCCTGAATGAGAACAAGGCACACTAATTTATGCAGGGCCTGAAGCCAGACGTATACATAGGCATGCGAATAGCTGGAACGCAAGGGGTACCTTACGAGGACGTGGTAGCAAAGGCCTTAGACATTGAGTAGGCTAAGACAAAGTTTTCAGTTACAGAGAGCCGCTTAAGGAACAGCCCAGGAGATATTTCAAGTAGTTGTTGTAACAGTCAAGTGGGGAGGAGTCGTCTCAGGGAAAGAGCCTGAAGAGGCCTAGTTACAGATCTAGTAGTCAAGGGAGCAACAAGCGGTCTCAGGGATCGGGACAGTTTTCAGTATGCCCTAAATGTCAAAGGAATCATCCTGGCGAGTGCAGGGTAGGCGCGGGGCGACGTTACAACTGTGGTAAGGCGGGCCACATGTCCAAAGATTGTTAGAAGCCGCAACAGAATCGGTGCTTCAACTGCAATGAAGTGGGTCTTCGCCCTCATTGAGCTGGATGAAGCTGCCAAGCCATCGGTGATCTCAGGTAGTATTCTTATTTCAGGCATGGCGGCTTATTCTCTTGTTGATACGGGTGCTACGCATTCGTTTGTGTCTACTACCTTCGTGGTTAAGGCAAATCTAGTACCCAGTTATTCTGAGAAGTTTTATGATGTGTTATTGTCGTCGGGGGAGCGCCTATGCTCGGATCAGGTGGTACAAGGTGATATCGTGATAGTGGGAGAAAAGCGATTGTATGCTGATCTGATCATACTTTACATGAAGGGGTATGAAGCTATTTTGGGGATGGATTGGCTTTCTAGACATTATGCCACGATAGATTGCAGGACCAGAGAGATCAACGTTCGAGCAGAGAGAGTTGCTCTTTCAGGGAGGGAAAGAGCTTGCGTAGGATTTCGGTTGTGTCGTCTATGAGAGCCTAGCAGTTGTTATGAGGTGGATGTATGGGCTTGTTGCCTAGTGTCGTGGATGCGCAATTTCAGGGCGGGGTTCAGCTCCAGGACATCCCCATTGTACAGGATTTTCTTGGGGTATTTCTTGATGATTTCGAAGTCTGCCCCCTAACAAGGAAATTTAGTTTGTGATTGACATGTACCCTAGGGCTGAGCTAGTGTGCAAGAACCCGTACAAGCTGTTGCCTACCGAGTTGAAAAACGTAAAGGCGCATTTAGAAGAGTTTATGGATAAAGGCTTAATATGCCATAGTTTCTCGCCGTGGGGTGCGCCGGTACCTTTCGTCAAGAAGAAGCACGGATCCCTACGCATATGTTTTGACTATAGGGAACTGAATAAGCTGACAGTGAAAAACAAGTACCCACTACTAAAGATAGATGACTTATTTGACTAGCTTCAAGGTGCATGGGTATTCTCTAAGATTGATCTGAGCTTCGGCTATTATTAGTTGAAGGTTAGGGAGGAAGATATCCCGAAGACAACTTTCCAAACGCAGTATGGGCACTACGAGTTTTTAGTGATGTCGTTTGGACTAACTAACGCCCCAGTCGCCTTCATGGACCTAATGAACCGAGTATTCAGGGAGCACTTGGATAGATTTGTTATAGTGTTCATTAATGACATCCTGATATACTCTAAGAGCAAGGATGAGCATATAGAGCACTTGAGAATCGTGCTGACGACTCTGGGCAGCACTGACTATATGCTAAGTTTTCTAAGTGCGAATTTTGGTTGGACAAGATCAACTTTTTGGTTCATGTCATCTCCTGTGATGGTATTTCAGTGAATCCGGTAAAAGTTCAAGCTGTGAATGAGTGGCCGTGACCAACCAGTGCCAGCGAGATACGCAGTTTTCTGGAATTGGCAGGATACTATTAGAGATTTATTGAGGGATTCTCCAAGATCGCAGCTCCTTTGACTCGATTGACCAGGTAGGATGTAAAGTATGGATGGTCTGACGAGTGTGAAGGCAACTTCTAGACACTGAAGCAGAAGTTGACTACAGCTTCTTTGTTGACTCTGCCAGTGGAGGGCGAGAAGTTTAGTATATATTGTGACACCTGCAGTATAGGCTTAAGTTGCTTGTTTATGCAAAGTGGGAGGGTGATTGCCTATGCTTCTAGGCAATTGAAACCCTATGAGCAGAATTACCCCACGCATGACTTGGAGTTAGCGGTAGTGGTCTTCACATTTAAGATATGGAGGCATTATTTGTATGGACAACAATCCGAGGTCTTCTCGGACCCCCAGAGTTTGAAGTATATCTTCATGTAGAAGTACCTGAACTGAAGACAAAGAAGGTGGCTCGAGCTGGTCAAGGATTACGACCTAGAAATCAAGTATCATCCAGGGAAGACAAACGTGGTAGCAGATGCCCTGAGCTGAGTGATAGCCTCGACTTCTGCTATGAGTTTAGCATTGCCGACCGAGCTAACTGCAGAGCTTCGGAGATTCGGTGTAGAGTTAATTTTAGATTTAACAGCGACACTTTCGGCTATGTCTTTAAGACCGACCATCTTGGACAGAATTAAGCAGGCCCAGAAGAAGGATTCTGAGTGTAGTGAGCTATGGGCGGGTATGGAGGCCAATGCTGGCACTGAACTCTGTTATTCGGAGGACGGAATTCTAAAGTTTCGGGATAGGTGGTATATCCCGAAAGATGATGAGCTAAGGAAAGGGATACTATCAGAAGCTCACTCGTCTCTTTTCTCTGTACATCCAAGTAGTACCAAGATGTATATGGATCTAAAGCAACATTATTGGTGGCCCAATATGAAGCGAGAGCTGGCCAAGTATGTTGAGACCTGCGTAGTATGCAGCAGGTCAAGGCAAAGCATCAAAGACCGTCAGGTATGCTGCAACCACTGTCTATACCAGAGTGGAAGTGAGAGCGGATAACTAGGGATTTTGTGGTCGGTTTGCCAAAAATCGCTAAGGACCATGACGCAATTTGGGTAATAGTTGACAGGTTGACAAAGTCGTCTCACTTTTTGCCTATGAGAATGACTTATTCAATGGATCAGTTCGCCCAGATGTACATTCAAGAGATATTCAGGTTGCATGGGATTCCAGTGTCGATCGTGTCGGACCAAAATCCCAAGTTTACGTCCAAGTTCTTGAGGAGTCTGCATAAGGCCATCGGTACCAGGTTGGACTTCAGTACAGTCTTTCATCCTCAAGCCGACGAGTAGTCAGAGCAGACCATACAGATACTAGAAGATATGTTCAGAGCCTGTGTGTTGGAGTTTCAGGCGGCTTGGAGCAGATTCTTGCCATTGGTCGAGTTCTCGTACAATAATAGTTATCAGTCTACCATTGCTATGGCACTGTACAAGGCTCTGTATGGGACGAAGTGAACGTCACCATTGTACTGGGACGAGGTTGGAGTGGCAAGACTTATAGGCCCGAAGATAATGCAACAAATTGTTGACAAGGTTGCTATTATAAGGAAGAGGATTGATGCAGCTCAGAGTCGGCAGAAAATTTATGCAGACAAGAGGCGGTGGGAGTTGGAATTTAAGGAAGGCGATAAGGTATATTTGAAGATCTCCCCGTTCATGGAAGTGGTCAGGTTCGGGAAGCGAGAAAAGCTTAACCCTCGTTATGTCGGGTCGTTCCTTATTGTGGAGAGGATTGGGAAGACTACCTACAAGCTTAAACTGCCTGCTTTGATGGATGCCATATACGATGTTTTCCATGTCTCGATGCTGACGAAGTGTATACGGGATCCTTCTTAATGGTTGTACAGCAGTATATTGAGATCCAGACGACACTAACTTATGAGGAAAAGCCAATAAGGATACTGGGATCGGCTGTGAAAGTGTTGCGCAACAACAAAATTTCCTTAGTCAAAGTTTTGTGGCGCAATCACAACGTGGAGGAGACCACTTGGGAAAGGCAACAAGACATGGAGCAATAGTACCCAGAGTTATTCGGTACGTAAATTTTGGTGACAAAACGTCTTTTAAGAAGGGTGGAATGTAACACCCGAGATTTCTGTCGTATAATTTTTCAGGTTTACGTGACGGTAAACGGCGGAGTTCAACTAGGAATTAGGAGCAAAAAACTTGTATCGTTAAGTAAAAGATTATTTTAATACTAATGGAAAAGAGAAAATTTTAAGATTTCGACCGCAAACATATAGAATGACCGTTTGTGTAAATGATTAAAGATTGAGGGCAAAAAGGGTATTTAGGATTAATTATATATATATATATATATAACTGAGGGAGGAGAAAACCTCCTGGTTGCTTTCTTTTCCCCTCCCCCTTCTAGTTATTTCTCCGTCCCCTGCGCGAAAAAATCCTTCCAACCGACAATCTTCTCCGTTCTTTCTTCAATGTACAAATTTTCGATGAGTTTTAGTTAGTTCTTAGTAGATAGTTAATTCGTTAGTTGTTCTTGAGTGTTAAAAGTAAAGTTAGAGAGAGTATAGGATAGTTTTGGTAACCCTAGAAGGGAGATACAAATTTGGAGATTTGTAGTTGATTTTTGATCATGTATTGGTATTTAAGCTGGAAGTAGGAGTAAATTATGAGTTTTTATGGAGAAGATTAAGAGTTTGTATAACTAAAAAACTTGAGTTACAGAATGGTTTCTGTTTGGCGACATTCGACCAAGCTGTAGATGTTAGATTGTTAAATGTATGAAACCGTTGGAAACTAGACGTCCTAAAGAGTGTGTAGCCATTAGAATCGAGTGATTCCGATAATCGACGCAAAAGTTATGCTCGTTTGAAGTTAGATTGATTGTTAGCCAGAAATCGAAGTAGCGAGCCGTTTTAGTTTAGTTTTGGTGGATTGAGTTAATAGGCATAGTTTTTAGTACGTAGAATGAGTTGTGAGATGAATTTTAATGTGAATTGGTTATGTGATAGGTTGAGCCCGAGGAAGTGATAAAAATGAGCACCATGGAAAGTTAGGACGATAGGTAAGTAGTGTTTGCATATACATTGCCCTTACGGGCCTACACCATGGGACGGTAGGGAGGCATGGTGTGTTTTGTTCAGTCATGCATCATGTTTTGAAAAGTGTAACAAAAATGGATTTGAGCATGGTTTTACGCACGAATGTGAAGTGTGACGCGTGGCAGTGAGAATGATGTGTGTGTGAGCAGATTTGCCCACATTTCTGGAGGAACTGAGATGGTAGCAATGTGCTAGGGGGTGGTGTGGCGAGTTCATCTAGCTTCACCATGGGATGGCTGCTGCGGTGTGTGTGTGGTAGTGAGCAACTACAGCCCCATTGCTGGAGGAACTGGGACGGTGGCGACGTTGTAACGCCTCAAAAATCCACGCGGTCTCCGACTCACTCTACTCTGTCACCACCTCCGTAGCGGCCCCGAATCATCACCGGACCTGGGTCGCCAACCGTACATTTACTCATCACCCCAGTAAAATTCGTATGAAATTTAAAACTTTTGTTCGTCGACTGAAAATGACATTTTAAAACGCTTAAAAATCATCACGGCAGAAGACTCAATCGAAAATCAGTTTAAATGACACTTCACTCTTCAAAATACTATGAAAAGAGGTATCAGTCGACACCTGTACACACCTGCCTTTGCCGGTCGGCACTTTATTTCTCTTTGCTCGCACAGGTTGAATCTCGCGGTCGACACTCACCATTTTGCGCCAACCGGTCGACACCTAGAGACACTGGTCGACACTATTTCTCTCTGCCCGCACAAGTCGAACCCCACGGTCGACACACTCACCGTTTTTACACTAACCGGTCGACACCTAAAGATACTTGTCGACACTTTAATTCTCTCTGTACTCGTAAGTTGACCCTCGCGGTCGAAATTTGTTTAGTTCAGTCGACATCTATGCATACCGGTCAACACCTTGCCCCAATAGCCTAAAGAAAACAGCAGCTCGAAAAAAAAACAAACAACGAAACTCTCGCAATTTAAAACCCTCGAATAAAAACCTAATTTATTCAATCACAATCTCCCAAATAGTTTCAAAATACATCTATACCTCAATCCCGATTATTAACATTCAAACCCATCTATACCTCAAAATCTATACACTTGACATGAACTCCACAAAACACGACCCTTAAAACCTACCATCTAGCCTCGATCTATGGGTCAGCCCGCCTTGACGAACTCCACCTGCTGGCACATGGTAGCACGCCACCAACCGTCTACTCGTACTGCCTGTACTCTCGTAACTCACCAGCAGAAGTCTCTGCACCTACACCACAGAACACACAACATAAGCCTAACGCTTAGTAACTAGTGCGATAAGAAAATAAAATCGACAATGTAATCCTATCACATGCAATCTCTACGCTCGCACTTATGTTGTCACAATCGGTAACGCGTAGTGTAGCCGTGTCAGAGTGAGAGTGAATCTCGCGCCACGCTACACCCTAACACGTCGCCACCGTCCTGGACTCCCCAGCAACGAGGCCCACAAGCCATACACACACGCCACCTCACAGCAACCACACCAAGGTGAGGGAGAATCTCGTACTACACTACACCCTGATGCGTCACCCCCGTCCCGGTCTCCCCAGCAACGAGGCCACTGTTGCCACAGACACATATTTTGTGACAGTACAGCCGGTGCACCCTGTGGGATCCACGACTGGAGATGCACCAGCCCACTCCCCGAGTAGGATCCGTGGTGCCATCGTCCATCATCCTCATTCTACATACTAAAATTATGACTACTAACTCAATACATCAAAGCTTGAATAAAATGGCTCACTAACCTGTCTCGGCAAAAAATCAACCTAATTTTAACTGCGCATAATTTTTGTGTCGATTATCAAATCAGTCGATTCTAGCAGCTAAATGCTCCACTAATAACCTAGTTTAACATACCAAAAGAGTTTCTAAATGGGTAATCGTAGCTAGGGCAGAAATCTAAAAGAAATGACTTTTTGGCCCTGTCGCTGGAGGAACCGGGATGGTGGCAATGTGCCACGGTGTGAGGGGGAGAGAGAGTCCAACCTCACCATGGTGTGGCTGTACAACGCGGCACAAGTGACGACAACATGAGTGATAATGTAGAAACTGCATATGATAGGATTGCATTGCCGGTCTTACGTTTTATATTGTACTACTTATTGAGCATTAGGCATATGCTGTGTGTTCTATGGTGCAGGTGTAGAGATTCCTACTAATGAGTTATGAGAGTCCAGGAAGGACGAGTAGGCAGTTGGCGGTGTGCTACCATGTACCGACAAGTGGAGTTTGTTAGGGCGACCCAACCCGTGGAGTGAGGCTGGATGGTAGGTTTTGAGGGTTATATTTTGTAGAGTCCGTGTTAAGTTTATAGGAAATTGGTGAATAGATTTTGCTGTATAAACGAATATTTCAAACGTCGATAGATGTATTTTGAAACTACTTCGGGAGATTTTGATTGAAGAATCTAGGCTTTTACTCGGTGGTTTTAATTGCGGGAGTTTTCATCGTTCGTTTTCTTTTGAACTGATGTTTTCTTTAAGCTGCCGGTGCAAAGTGTCAACCGGTGTCTTTAGGTATCGATTGATTAGTGTAAAAAGTGATGAGAGTGTCGATCGCGAGGTTCGACCAGTGCGGGCAGAGAACGTTAAAGTGTCGACCGGTATGCGTAGGTGTCGACCGAACTAGGCAAATGTCGACCACTGGGGTCGACCTACGGGAACAGAGCAAAACTAGGTGAAGACCGGTGTCTTTAGGTGTCGATCGATTAGTGTAAAAGTGGTGAGGGTGTCGACCACGAGGTTCGACCGATGCGGGCAGAGAGTATTAAGGTGTCGACCGGGGTTTACAGGTGTCGAGGGGCTCTCTTTTTTTTTTTTTAATGTCTTGAAAACTGAAGTTGTATTTAACTTGATCTTGATTGAGTCATCCGCCATGACGATTTTAATCATTTTCAAAAATATCATTTAAGTCGAATAACAAAAGTTTTAAATTTTATGCAAATTTTACCGGTTTGATGAATAAGTGTACGGTTGGCGACCCGAGTTTGGTAATGACTTGGTTGTGCTATAGAGGTGGTGACAGAAAATAGCGAGGCAAAAATCGCATGAGTTTTAAGGGTGTTACACATTCAGCGTACAAATTACAAACGAGTTGCTAAGGACATCAGGTAAGTGGTGTACATAGGTGCTTTTGCCTTCAGGCCTACATAACAGTTCGTTAGGTTGTATGTATGTTTGTTTTATGTTTTAGTTGATTACGCATCATGGTTTTAAAGTACGAGAACGAAATGAAAATGAATTTTCATGCTTTTACAAAATGAAACAGTAGGTTATGGTACGTGATAAATGAAATGAAAAGGTACGTAAGAAGATAATGAAGGTGGGGTTGAGTGGCCTTGTCCCGTGAGGTAGATCGCGAGGTGTGTTACTACTTCCCCTGCTTTACGTGGTGGCCTTGTCTCGTGAGTTGGACCGCGAGGTGTATCATTTTACTAGATCGAGATTGGCCTTGTCCCGTGAGCTGGACCGCAAGGTGCGTCACCTTGATCTAGCACGTAAAGAAGAACACATTAGTAAGATAAAGAATGTGTAAGAAAGAGATGGAAATGAAAGTACAGACGAAACTGTAGAAACTGCATACGATATGATATGTATTGTTTTTAGTGTTTATGTTTTATATGCATTACTTACTTAGCATTAGGCTAATAGATAAATTCTGTGATGTAGGTGACAAGACGATAGTTGGTGAGTACTCAGAGCATGCACAAGACTAGGAGCCAGTTGGAGGACTACGCTTGTGGGACGATCCGGCCAGCTGTTAGGGCGTTTTGACCAGTGTGTGTATGTAAGGATTTTGAGTTGTGTTGAGTCGTTTTGATGTGTATATGGAGTTCAAACTCTTAGTAGTCATTTTTATGTATATAGTGGATTTTAAAATTTAGTGGGAGGTTCGGGTTTTTAAGTTCCGTCCGTTTCTTTTTATGAAAATCTTATGCTAAGATTAGTAGTGTAAGGTGTCAACCAGTATGCATAGGTGTCGACAAAACTATGTAAATGTCGACCATGAGGGTTGACCTACAGAGACAAAATCAATCTAAGTGTCGACCTGTGTGTAGAGGTATCGACCAGTTAGTGTAAAAAAGGTAAAAGTGTCGACCGCAAGGTTCGACTGGTGCAAACAGAGAGGATTAGGGTGTTAACCTATAAAATTAGGTGTCAACCTGCTAGTGGAGTGAGCATAGAGGTGCCGACCGCAAGATTTGACTCGTGCAAATAGAGAAGATTGATGTGTCGACCGGTGTAACCAGGTGTCGATCTGTGCCAACAGAGGCAAATGAGGTGCCGACCTGTGTATATAGGTGTTGGCCCTATGTGCAAAACGAGTCAAGTGTCGACCGAAGGTTTTAATGGTTGACTGAAATTCTTTTTTACTGTTTCAAAACTTGAAATTTTATTTAAACTGATTTTGGTTAAAGACTTCCGCTGCGATATTTTTAAATGTTTCAAAGATGTCGTTTTAGGTTGGGGAAACAGAGTTTTAAAATTTTCACGAATTTTGTTCGATTTTATATGTATGGTTAGTGACCTAGTCCAGGGACGATCTCGGGGTGCTACGGTGTTGGTATGAGAGCGAACCAGAAACAAGTGAGTTTTCGGGTCGCCACAGAGTTGGTAACCGGAAACAGGTGGATTTTCGGGTCACCACATATGGTGTTCACCTTTCCTACTGTTTTCCAACCGTATAGAGTTTGGAGAAAGATGTTCTTAAGAGCTTACAAGCCACCAATTAGCTAGAAAAAATGGAGGCTATAATTCCGGTCAACCAAGAACCGCCAATGCTTTCCTACCTTGAGAGCCGACGCTTTTGATACTTTAAGAAAAATGAGCCATTGTTTATTGATCTGCAAAACCTGACTACAAACTCCAATAACCATGAATAAATATCTCCTAGAATGGTCGAAAGTTTAACCTTGAAAATTAAGGGAAGAAAACCATGGGAAGATCTTGGCTGTGAGGGCGTGCGCTCTCCTTATCTTTGACCGTTTATGATGGTTCCTTGCATGCTAACTTGTCTCGAGTCCATGTGGGGATAATGAGCTGCAAAATTCAAATGATGGGTGAAGAGAAAGCTGTGCTCCTCTTCTAAATGGATCGGGCTTGGATTGGTGCATCTGAGCCATGAGTGAGCGTGCCAACTCGGAGAAGGTCGGGCCATCTTGTATGCTTCCTAGTGGATTAGCATTTAGTCTATCCAAATTGGAGTGTGATGGATGGTCCATCCAATTTAGATGGGTTCCAACGCGCGCTCCCAAGTCGTCATGGATTGGTCGTCCATACGCGCTAACTTCAATGGTGCTCAGTTGAGTACTTGGCCGAGCACGCTTCCATCCAATTTAAATGGCTAATAATTTTGCAAAAATTTATCAAGAAAACCAATGTTTGCCAAAAATATATACAATACATCGGTCACAGAGATTTTTCTTTGGGAAGACAAATTCCCTCTGTATGAGTGTTGGCTATTGCATCAGCAAACACATGTATGGGTGTAACGACCCTTTTCCTGGTAAGATATTGTAGCGCCCCGAAAACCTACCTGTTTCCTGTTCGTTCACTGCCCCGACTCCACATCTGTAACGCCCCGAGTCGTCCTTGGACCTGGGTCGTCAACCGTACACTCGCTTCTCACCCCAATAGAATTCGTATAAAATTTAAAACTTTTGATTTTTCGCTTGCAAAGCGACTTCCAAAAGAAATACATATGAATGCCGCCGCGGAAAACTCAATTCAAAACCGGTTTAAATAACTTCACCTTTGAAAAACAAATAAATGAAGAGAACGGTCGACACCTGCAAACGCCGGTCGACACTTGAATTGTCTCGGGTCTTCTCGTTGGTCGACACTAGAAATTGCTGGTTGACACTTCTACACTCGTCTCAGAGAGTGGTCGACACCTGCTTTCACAGGTTGACACTTTGATCCTCTCTGACCGCGCAAGTCGAACCCCGCGGTCGACACCCTCACTGATTTTACACTAACTGGTCGACACCCATGGTCGCCGGTCGACACCTCATTGCTCTCTACGCGCACAGGTCGAACCTCGCGGTTGACACTCACCTTCCAATTTACACTGACCGGTCAACACCTATGAACTTCGGTCGACACTTTGCACCAACAGCCTAAAAAAACAGCAGTTCAAAAAGAAAACGGACACGAAAACTTCCACAATTAAAACTACAGATTCAAAACCTAAATCATTCAATTAAACTCTTTCAAGTAGTTTAAAAATGCACCTATAGATCAATCCCAACTAATGACATCCACACCTATCTATGCCTCAAAACCTATACACTCGACATTGACCTCTCAAAAACACAACTCTAAAAAACTTACCTCCCGGCTTCACTACACGGGTCAAGTCGCCGCGACAAACTCCACTTGCCAGCGCACGGTAGCACGCCGCCAACCGCCTACTCATCCTGTCTAGGCTCATGCAACTCACCTACTGGAATCTCTGCACCTACACCACGGAACACACAACATAAGCGAAATGCTCAGTAAGTAGTGCAATATGAAACGTAAAACGACTATGCAATCCTATCCCATGCAGTCTCTACATTCTCGCTCATGTTGTCACAACCGGTGCCGCATGGTACGGCTGCAGCATAGTGAGGGTAGACTCTCTCGCCATCTCACACCCTGGCACGTCGTTGTCGTCCCAGTTTGTTTAGTAAAGAGGCCCTCAAACTGTACCCACACGTCACTCTATGCTCCACAACCATTCCAGAGAGAGGCTAAACGAACTCACCACACCACCCTCTGGCACGTCACCATCATCTCGGTTCCTCCAGCAACCACGCCATAGTTGCATACTACCAAACTCACACCGCAGCAGCCATCCCAAAGTGTGGCTGGTCGCACTCACCACATCACCCCCTAGCACGTCGCCACTGTCCCGATTCCTCCAGCAACGAGGCCTAGCTTCCCACTACACACATCGTCCTTACCACCACACATTTCACTTTGCATTCGCACTTAAAACCATGCTCAAATTCATTTTTGTTCCTGTTTCAAAAACATGATGCATGTCGAACAATACACACGCACATCACAATCAACCATCACAAACCTATCGTTCCTTGGTGTAGGCCCACCTGGGCAAAACACATGCTTACACTACTTACTTGGTGTCCTATCTCTCCGTGGTGCTCGTTTCAACCGAAATATGCTTAACCTACAACAAAACCGGTTTCCCGTCAAAATTCATCTCACTACTCTACTTATGCACTAAAATCACCATACTAGCTCAATACTTCACGAACTCACGAAAATCGCTCACTACCCTATCTCGGCTCAAAAACCAACCTAACTTTCGACACGCATAACTTTTGCGTCGGTTATCGGAATCATTCGACTCTAGTGGTCAAACGTTTCAATCATAACCTAGCTTAATACACCAAAAGGGTTTCTAAAACGAATGCCCGTAGTTATGTCAAAAATTCACAGCTAGTTCCGTATCAGTGCTTAAAATCCTACATTCTTAGTTTCTCGCTCTAATTCGCTCACTTCCACATTTATACTCAATAACCCATAACAATCAATATTGCACCAAATCAACACTGTAACCTTAAAATCCTAAATCTCTATCCACCAAATTTTTCCTCAACTTCAACACTAAACCAACATTGAACCATAAACTACATAAACTTACTTGGAATCGCTGAAGAGGAGGAAGAACAGAGAGCACTATCGGCTGAACGACTGGAAGAACGATCGTCGAAGGTGAGGAAAGGCAACGCACTTGCGGGAGGGGAAAGAGCCAAAGAAGGGAAGGGTGAGGCTTCTGCTTCCCACCCCTTCAACTATATAAATTATATTTTTAATATAATTCATATCAATTTACCTTTTTACCCTCACCCTTAGTCGTTTAATTGAACTACCATTCGGGTTACGCTCAACCAGAATCCTACAAACCTTTCTTGCCCGTTAACCTCGAAATAGTCTCCCACCTATCCTTACAAATTCTCCGCTCTCCATTCTGACCCGAACCCTGCCGATTATTGCCTCAACAACCCAAAAATCGGTACGACAAAAATACGGGTGTTACATCCTCCCCTCCTTAAAAGAATTTTGTCCCCAAAATTTACGTACCGAATAGCTCTGGGTACTGCTGCTTCATGCCCTGCCGCCTTTCCCAAGTGGTCTCCTCAGCATTGTGATTGCGCCATAAACCTTTGACCAAGGGAATCTTCTTGTTCCGCAACACTTTCACCACTGATCCTAGTATGGCCACTGGCTTCTTCTCGTAAGATAGCGTCGGCTGTACCTCTATATCCTGTTGTGCAACCATCTGAGAAGGATCATGCATGCACTTTCTCAGCATGGAGACATGGAAGACATTATATATGGCATCCATCGAGGAAGGCAGCCGAAGCTTGTCAACGGTCTTCCCAATCCTTTCTGCAACAAGGAATGGTCCAATAAAACGAGGGTTAAGCTTCCCTCACTTCCTGAACTGACCACTCCCTTGAACGGGTAGATCTTTAGAAACACTTCATCACCAACGCCAAACTCCAGTTCTCGCCTCCTCTGATCGGCATAGCTCTTTTGCCAACTCTGAGCTGCCTCGACCCTCTTCTTTATAATAGTAATCTTGTCGACCACCGATTATCACCTAGACAACCCAACATTGAACCATAAACTACATAAACTTACTTGGAATCGCTGAAGAGGAGGAAGAACGGAGAGCACTATCGGCTGAACGGCTGGAAGAACGATCTCCGAAGGAGAGGAAAGGCAATGCACACGCGGAAGGAGAAAGAGCCGAAGAAGGGAAGGGCGAGGCTTCTGCTTCCCTCCCCTTCAACTATATAAATTATATTTTAAATATAATTCATATCAATTTACCTTTTTACCCTCACCCTTAGCCGTTTAATTGAACTACCATTCAGGTTACGTTCAGCCATAATCCTACAAACTTTCCTTTCCCCTGATCCTTGAAATATTCTCCTACCTATCCTTACAAATTCTATGCTCTACATTCTGACCCAAATCCCGCCGATTATCACCAAGACAACCTAAAAATCTGTACGACGAAATACGAGGTGTTACAGATATTGTCCGCATTGAGGATTGGGCCATATCCCAATATACTCCCCTCACGGATTTGTTTGAAGAGGACTTCCTAGTCGGTCTTCTAGTATGGTTCTGCTTTCGTTGGAGTACTCTTAACTTCAGAGTTCTTATGGGATCCGTTGCCAATTGTGCTCCAAAACGCATCTTACTATCTTGAGAGGGTTTTCTTACATATGTTTCATTTCGATATACCTCCCTAAATGATGTAGGATTGTGAAGACCCCCTTTTCTATGACCCGAGATTTGCCTATACTCGAGTCTGGAATTTGCCTACACTCGGCTTACGTTCCGAGGTTTGCCTTGCAACCCGAAGTTTGCTTTACAACCCGAGGTTTGCCCCGAAGTCGTTCTCATACATGCACATTCGGATCATCACAATGGATTTGTCCTTGTCCTGAGTGTCTGGGTTCCAATCCAAGTCGTTAATAAGCTCGTCCCCTACAACAATAGTAAACTCATCAATAACAAGAATAGATAATAGGTGAGTCTTGGTTTAGGATCATGTTATAGGTCTTTGGGGCATATCATTTACGAAGATGCCTAGTCGAAGAAGCACACAATGGAGGATTGTTCAGTCATTTTCGAGAAAAGAAGACTCTCGATATGCTAAAAGAACACGTCTTTTGGTCCAACCTAGCATGAAAAATGCATAATTTGTAAGAAGGCTAAAAGCTAGGTTTGCCACAAGGACTATATTTACCCTACCTGTTCCAAAGCATCCATGGATAGAAGTTAGCATGGATTTTGTTTTTGGACTTCCTCGCATTACCAGAGCTAAAGATTCTATAATGGTGGTAGGGGATTGTTTCTCCAAGATGACACATTTTATCGCTTGCCATAAAACTGACTACTCCATCTTCAATGTCGACCTATTCTTTCAGGACATAGTTAGGTTGCATGGAATACCACAATCCATTGTGTCTGATCGAGACACAAAATTTCTAAGGTTCTTTTGGAAGACCTTATCGAAGAAGGTTGAAACCTAACTCCTAGTCAGTACATCATTTCACCCTCAAACCGACGGTCAGACAGAAGTGGTAAACTGTACCTTAGGAACCTTCTTGAGGACTTATAGGGGAAAGAACCTGAAGAATTGGTGTCACACCCTAGACCCAAGCATTCCAAAACCCACCGGTTTCGGATCGCTCCGATACCGTTACTATACACCCTATAAAACCCCACACTATTACGTCCAGAAACTCAACGTAGACTCACTCAATTTAACATCTCTTGTTTTTAAATCATTTTCAAAAGAAATTTGTAAGTATAAAATTTTTTTACTTGATTCGAAAACGACTCGTGCCCCGAAAAGGGAACACGTAAATCCTCAATATAAAATACGTAGAGAAAAAGAAAAATTTAAATGGGCTTTAAAAATGACAAGATTTAAATTTTCAGGAAGGAGCCTGACACGCGCCCCGTGAGCAGACGCCGCGCGCCCGAGGCCAAGCGCCCAAAACGGCGCCTTGCGCGCGAGCTCGCTAGACCCTGCGCGCATCCTGTGCTAAACGGGTTTACACCTCGGGGCCACACGCACTCCTTCTCGGCGCCGTGCGCACACCCTCTAGGCGCCACTGCATCATGCACACGGCTTCAACACCGCGCGCCCTGCCTCCGCACCGCACGTCAGCTGGCGCACCCACTCTCGGCGCCGTACAACTCGCTCACGCTTGTAGTGTCGTGTACCCCACGCACCCGTAGCTGTAACGCGCTCTCTACATGCGCCCTCGACCTGGTCAGCGCGCCCCACTGGTACGATCAGCTTGCAGGCGCTCTGTTTGACTTCTTGACACCCCACCTTTCTCCCAAAAATTCAGCAAAGTAACAGATGTACCTACTGACTCCAACCTGCAAACAATACACCATCTAAATTTTCCAAAGTATATTAACCAAAGCCATCTAGAAATCACTGAAGGAAAAACAGAGTGGAAGGAAATAAATCTGATAACTATCAATGAAGAAAATCCACAGTATAGAGCAACACAATGCTCATACATATAATATACACATGCGCCCTCAAAACCACCTAAACAACCAGGAAAATCCATATCTATACACTAAAACATTAGGTAAAACCGAACTATCCCCAAAATACAACAAGGGAAAAACCCCGAACACCTCACCAAAACTTACCACCTCCACAGGTCGGGTCGCCTTAACAGTCTGTCGTGCGGTGCCTCGGTCGCACACCGCCAACTGACCTAATGGTTAGGACTGGGCTTTTGAATCTCACCAATGGAAACCTATACACCTGCACCACGGAACACACAACATAAGACTAAGGCTGAGCAAGTAGTGCGATATAAAAGTAAAACCGACAATTCAATCCTATCACATGCAATCTTTACACTCACCCTCATGTTGTCACAATCTGCGACGCGTAGTGCAACCGTGTCAGGGTGAGGGTGAAGCTCGCGCCACGCTATACGCTGACACGTTGCCATCGTCCCGGACTCCCCAGCAATGAGGCCCACAAGCCACACACACACGCCACCTCGCAGTAACAACACCACAGTGAGGGTGAACCTCGCGCCACACTACTCCTTGACGTGTCGCCGCCATTCTGGTCTCCCCAACAACGAGGCCACAGTTGCCACACATACGCATTTTGCCATAGCCTAGCCTGCCCACCCCGTGGGATCTGCGACTGGTGATCCATAGGTCCACTCCCTGAGCAGGATCCGTGGCGCCACCGTCTATCATCCTCACTGTCAACATATACACGTCGCATGAGGGCCCAGCCGGCCAACTCCCCGAGTGGAATTTGCGGTTGGTTATGCACTGGTCTACTCCTCGATCAGGATCCGTAGTACCACCGCCATGCGTCTCACCACTAATTATTCAAAAACATGCTCAAAATAATTTTTGTACCATTTTTAAAACATGATGCATGTCAAACAATATGTACGCACATCACAATCAAACAACACAATCCTTATGCTCCTCAGTGTAGGCCCACCTGGGCAAAACACATGCATCCACTACTTACCTAGCGTCCTAAGCTTTCCCAGAGCATGACTTCCCCAAAATTCTAGTTCAACCTAGACATATAACCAGTTCCTGTCAAAACTCGTCTAAACACTTAACTCATACTCAAAACCACTACCATTAACTTAACGTACCACAAACTAACGAAAGAGAAGTCAAGCATCAAGCTTGGCTGAACAACACCGAAAAATAGAGGGCTTACCAATGACCTTCAGCTCTGGAAAAACCAAACTCACGTCTCCCCTTACGGCTCACTGGAGCTTTTTGCACACGTCGGTGTCTCTCCCGCCATCGACGTCAGCGATCACAGCTGCTCGAAGTCACGATTTTCTCGGTCTCTTATCTTTCTCCTCCGTTGATTTTTAGCTCAGGATGGACCGAATTAACGCCTCCACTTTAGCCCATTGGGGCTCTTTGCTCATTGGCGTTCGGCTCTCCTCCGTCGTCGGTGCCAACAGCACGTCGCGTTCTCTTCCTCTCCTAGTAGCTCTCTCTCTCTCACGTTTGCTCAGGCTAGGGACCAGACAAGGTGGAATGGCTTCCACCTGAAGTCATTTCACATATTTATTTATTTAAAATTTTAATTAATTACAAATTACCAAAATGCCCTCACCTGTTTTAATCATCCGTATTTTTGTTAAATTCGCGTACTCAAGATTTTAAAATTCAAAAATTGTTCTACAAATTAAATTTTAAGTTTTATAAAATAAATTTCTCGTTAAAATCTCCCGAAAAAATCTAACGGGAAAATTAATTTAAATTCCAGAAATTTCCAGGTTATTACCCCCCTCCCCTTAAAATAATTTTCTGCTCAAAATTTATGTACCGAATAATTCAGTATACTGGCGCTCCATGTCTTGTCGCCACTCCCAAGTGGTCTCCTCTACTCAACGATTGTGCCACAATACTTTAACCAAAGGGATCTCCTTGTTCCGTAACACCTTCACGGCCGACTCTAGAGTCCTCTTTGGCTTCTCTTCGTAAGTCAGGGTTGGCTGGATCCCTATATCCTGTACTGGCACCACCTGAGAAGGATCCCGCATAGACTTCCTCATAATCGATACATGGAAAACATTGTGTATGACATCAATCAAAGGGGGGCAACTGAAGCTTATAGGCTGTCCTCCCAATCCTACTGACAATTGCAAACGGTCTCACAAATTCAGGGTTGAGATTCCCTCTTCACAAATCTGACCAATTCTTTGAATGGGGAGATCTTTATAAATACCTCATTACCCTAGCTGAACTCCAACTCTCGCCGCCTCTAATCTGCATAGCTGTTATGCCAACTTTGCGCTAGCTCAATCTTCTTCTTGATAATAGCAATATTGTCGACAGTTTACTACAGTATCTCTTGTCCTATTAATCTCGTCTCACCAACTTCATCCCAATACAATGGTGACCTACACTTCCTCCCATACAAAGCCTCGTACGGTACCATAGCAATGGTGCACTGATAGTTGTTATTATACGAGAACTCGACCAACGGCAAGAATCTGCTCCAAGCCGCCTGAAACTCCAAAACAAAGGCTATAAGGATATCTTCCAGTATCTGTATAGTCTGCTCTAACTGCCTGTTAGTTTGTGGGTGAAAAGCCGTACTGAAATCCAACCTGGTACCTATGGCCTTATGCAGACTCTTCCACAACTTAGACGTAAACCTGGGGTCTCGGTCTAACACTATCGGGATCCCATGCAGTCTGACCACTTCCTGAATGTACAACTGAGCGAACTGGTCCATGGAATATGTCATCCTCATAGGCAAAAAGTGAGATGACTTCGTCAACCTGTCCACGATCACCCAGATTGCATCGTGGCCCTTGGCAGTCCTTGGTAATCCAACCACAAAATCCATAGGAATACATTTCCATTTCCACTCCGGTATACAGTGGTTGAAGCGTACCTGACAGTCTCTGATGCTCTGCTTTTACTTGTCGGCACACCACACAGGTCTCAACATACTTGGCTACCTCTCTCTTCATATTTGGCCACTAATAGTGCTACTTCAAGTCCCTGTACATCTTATTGCTTTCGGGATGCGCAGAAAAAGAAGACGAGTGAGCTTATGATAATATCTCCTTCCTCAGCTCCTCATTTTTCAGGATGTACCACCTATCCTGAAACTTCAGAATCGCATCCTCCAAATAACTGAGCTCGGTATTAGCATTGGTCTCTATACCTTCCTTCAACTCACTCCACTCAGAGTCGGTCTCCTGTGCCTGTCTAATTCTTTCCAGGATGGTCGGCCTCAATGACATCGCTGAAAGTGTGCCTGCCAAATCAAAAACCATCTCTAGGCCAAACCCCTGGATTTCAATCCTCAGCTCGGTAGGCACTCCCAAAATCATGGCAAACGTCAAAGCTGACACTGTAATAACCCGAAAAGTTTCAAAATTTAAATTATTTTTTTGTTAAAATTTTCAGGAAGTTTTTAGTGGGAAGTTTATTTTATGAAACTTGGAATTTAATTCGTAGAAGAATTTTTGAATTTTGAAGTTAGAAGGATGCGAATTTAAAAGAGATACGGACTATTAAAACACGTAATGGTGTTTTGGTAATTTGTAATTAATTTAAAATATTTTTTTATTATTAAGGTGGAATGGCTTATGGTGGAAGCCATTCCACCGTGTTCTGTCCCGAGGCCGAGAGAGAGTGACCGAAAGAGCGAGAAAGATCGGGAGAGGGAGCTGACGACAATCGACCACCGAGGGAAAGACGCCGGTGTGCAGGGTACTCCGATGAGCTGAAGGGAGGAGCCGGTACGACCTTCCCGCGCTAAAAAAATGAAGGTGAGCCTCCCCCTGTTTCAGTCCTGTCGTTCGAGCATGGGAGTTCGGTTGTTTCCAAATTTTTGATAGTTTGAGCTCAATTTTTTGGACTGTTTGGAAGCTAATAGGTCTTTGTACTTGAGCTAGTTTGTGACTCAGCATTTTTCGCATCAAACCCAACCGAGAACGGGTGTTGATATCACCATGTTCCCTCTCTATTTTAGTGGCCGAGGGTGTGGTGTTGGCTGTGTTCCAGCCTCCGTTAGTTGTGCAGCAATGTAGAGGGATTACCAGTAGGGGAAGTGGTGATCATCGGTGGGCGGTGGTGCTATGACTTTGCGAAGAAAACTGTAACACACCGTATTTTCGTGGTATCAATTTTTGGGATGTCGGGGTGCTGAGCGGTAGGATTCAGGTCGGAATGGAGAGCGGAAAATTTGTAAGGTTAGTTGGAGAATTATTTCGAGGCTAATTGTAGGGGGTAAAGTTTAGGAATTCGACCGAAAATGTATTGAATAGCCATTGGATTAAAGATTAAAGTATGAGATTGAAATAGTAATTAGGTTATTATTATTATTATTTTATTAATAATAATAATAATAAATAAGTAATAGAGAGGGGGAGGAATTGTAACTCTTCCCCTCCTTTCTGTTTCTTTCTTTCCCCCTAACCTGCGTGAAGAAAAGGAGAAATGAAGCCCTCCCTCCGGCGATCTTTGCTACATCAACACAACGCTCCCTCCGTTTTACCCTCCACTACAACGGTTTAAGGTAGGTTTGAGTATTTATGGTTTTGTTTTGGGTTAGGATTAGAGTTTGACAAAAATTGGTAGGTAGAGATTTAGGGTTTTAGAGTTCGAACGTTTATTGGATTGGTTATTGTTTGTTATGACATTGTTGACGATAAATGTGATAGATTGATGAGGAAATTTTTTAGTTTTATTAAAATACAGAGAATGTGAGATTTTAAGTACTAAAATGAAACTGACTTTGAATTTTTGACTAGGCTACGAGCGATGGGTTTAAAACCCTTTTGGTGTGTTAACCTACGTTATGATTGGAGCATTTGGGCACTAGAATCGGGTGATTCTGATAAACGACGCAAAAGTTATGCGTGTCATAGTTAGGTTGAATTTGGAGTCGAGATTGGTTAGTGAGCGATTTTAGCGAGTTCGTGAAATGTTGTGCTAGTATGGTGATTTTAGTGCACAAGTAGAGTAGTTGGATGAATTTTGACGGGAAACTGGTTTTGTTGTAGGTTGAGAAGGTTTCGGGTGATATAAACGAGCACCACGGAAAGTTAGGACGCCAGGTAAGTAGTGTAAGTAGTGTGCGCATGTGCATTGCCCTTATGGGCCTACACCATGGGACGGTAGGGATGTATTGTGTGTTTTGCCTGTTTGCGTTCAGTAATGCATCATGTTTTGAAAAGTGTAACGGAAATGAATTTGAGCATGGTTTTATGAATGAATACGAAGTGTGATGTGCAGTGGTGAGCACGATCCATGTGTGGGTAGCTTTGGCCCCGTTGCTAGAGAAACCGCGACGGTGGCAACGTGCCAGGGGGCAGTGTGGCGAGTGCGTCTAGCCTCACCCTAATATGGCTGCTGCGGTGTGTGTGTGGTGGTGGCCAACTACGGCCTCATTGCTGAAGGAACCGGGACGATGGCGACGTGGCAGGGGGTGGTGTGGGGAGTGCTTCCTGCCTCCACCTGTAATGGTTGCGGTGCGTAGAGTGACGCGTGGGTACGGTTTGAGGGCCGCGGACGATGGCGACGTGCCACGGTGTGAGGTGGCGCGAGAGTCCAGCCTCACCATAGTGCGGCCGTACCACACGGCACTGGTTGTGACAACATAAGTGAGAATGTAGAGACTGCATGTGATAGGATTTCAATGTCATTTTACGTTTCATATTGCATTACTTACTGAGCGTTAGGCTTATGTTGTGTGTTCTGTTGTGTAGGTGTAGAGATTCCAGCGGGTGAGTTGCAAGAGCCTAGACAGGATGATTAGGCGGTTGCTGGCGTGCTACCATGTGCCGGTAGGTGGAGCTTGTCACGGCGGCCCGACCCGTGGAGTGATGCCGGAAGGTAATTTTTAGGAGTTGTGTTTTGAGAGGTCTATATCGAGTGTATAGATTTTGAGGCATAGATGGGTATGAATGTTAATAGTCGGGATTAATGTATAGGCGCATTTTTAAACTATTTAAAAGAGTTTGATTGAATGACTCAGGTTTCGAATCGGTGGTTTTAATCGTGTAAGTTTTCGTGACCATTTTCTTTTGAACTGCTATTATTTTTAGGCTACTGGTGCAAAGTGTCGACCGAATTCCATAGGTGTCGACCGGTCAACATAAATTGGAAGGTCAGTGTCGACTGCGGGGTTTGATCTGTGCGGGAAGAGAGAAATGAGATGTCGACCGGTTAGTGTAAAATTAGTGAGAATGTCGACCGCGGAATTCGACCTGCATGGGCAAAGAGCATCAAGGTGTCGACCTGTGAAAGCAGGTGTCTACCGCACTCTGAGATGAGTGTAGAAGTGTCGACCGAAGAAAAGACCTGAGAGAAACGTAGTGTCGACCGGCGTTTACCAATGCCGACCGATGAAAAACGCAAGACGACCCAAGTGTCGACCAGTGTTTGTAGGTGTCGACCGATTCTTTATTTTTTTTTTTTTACGTTTTTAAAGGTCGAAGTTATTTAAATCGATTTTAACTGAGTTTCTCGTTGTGGTGTTGATATATATTTCTTTTGAAAGTCATTTTGAGTTGAAGAATCAAACGTTTAAATTTTATACGAATTCTATCGAGGTGACAAGCAAGGGTACGGTTGACGACCTGGGTCCGGGGACAACTCGGGGCCTTACAGATGTGGAGTCGGAGTAGTGAACGAACCGGAAATGGGTAGGTTTTCGGGCCATTACAGTTATGGTATCAAAGCCTTTACCCAACCGAAAGTGTGGCCGACGAGGATGTCGAATGATATGCCCTATACGCCCGTCACACGATCTCAAGTCCAATCACACACTTTAATCAACTTACATTCTCACACGTTTGTTTCTGTTGCAGGTAATGATTCAATGGAGCCAGAAATTGCAAGCTTAAGGTGGGAAGTGGAGGCTCAAGACATGGAGCAACCGAGACACATCCTTGCATGGGAAGCCACCATTGAAGATCATGAAGCTCTTAAGGGATTTTGTCTTCCCGAGCCAACTTTTATGTAATGTTTTATTTTGAACTTATTGGGCAAACATTGGCCTTCTTGTTTAACTTATTATTATGTGCATGCATTAGGCATTTAGGATTAGATTGAATGGTTAGGATAGATGATGGAAAGGGTTTCGGGATTGGCTTAACTTGAAGAAACAATCGGGCATGCAAAACATGCCATTCTCGGCCACAAGCGCGCCAAGGAGGAAGTGCCGCAAGTGGTGGCCAACTTTACCCGATTTGGCCACACCATTGGGCTGCCATTTGAGATGCTTGTCCCCTTTACCTTTTGTGGAAGAAACATGGATCCATGACATGGCATTCAGCAAGCCATTGATCAACCTCTTGGCTGCCACCATCTCGGCCGCACACTACAACATTTTGGAGCCGGTTACAAGCTTCTTTGCACCAAGTTTTGAAGACCAAAAGCACAGCCCTAAAACCCTCCATCCTAGGCCTATATAAGTATAGCATTGGTGTGTGTATTTCGGTTGGCAAAGTTAATGAGCATCGGCATATTTTCTAAGAGGAAACCGAGGGAGTTTTCCACCACCTTTCCAAGGTACGTGCTCGGTTCCATGAACCGATTAGGAGTAGCCTCCTAGCTTGGCAACTCAAGGTTGTTGCTCGAGCTTGTGTTCCACTTTTCTCTCCTCCCTTTCAAGGGAAGGAAACAAGAAGGAAGTGGCCAAAACCGGTTCCCCAAGTTGAGAACCTTTCCATGGAAAGGTTGTGATTGCCGAGAACATAACATTATCTCTTCGGCCGACTTGCGGGTTTGCTTGCACAATTTTGTCATCTCTAATCAACTTGGACCACGACCACCACCATCACACACCTCACTCACTCCACTAATCTCACACCAAATTTCATTTCATTTCAAGCACATTTGGTCGTTCATTTGTTGTTTTTCTCAAGGGTTTCTCAGCTTGGCCGAGATCCGAGGGCCTAACCGATCCTTCGTGCCTTCTAGTGACTGAGCAGGGGCTTGGCCGCAACATCGAGACCCTCAGAGGAGGGAAAATTGTGAAGGCAAGAGGGCCTGTTACAATTCCCACACCGCTTGGGGGAAAGGTAGAGGGGACGGTTAATAGATGGGAATGGGGTATGGTACGAGTGTCAGAGCCACGGGTTCGATGTCGTTTGATGGGTCTCCTAATACCACCAGCCGCTGCATGGGAGTGCTCCGCCAACCGTATGTATTTCTTAGAACTCTCATAGTTTTCGTTTAGACTCACTAGAGAGACGCGTAGAGCTGTAGGCGATATGGATGACGCCATTAGACAGCTTACCGAGTTGGTCAACCGCCAATCGCAGCAGCTGAAGCGGTTTGTGAGTTAGGAGGACCAGGGTTAATCTAGTGCCCAGACTTCGACGGATCATGAGGGTGATAGATTGTACAGGCTCAGACCCCCAGTGTTCGACGGATCATCTTCGGACCCACTCAGTGCTGAGGAGTGCATTCAAAGTATGGAAGACATGATTGATTACGCCAAAGTAGATGAGCAAGACAAGCATCCCGTATGGCATTCCACCTTGCCAAGGACGCCCGATTTTGGTGGGATTCGGTGAAGGCGACCACCAATGTGAAGTCCATGACTTGGAAGGTATTT
The DNA here is from genome assembly GCA_022433055.1 of Begonia peltatifolia. Taxonomy (NCBI): domain Eukaryota; kingdom Viridiplantae; phylum Streptophyta; class Magnoliopsida; order Cucurbitales; family Begoniaceae; genus Begonia; species Begonia peltatifolia. The sequence goes on from CM039521.1 coordinate 10,297,834, forward strand.
AAGAAGACATTCTTCGGCAAGTATTTTATACACTCAGTCAAAACCCAGAAGATGGTGGAGTTTGCAAAGTTGAGGCAGATGGGTACCGTGACCGAATACGTGAGACAGTTTGAGGCGTTATCCTAGTTTACTAGTCATTAGGTGAGCCCAGACGAGAACAAAGTACACCAATTTGTACAGGGCCTGAAGCCGGACATATACATGAGCATGCGGATAGCTGGAACACGAGGGGTGCCTTACGAGGAGATGGTGGCGAAGGCGCTAAACATTGAGAAGGCTAGGACGAAACTTCCCAGTTTCAGAGAGCTACCTAAGGAACAACCCAAGAGATATTTCAAAGAACTATTGCCACAATTGAGCGGAGAAGAGTCATCTTAGCGGAAGGGCCTGAAGAGGACTAGCGACAGCTCTAGCAACCAAGGAAGGAACAAGCGACCTCAAGGACTAGGACAGTTTCTGATATGCCCTAAGTGCCAAAAGAGTCACCCCGGTGAGTGCAGGGTAGGTGCAGGGCAATGCTACATTTGTGGTGAGTCGGGCCACATGTCCAGAGATTGTTAGAAGCCACAACAAAATTGGTGCTTCAACTACAATGAAGTGTGGCATTTTGCTAGGAGTTGCCCGAGTTTGAGCAAGGCCCCAGTGAGAGTGCACCAAAAGTCTTCGCCCTTATTGAGCCTGACAATGTTGCCCAGGCATCGGTGATTTCAGGTAGTATTCTTATTTTGAGCATGGCGGCCTACACTCTTGTCGATACGGGTGCTACACATTTGTTTGTGTCCACTGCCTTCGTGGTGAAGGCAAATCTAGTGCCCAATTATTCTGGGTAGTTCTATGATGTATTGTTACCGTCGGGGGAGCGCCTATACTGGGATCAAGTGGTACAAGGTGATATTGTGACAATGGGAGAAAAACGGTTGTATGCTGATCTGATCATACTCAACACGAAGGGGTACGAGGCTATTTTAGAGATGGATTGGCTGTCTAGACATTATGCCACAATAGATTGCAGGACTAGAGAGATCCACTTTTGGCTCTCGAATGGAGAGGGTTGCTCTTTCAGGGCGAGAAAGGGTTTGAGTAGGATCTCGGCAGTGTCGTCTATGAGGGCCCAACAGTTTTTACGAGATGGATGCATGGGCTTCTTGGCTAGTGTAATGGACATGCAGCTTCAGGGCAAGGCTCAACTCTAGGGCATCCCCATTGTGTAGGATTTTCCGGGAGTATTTCTTGAGAATCTGCCAGGTCTGCCCCCTAACAGGGAAATTGAGTTCGTTATCGACGTGTACCCTAGGGCTGAGCCAGTGTGCAAGAACTCGTACAGGCTAGCACCTACCGAGTTGAAAAAGTTAAGGGCACAATTAGAGGAGTTGACGGATAAGGGCTTTATACGCCCTAGTTTTTCGCCGTGGGGTGCACCGATGCCTTTTGTTAAAAAGAAGGACGGATCTCTGCGCATGTGTGTTGACTACAGGGAACTGAACAAGTTAACGGTGAATAATAAGTACCCGTTGCTAAGGATAGATGACCTATTTGATCAACTTCAGAGGGCACGGGTGTTCTCTAAAATTGATTTTAGGTCCAGTTACTATCAGTTGAAGGTTAGGGAGGAAGATGTCCTGAAGACAGCTTTCCTGACACGGTACGGACACTATGAGCTTTTAGTAATGTCGATCAGACTGACTAATGCCCCAGTTGCTTTTGTGGACCTGATGAACCGAGTATCCAGGGAGCAATTGGATAGATTTGTGATAGTATTCATTGATGACATCCTAATATACTCTCAGAGTAAATATGAGCACAGAGAGCATTTGGGATCGTGCTGACGACTCTGAGGCAGCACCGACTATATGCTAAGTTCTCTAAATGCAAATTTTGGTTGGATAGCATCAAATTTTTGGGGCACGTCATCTCTCGTGATGGTATTTTCGTGGACCCGGCAAAGGTTTAGTCTGTGAATGAATGGCCACGACCAACCAGTGGCAATGAGATACGCAGTTTTCTAGTGCTGGCAGGATATTACCGGAGGTTTATTGAGGGATTTTCCAAGATGGCAGCCCCTTTGACTCGATTGACTAGGAAGAACATAATGTATAGCTGGTTTGATGAGTGCGAGGACAGCTTTCAGGCATTGAAGCAGAGGTTGACTACAACCTCTGTGATAGTTCTGCCGGTAGAGGGGGAGAAGTTTAGCATTTATTGCGACGCTTTCAGGGTGGGCTTGGGTTGCGTGTTGATGCAGAATGGAAGGGTGATTGCCTATGCTTCAGGACAACTGAAGACCTACAAGCAGAACTATCCCAGGCGTGACTTAGAGTTGGCGGCGGTGGTTTTCGCACTTAAGATCTGGAGGCATTATTCATATGTACAGTAATGCGAAATCTTCTCGGACCACCAGACTTTGAAGTAAATCTTCACGCAGAAGGAGCTAAACTTGAGACAAAGGAGGTCGCATGCTGGTTAAAAACTACAACTTGGATATCAAGTATCATCCCGAAAAAGCAAACGTGGTAGCGGACGCCCTGAGCCGAGTGTCAACCTCGATGTCTGCTATGATATTAGCGATGCCTACCAAGCTAAGGACTGAGATACAAGAGTTTGGCCTAGAAATGATTTTTGATTTGGCAGCCACACTGTCGGCAATGTCGTTGATACCAACCATCCTGGACAGAATTAAGCAGGCCTAAGAGACCGACCCTGAGTGCTGTGGATTGAAGGCAAGAATGGAGGCCAATGCTAGCACGGAGCTCAACTATTCTGAAGATGAGATTCTGAAGTTTCGGGATAGGTGATATGTCTCGAAGAATGAAGAGCTGAAAAGAGAAATATTTTCCGAGGCTCACTCGTCTCCTTTCTCAGTGCATCTTGGAAACACTAAGATGTACAGAGATTTAAAACAACACTATTGGTGGCCTAATATGAAGCGAGAGGTAGCCAAGCACATTAAGACCTGTGTGGTATGCCAGCAGGTAAAGGCAGAGCATTAGAGACCGTCGGGCACGCTTCAGCTATTAACTATACCTAAGTGGAAATGGGAGCGGGTCACTATGGATTTTGTGGTCAGACTGCCAAAGACTACTAAGGGCCACGATGTTATTTGGGTGATTGTAGACAGACTAACAAAGTCATCTCACTTTTTGCCAGTGAGAATGACTTACTCGATGGATTAGTTCGCTCAATTGTGTATGTAGGAGATAGTCAGATTACATGGGGTCCCAGTGTCGATAGTGTCAGACCGAGACCCTAGGTTGACGTCTAAGTTTTGGAGAAGTCTGCATAAGACCATGGGTACCAAGCTGGAATTCAGCACGGTTTTTCACCCTTAGACCGACGGGCAATCAGAGTGAACCATACAGATACTGGAAGACATGCTCAAAGCCTATGTGTTGGAGTTTTAGGCGGTTTGGAGCAGGTTCTTGCCGTTGGTAAAATTCTCATATAATAACAGTTACTAGTCTAACATTGGCATGGTGCCATATGAGGCTTTGTATGGAAGAAAGTACAAGTCACCATTGTACTGGGACGAGGTTGGAGAGGCAAAACGTATAGGCCCAGAAATACTACAACAGACGGTCAACAAGATTGCTATTATAAAGAAGAGCGTCAAGGCAGCTCAAAGTCGGCATGGGTGATGACGTATTGCTGAAGATCTCCCCGTTCAAGGGAGTGGTCAGATTTGAGAAGCGAGTAAAGCTCAACCCTTGTTTTGTTGGGCCGTTCCTTATTGTGGAAAGGATTGGGAAGGCCGCCTACAAACTTCAGCTGTCTTCCTCGATGGATGCCATACATAATGTCTTCCATGTCTCCATGCTGAGAAAGTGTATGCGTGATCCTTCGCAGGTGGTTGCACAACAAGATATAGAGATACAACCGACGCTGTCTTACGAGAAGAAGCCAGTGGGCATACTGGGATCAGCTGTCAAAGTGTTGCGCAACAAGGACATACCCTTGGTCAAAGTTTTGTAGCGCAATCACAACGTGGAGGAGACCATTGGGAAAGACGGCAGGACATGGAGCAATAGTACCCAGAGATATTCGGTATGTAAATTTTGGGAACAAAATTTTTTTAAGGAGGGGAGGATGTAATACCCCGTATTTTCGTGGTATCGATTTTCGGGATGTCAGGGTGCTAAGCGGCGTGATTCTGGTCGGAATAAAGAGCAAAAAATTTGTAAGGTTACGTGGAGAATTATTTCGAGACTAATGGTGGGGGGAAAATTTTAGCAATCCGACTCGAAACGGATTAAATAGCCGTTGAATTAAAAGATTAAACTGTGAGGGTAAAATAGTAATTAGTTTATTATTATTATTATTTTATTAAAAAAATAATAATAAATAAGTAACAGAGAGGGGGAGGAATTGTAACTCTCCCTCTCCTCTCTGTTTCTTTCTTTCCCCCCAACCCGCGTGAAGAAAAGGAGAAACGAAGTCCTCCCTCCAGCGATCTTTGCTACATCGACGCAACGCTCCCTCCTTTTTACCCTCCACTACAACGGTTTAAGTTAGGTTTGAGTATTTGTGGTTTTGTTTTGGGTTAGGATTAGAGTTTTACAAAAGTTGTTAGATAGAGATTTAAAGTTTTAGAGTTGGAACGTTTATTGGATTAGTTATTGTTTGTTGTGACATTGTTGACGATAAATGTGATAGATTGATGAAGAAATTCTTGAGTTTTATTAAAAGACAGAGAATGTGGGATTTTAAGCACTAAAATGAAACTGACTTTGAATTTTCGACCAGGCTACGAGTGTTGGGTTCAAAAACCCTTTTGTTGTGTCAAATTAGGTTATGATTGGAGCGTTTGGCCACTGTAATCGGGTGATTCCGATAACCGACGCAAAAGTTATGCACGTCTGAGTTAGGTTGAATTTGGAGTCGAGATAGGTTAGTGAGCGATTTTGGCGAGTTCGTGAAGTGTTGTACTAGTATGGTGATTTTAGTGCACAAGTAGAGTAGTGGAATGAATTTTGACGAGAAATCGATTTTGTTATAGGTTGAGCAGGTTTCGGGTGATAGAAACGAGCACCACAGAAAGCTATGGCGCTAGGTAAGTAGTGTGAGTAGTGTGCGCATGTGCATTGCACTTACGGGCCTACACCATGGGACAGTAGGGTTGTATTGTGTGTTTTGCCTGTTTGCGTTCAGTCATGCATCGTGTTTTGAAAAGTGTAACGGAAATGAATTCGAGCATGGTTTTATGAGCGAATACGAAGTGCGATGTGCGGTGGTGAGGACGATGCGTGTGTGGGCAGCTTTGGCCCCATTTGCTGGAGAAAGCGGGACGGTGGCGACGTGCCAAGGGGCGGTGTGGCGAGGGCGTCCAGCCTCACTCTGGGATGGCTGCTGTGGTGTGTGTGTGGTGCTGGGCAATTACGACCTCGTTGCTGGAGCAACTGAGACGATAGCGACGTGTCAATGTATGAGGTGGCGAGAGAGTCCAGCCTCACCATGGTGCAACCGTACCACACGGCACCGGTTGTGACAATATGAGCGAGAATGTAGAGACTGCATGTGATAGGATGTCATTGTCGTTTTACGTTTCATATTGCACTACTTATTGAGTGTTAGGCTTATGTTGTGTGTTCCACGGTGTAGGTGCAAAGATTCCAGCGGGTGAGTTGTAAGAGCCTAGATAGAATAAGTAGGCGGTTGATGGCGTGCTACTGTGTGCCGGCAGGTGGAGCTTGTCATGGCGGCCTGACCCGTGGAGTGATGCCGGAAGGTAGGTTCTGGGAGTCGTGTTTTTGAAAGGTCTATATCGAGTATATAGATTTTGAGGCATAGATGAGTGTGGATGTTATTAGTCGGGATTGATGTATAAGTGCATTTTTAAACTATTTGAAAGAGTTTAATTGAATGATTCAAGTTTTGAATCGGTAGTTTTAATCGCAGAAGTTTTCGTGTCCGTTTTCTTTTGGAACTGCTGTTATTTTTAGGCTGCTGGTGCAAAGTGTCGACCATAAACTTTCAACATGTATCAACATGATTAGGCATCATATGAGCTGAAAAATAGAACAAAAGATCCAATTTTCGTGCACCATACCCATGATTCATGAATCATCACAACAACTCAATGATAATCTCACTTCTGTTACATTTTGACCATAAACTTTCATAACCCAAAAGAAAACTCCAACTTACCTTAAAAAACTTGAGAGATCGAGAGAGAAAAAATGAGGAGGAGGAGGAGGAGAGGAAGGCTCATGGATTTCTTGCTCTCAAGTGAGGGTTTATCCATAAAAAATAATATTAAGAGATAAGGATGTAAAAAATGGCGAGGTGTAAATTCCTATATTAAAGTAAATTCTTTTACTTTTCAATTCTAATCTTCGTTTCTATCTTAATTATAAGTTAATCCCCCTTTTTTGGTTTCCCCTCAATCCAATGCCAAATGCCTCTTTTTTTTTCTTCCAATTTTGACTTTTCAACTCCCTTAATAAATTTAGTTACACAATAATAACGTTTCCATTATTCATTTATAATAATTCTATAAAATTAGCATAATTTATTATGTGCTTATAATAAATTGTATGGTAAATTTTTTAGTGTTACACAAGTAGTCCCAAAATGCATCATCACAGCTGTTGCTGAAAGAGGAGAGTGTGCGCTTGCATGCTAACTATCGCTCCAAACAGCTACTTCTATATTTGGCTGATTCTTTCCAGTTTTGTTTAACCAAAACCCTAGGCAACCCGAGGACATACTTATAGCATCATTGAGCATGGTATCATTCAATTTTTTGCTAAAATAAAATTTTTCTTTTCTCCCAAAATTTAGTAGAGCTTCGACTGCCTAGTTTTGAATCTTCGGTGTGTAATATCCGAGTGGAGTAGCCCTCCATTATCTCTAAGACCTTTGATTGCTATTCTCATTAACTTCTTTCCTTTCCATCCTTTTGAGGTTGGAATCATTGTAGGAAGGTGGTTAAATCAGGCCTTTAAGCTGGTGTATTCCTTCAAGGAGGAATGGGTATCCAAAGACACTCATAGTGGCCTCTCGGATCAGCCAAAGTTGTCTTGGCATAACTCACTCATTTGAGTAAGTTTTTGTATGGAAATTTAAAGGTTGATTCTTTACACATAAGGTAAGTTCCTTGTCAATTTTCACATCGTTTGGTTTAGATTTGGTACAATTTTTTACTAATTATCATTGGGGTTCTCTCTGAGTTGAGCTGAGAGAACCGCCCCTCTGTTTTGCGCATATTTTGCTAATCTTGCAGGGTGTTTTATGTTAGAAAGATAAAGAAAATGTAGTGGTTGATGCATTGTTTTGAATGTGTAGCACCCCGAGAACCCACACGTCCCCGGTGCGCTACAATGCATCTACACACTACACACACACACACTAACACTTGACACAACTAACTCAATTCAATACCCCTTTCGTTTTCAAATCATTTTCAAAAGCATATTTGTGACGCGTAGTGCAGCCGCACCAGGGTAAGGAGGAACCTCACGCCACCCTACACCCTGACACGTCGCACCGTCCCGGACTCCCCAGCAACGAGGCCCACAAGCTACACCCACGCATCACCACACGGCAACCACATCAGGGTAAGGGCGTACCTCGCGCCACTCTACACCCTGACACGTCGCCCCCGTCCCAGCCTCCCCAGCACGGGGCCACAATTGCCACACACACACGTTTCGCGACAGCCCAGCCGGCCCACCCCTCGAGTAGGATCCGCGACTGGTGTTGCACCGGCCCACACACTAGTAGGATCCGCTGTACCACTGCCCATATCCTCACCGTCAACACATTCACGCCGCATGACGGCCCAGCCGGCCCACCCCTCGAGTAGGATCCGCGACTGGTAAAGCACCGGCCCGCACACTAGCGGGATCCGCGGTACCACTGCCACACGTCTCACCTCATACATCAAAGCATGCTAAAAATCATTTTCGTTCCCGTTTTAAAAAAAATATGATGCATGTCACACAATACGCACACACACCGCAATCAATCACATAAACACTAAAGTTCTACAGTGTAGGCCCACTTGGGCAAAACACATGCATGCACTACTTACCTGGCGTCCTAAGCTCGCTCGATACACAGCTTCGCCAACAGGAAGCCTCAACCTAAAAGACAACCAATTTCTCATCCGTATTTCTCCCAACATTTACCAATTAGCTAAAAATAACCTTATCTAACTACACTCATTAAATTCCAACTAAAACGGTCCATTGGTTTGGTTTGGCCGAATACCAGCTCAACGTTCGGATGCGCATAACTTTTGCGTCCGTCAACAGAATCAAACGATTCAAGTGGCTAAACGTTCCCTTAGGAACCTAGTTTAACATCCCAAGATGGATTTTAAATCGGTAGGCCGCAGATAGGCGAAAAATGCCAATAACCGAATCTGCCATTTTTATTAAAATTTCACATTTTCACTTTCCTTCAACCAAAACTCACTCTCAACTAGTTATATGCATCAAAATGGCTATGCTACTCTCACACGTCGAATTTCCACGAAAAACGGTCACTAATTTGACTAAAATAAAAATCCCGCATAAACTTCTGACGCGCATAACTTTTGCGTCGAATATCGGAATCGAACGATTCCAGTGGCCACACGCTCTTCTAACAACCTACTTTAACCCACAAAGACAGAATTTGGAATGATCAACTTAAGCCTAGCCAAAACAGCCAAAAACAGAAGCTGTTTTTATACGAAAAATAGCCGAAATCTCAACTTCGGGCAAATCCCGCAAGTTCTCTGCACCGAACACTCACATTTTGCCTATTAAGCACAATCTAACCTGAAAATCAGAAATTCAAACACAAAGTCTGAATTTTGGCTCAACCTTCACCCTCGGCCTCCCTCCCTCTCACCGGTCTCCTGCTGTCCACTTGCTAATCTACACACTCACCCTCTCAATCCGCTCACATTTGCAGCCAAATTTAAGGAGAGAAAAGAAACGAAGAGGAGCTGAACCTCAGTCTCGGTTCATACGGACAGGACAGCAGAGGGAGAGGACTTACCAAGTGGTGGCGTCCAGCACTCGGGTGGGAGAAGGACTCCAGCAACAAGTCTGGTCGTTGGCGGCAGAATTGGCCGGAAACCAGCCCCTCGAGGTCGTCGGCCGAACACTCGGCTTTCACTTCAGGAACTCGAGTTGCTGGAACCGAATGGCTCCGGTTCGTCGGAATAGCAGTCCCTGCTCGCAACTCACACCTCACACTCGCGCTCGTCGGCCGTCGCAGCTCCGACTCCAGCACGCGATCGCCCTGCTCCCGGTCGTCTTCTCTCTCGGGTGCACAGAGGAAACAACCGAATGGCTTCCTCGCGAAGCCATTCGGGTGTTTCATAATTTTTTTTTTTAAAAATTTTAAAATAAATACAAATTACCAAATTGCCCTCACGTGCTTCAATCGTCCAAAATTTCGTAACTTTCTCGACTTCCCGACTTTAAATTCCGAAAACCAATCGCAAAAGTAGGCGCCGAGTCTTATAATTCAAATCTTTCCCGTTGAAATATTTCTCAAAACTCCGACCGGGATTAAACTAAAAATTCCAAAAATAAAAATATAAAATTCGAAATTCTCGGGTTATTACAGAATGTATGTACTTCTAACTTCCTTACAATCTAAATTGCTTGGATTTGAACTTGTTAAGAAATTATATAAAGTAGATTTAGATTTTAGTGAAATTTGAAAATTATGTGAAAATGTTGCATATGGTGACTATTATAAGCATGACGGTTATCTATTTAAGAAGTTAAAATTTGTACTCCTAAGTGTTCTTTGAGAGAATTCTTTGTTAGAAAAACTAATGTAGGTGGATTAATGGGACATTTTGGAGTAAACAAAACTTTGTATGTTTTATGTGAGCCTTTTTATTCGCCTAAGATGAGACATGATGTGCAATTAATTTGTGATAAATATATTGAGTGCAAAAAATCTAAATTGAAAATCAAACGACATTGAATGTATACTGTTCTCCCAATACCTATTCAACCTTAGATTAATATTCATCCCTATTAAGAGCACAAAACAGAATGTTCATAAGCCTTCGCATTCATACTTAATTTCTTTTTATCATTGTCATCAAATTCTAGAGATAACTTGAGTACATTTGAACCATTTTCATGCTTGATAGACATGCAAAGGTCATTTTCAATAATATTCCATAAATCATAGTTCATTGATTGAATAAAGATTTTGATCCTAACTTTCTAATAGAAGTAATCATTACCACCAAAGAATGGAAGACTAGTGATATGGCTCTTCAACATGCGAAGAGTTTAAATTGAAACCATAGCAACTATCAATGGACAATATAGCAATTTTAATCACAATAAAATATTACAATTTTGCTCTCATACCAATTGTAGGATCAAAATAATCCAAGAAGGGGTGATTTAGGTTATTTAAAAACTTTTTCATGATTCAATAGTTAATCAATTGCAAGTTTACAAACTCAAATTTGCTTAACTAAATAGGAAATTAGAGCAATAGATTTAACCAGCAATAATAAAAAAATACGATATAAGAGAAGGCAAATGATTCATTAACACGAATCGACAAATCTTGCCTACGTCCACACTTCAAGGCTCCTACTTAAAGATTCTTTGCTATCTCAACTCCTCTAGGATTGACCTTTTGAGTGTCAATCAAAAACCTTACAAGACTATTTCTCAAGGTGTCGCCTTCGCTCTTTTACCAAAGAATAGTTTGAATGTGAATGAACCCAAATCTCACACTTTCTCAATGAGCAAGCTCGAGTTAGTGAAGTAAGAGAAGTATAAAATGGAATGAATACTTAGGTTCTAAACTGAACTTCGGCAGCACTTAGTTGTAATTTTCAAATCTGGTGGTCTGCACAAGGCAGCACTCTTCCATTTATAGAGTTTGCAGAAAATTAGTGGAGTGTTCGACACTTCCTTCTAGTTAACCGACACTTGTATAGTTGTTATATTATTTTGAATGTCGTTCAACAACTCGGTCAACACTATCATAGACTGCACTGTAAAAACCTATACTTTATGATTTATTAAATTTCATGTGTTGAATTTTTACATTACTGATTGACGTGTTATAGATTGACTCATTTTATCTTTATAGTCACTTTGGATTTTTCGATAAATTTGGAAAGTAACCATGTAGTTGGAATTAGAGAAAATTGGTAATGGATGAATGGGATTTTTACGTTGAGTATGAGTTCGTAAAAGTGTTTGATACTTCAAATATTTTTGTTTAATATAAAGTATGGGCATATTAAATAAATTAAGAAAATGAAGGGTCAAAGTATAAAATAGGGAGAAAACTTGACAAAAGGCTTTGGGAATCCTTTTTCCCCTAATTTGGAGTTGTCGCACAGAGAAGAGAGGGAGCAAGTTGATGTGAGCATCGCCGACCTTCTAGGGCAGTAGAGCATTGCTAGAACAACCACCTCCAACATTTATGAAAACGATTCGTGGGTCAGTCATTCTAACCTCACTGCTATTAGGTTTGAAGTTAGGGTTTTTGGTTGGATTCGGATTCGAGCAAATGAGCTCAAATCCCATGGTTTTTTTTGATATATTTGGGTATTTGGAGTGTCCAGGTAGTGTGAGAAAAAAAAAATTCTAAAAGTGTTTCCCCCCCCCCCCAAAAAAAGAAGTCTCTCTCTCTCTCTCTCTCAAGAAAGATTGAGAATAGTTCAAGGTCGTTATAAAAAGTTATGCAATCTTTTGAGAAGAGAGGTCGTGTTTGAAGTAGGAGACTTCGTATTTTTAAAAATAAGACCTAGTCGTGATGTGAGTTGTTTTGGTGTAAAAGGAAAATTGGCTCCCATATATATATTGGCCCGTTTTAAATCATAGAACGAATTTGTTTAATGGCTTACTTTACCACCAGAGTTAAATTATGTTCATAATGTCTTCCATGTTTCTATGTTAAGCAAATATATTTCTGACCCATCACTTGTCATATCCCGAACCATGGTGCATATCCAAAAAAATGTTTCATACGAATAGGAACCTGAGAAAATTTTAAGCCGAGATATTAAGGTTCTACATTGTGGTAAGGTACCCTAGGTGAAGATGCAATAGAGGAATCACAATAAAAGAGAAGCCATTTGGGAAATTGAATCTGAGATGAGAATAAAGTATCCTTAACTGTTTAATGAAGTGTCTATAGTTAATCCAAATTTCTGGAACGAAATTTCATTAAGCAGGAAAGAATTTGAAATCATAGAACGAGTTTGTTCAATGGCTTACTTTTACCACCAGAGTTAAATTATGTTCATAATGTCTTCCATGTTTCTATGTTAAGCAAATATATTTATGACCCATCACTTGTCATATCCCGAACCATGGTGCCTATTCAAAAAAATGTTTCATACAAAGAGGAATCTGAGAAAATTTTAAGCCGAGATATCAAGGTTCTACATTGTCGTGAGGTACCCTTGGTGAAGATGCAATGGAGGAATCACAATAAAACAGAAGCCATTTGGGAAATTGAATCGGATATGAGAATAAAGTATCTCTAACTATTTAATGAAGTGTCTATAGTTAATCCAAATTTCTAGAACGAAATTTCATTAAGCAGGAAAGAATTTGAAATCCCCCATTTGAATTGGGAAGCAAACCGTCAGAGGGTAGTGAGAGAAAAGAAAATTCTAAAAGTGTGAAAAGTATTTTTTTTATTTTACTCATTAAACTTTCTACAATCTCCTCCACCC
>CM039521.1:10321362-10421193 GCA_022433055.1 Begonia peltatifolia
GGGGGGGGGGGGTGGGGTGGAAATGAGCAAGATTCGGGCTGGTGCTCGAATTTTCAATTTTTGAGTGCATTATGCATGAGTGAGTGGGATGTGGCCGATTACATGTAGAAATTTTGGAATTTGAACTGGAATCAAAAATCGGATTGTTGTTTGTGTAAGAGCAGATTCTGTATTCGGCCGTTTCAGCCTAACTTCGGTTAATCATTTTAAATTCTGTTTTTGTGGGTTAAAATAGGTTGTTAGAGGCACGTATGGCCGCTGGAATCGTTCGATTCAGATATCTGACGCGAAAGTTATGCGCGTCGGAAGTTTATGTCGAATTTTGCTCCAAGTCAAATTAGTGAGCGTTTTTCGTGGAATTTTGATGAGTGATAGTGGCATGGACATTTTTTATGCACAAAACTAGTTTTGAATGAGTTTTGGTTGAAGAAAACAAAAATGTGAAAATTGGATAAAAATGACTAATTCGGTTTTGAGATTTTTCCACCTAGCTGCAGCTTACCGTTTTAAAATCCGTCATAGTATGTCAAATTAGGTTCCTAAGGGAACGTTTGGCCTCTTGAATCATTCGATTCCGTTAACGGACGCAAAAGTTATGCAGGTCCGAACTTTATGCTGGTTTTCGGCCGAACCAAATTGGTGACCCGTTTTAGTTGGAATTTCATGGGTTTAGTTAAGAGATATTATTTTTAGCTATTTGGTGAATTTTGAAATAAATATTGATGAGTGATTGGTTGTGTTTTAGGTTGAGACACTTTTTGGCAAAGCTGTGCGTCGAGTGAGCTTAGGACGTCAGGTAAATAATTCATGCATGCGTTTTGCCCAAGTGGGCCTACACTGTAGAACTTTAGGGTTTATGTGATTGATTCTGGTGTGCATGCGTATTGTTTGACATGCATCGTTTTTTTAAAAACGGGAACAAAAATGGTTTTGAGCATGTTTTGAGTATGTGGTGAGACGCGTGGCGGTGGTACTGCGAATCCTGCTAGTGTGTGGGCCGGTCCATAACCAACCGCGGATTCCACTCGAGGAGTGGGCCAGTTGGGCAGTCACGCGGCGTGAATGTGTTGTCGGTGAGAGTGATGGGCAGTGGTACCACGGATCCTACTAGCGTGTGGGCCGGTGCAACACCAGTCGCGGATTCCGTTCGAGGAGTGGGCCGGCTGAGCTGTCGCAAAACATGTGTGTTTGGCAACTGTGGCCCCGTGCTGGGGAGGTTGGGACGGAGGCTACGTCTCAGGGTGTAGTGTAGCGCAAGGTACACCCTCACCCTGATGTGGTTGCTATGTGGTAATGCGTATGTGTAGCTTGTGGGCCTCGTTGCTGAGGAGTCCGGGACGGTGGCGACGTGTCAGGGTGTAGGATGCCAGTAGGTTCCTCCTTACCCTGGTGCGGTTACACTACGCGTCACAGATGTGACAACATGAGTGTGAGTGTAGAGACTGTATGTGATAGAGTTGCATTGACGGCTTTTACTTTCATATTGTACTACTTACTGAGCGTTAGGCTTATGATGTGTGTCTATGGTGTAGGTGCTGACGATATTGCTGGTGAGCCTCGAAAGCTTAGTCCTGAGGCATAGGACGGTTGGTGGCGTGCAACCGAGGCAACGGATGACGGATTTTGTTAGGGCGACCCGACCCGTGGGGATGGTAGGTGGTGGCTGGGTCGGGTATTTTTCTTTTGCTGTGTTGATATACAGTCGATGCGATGAGTTGTATATGCGTCATTGTATAGGTGTTTAGGGAGTGCGTGTGATTTTGGCGACGTACGCATATATTTTACATGTATGACCTTGAAATATGCTTTGTATTGTAGATTTTCTTCACTTGTAGTTGATAGATTTATTATTTTTTAAATTTTGATTTGGTTATGGAGTTATCTCTGGGTGGTTGATAGATAGATATTTATAGTTTTCTGGTGAACTGTGTGTAGGGTTTCATTTTTGGGATAGTCAGTTTTTAGGCGTTACTCTGCCAAAATTTCAGGAGAGGGATTGGGAATCGAAAGGATATGGAATAGGTTAGGATGTGTACAATGAGTACTTGAGAAGTGTGGGTGAGCGTGAGGGTGCGGCATGATCGCAGGTTCAAGGGGCACGCGGCCCTGCGGGTGCTCACAGGTCGTGTGGCGCCGGGGAAAGGCGTGCGTGCGGACATGCGGTACGGAGGCAGGGTGCGTGGGGCACGCGGCGCTGTGAACGTGCGCGGGACATGGTGATGTTGAGTTGGCGCGCGCGGGGCGTCAAAGTTGGGACGTGAGTGCGCGGCACTGAAATGGTGTAGTTCGAGGGGTGTGTTGGATTCTTTTCTAGGATTTCGATTCTTGTCGGTTTATTTTAAAACTATTTTAAATTATTTTCTTTTCCACTGCGTATTTTTATATTGAGGATTTCGTGTTCCCTCTTCGGGGCGCGAGTTGTTTTCAAATCGAGTCGAAAATTTTTCATACTCACAAATGTTCTTTTGAAGATGATTTGAAAACGAAAGTACTATTAAACTTAGTGAGTCGTGTCAAGTTTTAGTGTGTCATAGTGTGTATATGTTGATATACTGTAGCGCACCGAGAACGTGGGGTTTCTTTGGGGTGTTACAGTTATGGTATCAGAGCCACAGGGTCGACGTCGTTCAGAGGATTACCTAACACCGCCAGCCGCTGCACGGGAGCACTCCACTAACTGTAAGTGTTTAGATTTGAATTTATTATAGTACTAATGTGAACTTTGTATATGTTAAAGGTAGAAAATGTCAGGAGAGGCGAGAGGTAGAGGTAGAGGGCGACCACGTCAAGAGGCGCCTCCTAAAGCTGTGGGCGACATAAAGGATACCGTCAGGCAGCTTAGCGAGTTAGTCCACCGTAAGTCTCAGCAGTTGGAGAGATTTATGAGCAGGGATGACTAGGGTCAGTCTAGCGCCCAGGGTTCGTCTGACAAAGGGGGTGACAGGCTGCATAGACTTAGACCCCCGACTTTTGACTGATTATCTGCGGATCCTCTCAATGCTGAAGAGTGGATACGGAGCATGGAGAGGATGATGGGTTTTGCAAAGGTGGAGGAGCAGTACAAGGTTTCTAGTGCGACATTCTATCTTGCCAAGGATGCGAGCCATTGGTGGGATATAGTACTGGCCACGAGAGATGTGGAGACCATGACCTGGGAGGAGTTCAGGTCGGTGTTTTTCGGTAAGTATTTTAGCCATTCTGTCAGGACACAGAAGATGGTGGAGTTTGCGCAATTGAGGTAGACTGGCATTGTGGCCTGAGTATGTACGGCAGTTTGAGGCCTTGTCGCGGTTTGCAGGGCATTTGGTGAGCCTCGATGAGAATAAGGTACATCAGTTTGTGCAGGGCCTGAAGCCGAATATCTATATGGGCATACGGATTGCAGGGACCCGAGGCATGCCATACGAGGAGGTGGTCGCGAAGGCCCTGGACATTGAGGAGGCTCATGGGAAGCTTCCTAGTTATCGGGAGGTACCTAAGGAACAGCCTCGGAGATCATTCAGAGAGTCGCTGCCACAGTCGAGCGGGGAAGCATCTATCCAGAAGGGTCTGAAGAGGTCTAGTGACAGTTCTAGTAGCTAGGGAAGCAACAAGAGGCTGCAGGGGTCGGGACAGTTTCCAGTATGCCCGAAGTGTCAGAGGAGCCACCTGGGCGAGTGCAAAGTGGGCCCAGTGCGGTGTTATAACTGTGGCGAGGTGGGCCACATGGCTAGGGAGTGCCAGAAGCCGCGTCAAAACCGCTGTTTCAATTGCAATGAGATGGGACACTTTGCCAATAGATGCCCAGCTGCGAGTAGAACGTCAGCCAGAGTTACACTCATGGTCTTTGCCCTTTTTGAGCCAGATGATACTACCCAGCCATCAGTGATTGCAGGTAACATTTTTGTTTCTGGTGTGTCAGCTTATACCTTGATTGATACGGGCGCCACGCACTCGTTTGTGTCGACGGGTTTTGTTGTTAAGGCAAACTTGGAGTTCAGTCCCACCGAGTGACATTATGATGTGACATTACCATCAGGGGAACATTTGTATTCGGAACAGGTGGTGCGAGGCAATGTGGTGACAGTGGGGAAGAAGCAGTTATATGTCGAGCTAGTCATACTCCATATGAGCGGTTATGAGGTGATCTTGGGAATGAACTGGCTGTTTAGACATCATGCGAAGATTGACTGCAGGACTAGAGAGGTTCATTTTCGGCTCCCAGGCGGGGAGAGTTATACATTTAAAGCAGGTAAAGGTCTTGCCAGGATTTCTGCTATATTTTCTCGTCAGACTCCACGGTTGTTGGGCATGGGTTGCCAGGGGTTTTTGGCAAGTGTCAGGGATGCGCAGTCACAGGGTGGTACTCGGTTACAGGATATTCTTGTTGTGCAGGAGTTTCCGGAGGTGTTTCGTGATGATTTGCCAAGGTTGCCCCCAAACAGGGAGATCGAATTCGAGATAGATGTTTTCCCAGGTGCCGAGCCGGTGTGCAAGAACCCGTACAGGTTAGCACCTACCAAACTTAAGGAGCTGAAGGCTCAGTTGGAGGAACTGACGGATAAGGGCTTTATACGCCCTAGTTTTTCCACTTGGGGTGCACCCGTTCTGTTCGTCAAGAAGAAGGACGGATCCCTACGGATGTGTATCGACTATAAGGAGCTGAATAAGTTGACGGTGAAGAACAGGTATCCATTGCCGAGAATTGACGATTTGTTTGATCAGCTACAGGGTGCCCGAGTGTTTTCTAAGATCGACCTGAGATCCGACTATCATCAGTTGAAAGTAAAGGAGGAGGATGTACCGAAGATGGCCTTCAGGACGAGGTACGGGCATTTTGAGTTCCTGGTAATGTCTTTCGGTTTGACCAATGCCCCTGCAGCCTTTATGGATCTAATGCACCGTGTGTTCAGGGAGTACCTGGACAAGTTTGTTATTGTGTTTATTGACGACATTCTGATTTATTCGCGGAGTGAGAAGGAGCACTTGAGGACCATATTGACTATTCTGAGACAGCATCAGTTGTACGCTAAGTTCTCGAAGTGCGAGTTTTGGTTGAACAAGATTCACTTCTTGGAGCATGTTATCTCCTCTGAGGGTATTTCAGTTGATCCGGTGAAAGTTCAGGCTGTAAAGGAGTGGCCGCGGCCGACCAGTACTAGCGAGATATGCAGTTTTCTAGAGTTAGCTGGATATTATCAGAGATTCATTGAGGGATTCTCTAAGATCTCGGCCCCTTAACCCGGCTGACCAGGAAGAATGCGAAGTATGAATGGACCGACAGGTGTGAGGACAGCTTTCTGACATTGAAGCAAAGATTGACTACGGCTCCTATACTGACGCTGCCCGTGGAAGGAGAGAAGTTCTGCATTTATTGTGATGCCTCCGAGATTAGTTTGGGGTGTGTTTTGATGAAGGGTGGGAGAGTCATTGCCTATGCCTCTAGGCAGTTAAAGGCGTACAAGTAGAATTATCTCACTCACGATTTGGAACTGGCGGCTGTTGTGTTTGCACTCAAGATTTAGAGGTATTATCTTTATGAGCAGCAGTGCGAGATTTACTCAGACCATCAGAGCTTGAGGTACATTTTCACGCAGAAGGAGCTGAATTTGAGACAGAGAAGATGGCTCGAGCTGGTCAAGAATTACAATGTGGAGATCAGGTACCACCCGGGAAAGGGGAATGTGGTGGCGGATGCCTTGAGTCGGGTGACAGCCTCGACTTCTGCCATGACTTCGATAGTGTCTATTGAGTTGATGACAGAGATGCAAAGTTTTAGTCCGGAGGTGGTTTCTGATCTAGCCGCTACTCTTTCGACCTTGTCGTTGAGGCCAACTATTCTGGACAGGATCAGACAAACCCAAAAGACTGACTCGGAGTGTAGCGAACTGAAGGCGAGTATGGAGGCCAGACCTGATTCTAAGTTCAGCTATTCAGAGGATGAGATTTTGAAATTTTGGGATAAGTGGTACGTCCCGAAGGTTGTGGAGCTGAGGAGGGATATATTATCAGAGGCCCATTCATCTTCTTTCTCTGTGCATCCCGGAAGCACTAAGATGTACAGGGATTTGAAGCAGCATTATTCGTGGCCTAACATGAAACGAGCGGTGGCTGAGTATGTTGAGACCTGCGTAGTCTGCCAACAGGTGAAGGCGGAACATCAGCGACCGTCAAGGATGATCCAACCATTGCCAATACCGGAGTGGAAATGGGAGCGAATCACTATGGATTTTGTGGTGGGACTACCGAGGACTGCCAAGGGCCATTACGCGATCTGGGTGATTGTGGACAGGTTGACGAAGCCGTCTCACGTTTTGCCTGTGAGGATAACTTATACCATGGATCAGTTTGCCCAGTTATATATTCAGCAGATAGTCAGACTTCATGGGATTCTGGTGTCGATTGTTTCAGACCGAAACCCCAGGTTCACATCCACGTTTTGGAGGAGTCTGCATAAGGCTATGGGCACCTGATTAGATTTTAGTATAGTCTTTTATCCTCAGACCGATGGGCAGTGAGAGCGGACTATACAGATTCTGGAGGATATGCTCAGGGCCTGTGTGTTGGAGTTTCAGGCGGCTTGGAGCAAGTTCTTACCGTTAGTGGAATTCTCGTATAATAACAACTACCAGTCCACCATTGGTATGGCGCCGTACGAGGCCCTCTACGGAAGGAAGTGCAGGTCACCATTGTCTTGGGATGAGGTTGGGGAGGCCCGATTGATAGGTCCTGAGATTATACAGTAGACTGTCGACAAACGTTCTGTGATACGGAAGAGGATTGAAGCGGCTCAGAGTAGACAGAAAAGTTATGCTGATCAAAGGTGACAGGAGTTGGAGTTTAATAAGGGCGACGAGGTGTTTCTGAAGATCTCGCCGTTCAAAGGAGTGGTGAGGTTCGAAAAGCAAGGAAAACTCAACCCTCGGTTTGTGGGACCATTCCCGATTGTTAAGCGGATTGGGAGAACTCCGTACCAGCTTCAGTTGCCTGCATCGATGGATGTCATCCATGATGTTTTCCATGTCTCGATGCTGAGAAAGTGTATGCGTGATCCCTCTCAGGTAGTGCCACAACAGGATATAGAGATTCAATCGACGCTGTCCTACGAGGAGAAACCAGTGAGGATCTTAAGGTCTGCTATGAAGGTACTGCACAACAAGGAGATCCCTTTGGTCAAGGTGTTGTGGCGCAATCATGGTGTGGAAAAGACAACTTGGGAGCAGCGTAAAGACATTGAGCCTCAGTATCCCAACCTATTTGGTACGTAAATTTTGGGGACAAAATCCTTATAAGGTGGAGGAGATGTAATAACCCGGAAAATTTTAGATTTTTAAATCAAATTTCTGAAATTTTTAATTTAATCTCGGTTGGTATTTCGGGAAATATTTTAACTGGTAGATTAAATTATAAAACTGGGAGTCTAGTTTGTAATGGTTTTCAAAAATTTTAAAGTCGGGAGGGCGAGAATTTAGCGAAGTTACGGACGATAAAAAAAAAACACGTGAGGGTGTTTTGGTAAATTTATTATTTAAATTATTTTATAAAATTAAAAATTTTATAATAAACAACTGAATGGCTTTCGCAAGCCGTTCAGTGTTTGGTTTTGCTTCCCCAGAGCCGAGAGCGAACGCGCGAGAGAGGGCGATCGGGAGCTCAGTTTTGGTCTTCGATCGGGGTGTCCGACGAGCTGAAGCATTGGCGCGGGTGCGGTTCATCTCAAGCTGAAAAATCCCAGGTAACTCCTCCCCTGTTTCGGCCTTTGTCGGCCGAGCGTGAGAGCTTAGTTCTTTTTCCTTCTCTCGGATGAATTGGCTCGGTGTGGGGGCGACTATAGGTTGTGAATGCTGGTGTTAGTGAGGGAAAGCAGTGGATGCTCGGTGAGAGGGATAGTGACCGAAGGGGGGAGAGGGGGGGTGGAATTGAGCAAGATTCAGGCTGGTGCTTGAATCTTCAATTTTTGAGTGGATTATGCATGAGTGAGTGGGATGTGGCCGAGTACATGTAGAAATTTTGGAATTTGAACTAGAATCAAAAATTGGATTGTTGTTTGTGTAAGAGCAGATTCTGTTTTCGGCCGTTTGAGCCTAACTTTGGTTAATTGTTTTAAATTCTGTTTTTGTGGGTTAAAATAGGTTGTTAGAGGCACGTATGGCTGCTGGAATCGTTCGATTCCGATATCCGACACAAAAGTTATGCGCGTCAGAAGTTTATGTCAGATTTTGGTCCAAGTCAAATTAGTGAGTGTTTTTCATGGAACTTCGACGAGTGATAGTGGCATGGCCGTTTTTTATGCGTAAAACTAGTTTTGAGTGAGTTTTGGTTGAAGAAAACAAAATTGTGAAAATTGGATAAAAATGACAGAATTGATTTTAGGATTTTTCCACCTAGCTGCGGTTTACCGTTTTAAAATCCGTCTTAGTATGTTAAAATAGGTTCCTAAGGGAATTTTAGCTTCTTGAATCACTCGATTCCGTTAACGGACGCAAAAGTTTGCGCGTCTGAACTTTAGACTGGTTTTCGGCCGAACCAAATTGGTGACCCGTTTTAGTTGGAATTTCATGGGTTTAGTTAAGAGATATTATTTTTAGCTATTTGGTGAATTTTGAAATAAATATTGATGAGTGATTGGTTGTGTTTTAGGTTGAGACACTTTTTGGCGAAGCTGTGCGTCAAGTGAGCTTAGGATGCCAGGTAAGTAGTGCATGCATGCGTTTTGCCCAAGTGGGCCTACACTGTAGAACTTTAGGGTTTATGTGATTGATTATGGTGTGCGTGCGTATTGTTTGACATGCATCATTTTTTTTTTAAAACGGGAACGAAAATGATTTTGAGCATGTCTTGAGTATGTGGTGAGACGTGTGATGGTGGTACCGCGGATCCTGCTAGTGTGTGGGCCGGTGCGTAACCAACCCCGGATTCCGCTTGAGAAGCGGACCAGTTGGGCCGTCACGCGGCGTGAATTTGTTGACGGTGAGAGTGATGGGCAGTGGTACCGCGGATCCTACTAGCGTGTGGGCCGGTGCAACACCAGTCACGGATTCTGCTCGAGGAGTGGGCCGGCTGGGCTGTCGCAAAATGTGTGTGTTTGGCAACTGTGGCCCAGTGTTGGGGAGGCTGGGACGGGGACGACGTGTCAGGGTGTAGTGTGGCGCGAGATACACCCTCACCCTGATGTGGTTGCTATGTGGTGATGCGTGTATGTAACTTGTGGGCCTCGTTGCTGGGGAGTCCGGGATGGTGACGACGTATCAGGGTGTAGAGTGGCAGTAGGTTCCTCCTTACCCTGGTTCGGCTACACTATGCATCACAAATGTGACAATATGAGTGTGAGTGTAGAGACTGCATGTGATAGGGTTACATTGACGGCTTTTACTTTCATATTGTACTACTTACTGAGCGTTAGGTTTATAATGTGTGTTCTATGGTGTAGGTGCTGACGATATTGCTGGTCAGCCTCGGGAGCCTAGTACTTAGGCGTAGGACGGTTGGCGACGTGCGACCGAGGGACCGGACGGCGGCTTTTGTTAGGGCAACCCGACCTGTGGGGATAGTAGGTGGTGGCTGGGTTCGTTTGCGGGTATTTTTCTTTTGCTGTGTTGATGTACAGTCGATGAAATGAGTTGTATATGCGTCAGTGTATAGGTGTTTAGGGAGTGCGTGTGATTTTGGTGACATACGCATATATTTTACATATAGGAGCTTGAAATTTGCTTTGTATTGTAGATTTTCTTCACTTGTAGTTGATAGATTTATTGTTTTTAAATTTTGATTTGGTTATGAAGTTATCTCTGGGTGGTTGATGGATAGATATTTATAGCTTTCTGGTGAACTGTGTGCAGGGTTTCATTTTTGGGATAGCCAGTTTTTAGGCGTTACTCTTGTAATAACCCGAAAATTTCGAATTTTATATTTTTATTTTTGGAATTTTTAGTTTAATCCCGGTCGGAGTTTTTAGAAATATTTCAACGGGAAAGATTTAAATTATAAGGCTCGATGCCTACTTTTGTGATTGGTTTTCGAAATTTAAAGCCGAGAGGTCGGGAAGTTACGAAATTTCGGACGATTGAAGTACGTGGGGGCAATTTGGTAAATTGTATTTATTTTAAAAAAAAAAAAAAAAAATTTTTGTGAAACACCCGAATGGCTTCGCGAGGAAGCCATTCGGTTGTTTCCTCTGTGCACCCGAGAGAGAAGACGACCGGGAGCAGGCGATCGCGTGCTAGAGTCGGAGCTGCGACGGCCGACGAGCGCGAGTGTGAGGTGTGAGGTGTGAGTTGCGAGCAGGGGCTGCTATTCCGACGAACCGGAGCCGTTCGGTTCCAGCAACTCGAGTTCCCGAAGTGAAAGCCGAGTGTTCGGCCGACGACCCCGAGGGCCTGGTTTCCGGCCAATTCTGCCGCCAACGACCAGACTTGTTGCTGGAGTCCTTCTCCCACCCGAGTGCCGGACGCCACCATTTGGTAAGTCCTCTCCCTCTGCTGTCCTGTCCGTATGAACCGAGACTGAGGTTCAGCTCCTCTTCGTTTTTTTTCTCTCTTTGAATTTGGCTGCAAATGTGAGGGGATTGAGAGGGTGAGTGTGTAGGTTAGCAAGTGGACAGCAGGAGACCGGTGAGAGGGAGGGAGGCAGAGGGTGAAGGTTGAGCCAAAATTCAGACTTTGTGCTTGAATTTCTGATTTTCAGGTTAGATTGTGCTTAATAGGTGAAATGTGAGTGTTCGGTGCAGAGAACTTGCGGGATTTGCCCGAAGTTGAGATTTCGGCTATTTTTCGTATAAAAACAGCTTCTGTTTTTGGCTGTTTTGGCTAGGCTTAAGTTGATCATTTCAAATTCTGTCTTTGTGGGTTAAAATAGGTTGTTAGAAGAACGTGTGGCCACTGGAATCGTTCGATTCCGATATCCGACGCAAACGTTATGTCGTAGGAAGTTTATGCGGGAATTTGGTTTAAGTCAAATTAGTGACCGTTTTTCGTGGAAATTCGACGTGTGAGAGTAGCATAGCCATTTTGATGCATATAACTAGGTGAGAGTGAGTTTTGGTTGAAGGGAAGTGAAAATGTGAAATTTTAATAAAAATGGCAGATTCGGTTATTGGCATTTTTCGCCTATCTGCGGCCTACCGATTTAAAATCCATCTTGGGATGTTAAACTAGGTTCCTAAGGGAACGTTTAGCCACTTGAATTGCTCGATTCCGTTGGCGGACGCAAACGTTATGCACATCCGAACGTTGGGCTGGTTTTCAGCCAAACCGAACCAATGAACCGTTTTAGTTGAAATTTCGTGAGTGAAGTTAGAGAAGGTTGTTTTTAGCTAGTTGGTAAATGTTGGGATAAATACTGATGAGAAATTGGTTGTGTTTTAGATTGAGGCTTTCTGTTGGCAAAGCTGTGCATCGAGCGAGCTTAGTACACTAGGTAAGTAGTGCATGCATGTGTTTTGCCCAAGTGGGCCTACACTGTAGAACTTTAGGATTTATGTGATTGATTGTGGTGTGCGTGCGTATTGTTTGACATGCATCATGTTTTTAAAAGCGGGAACGAAAATGATTTTTAACATGTTTTGATGTACGAGGTGAGACGTATGGCGGTGGTACCGCGGATCCCGTTAGTGTGCGGGCCGGTGCTTCACCAGTCGCGGATCCTACTCGAGGGGCGGGCCGGCTGGGCCGTCAGGCGGCGTGAATGTGTTGACGGTGAGGATATGGGCAGTGGTACCGCGGATCCCACTAGTGTGTGGGCCGGTGCAACACCAGTCGCGGATCCTACTCGAGGGGTGGGCCGGCTAGGCTGTCGCGAAACGTGTGTGTGTGGCAACTGTGGCCCCGTGCTGGGGAGGCTGGGACGGGGGCGACGTGTCAGTGTGTAGAGTGGCGCGAGGTACACCCTTACCCTGATGTGGTTGCCGTGTGGTGATGCGTGGGTGTAGCTTGTGGGCCTCGTTGCTGGGGAGTCCGGGACGGTGGCGACGTGTCAGGGTGTAGGGTGGCGTGAGGTTTCTCCTTACCCTGGTGCGGCTGCACTACGCGTCACAGATGTGACAACATGAGTGTGAGTGTAGAGACTGCATGTGATAGGATTGCAATGTCGACTTTTACTTTCATATCGCATTACTTACTGAGCGTTAGGTTTATGTTGTGTGTTCTGTGGTGTAGGTGCTGACGATACCTCTGGTGAGCCTCGAGTGCCTAGTCCTGAGGCGTAGGATGGTTGGCGGCGTGCGACTGCGGCACCGGATGGCGGACTTTTGTTAGGGCGACCCGACCCGTGGAGATGGTAGGTTGTGGCCTGGTCGGTTTGTGGGTTTTCTTTCTTTTGCGGTGATTATGTACGGGGGATGGGATTGGTTGTTGTATATGCGTCAGCGTATAAGTATATGGAGTGCGTGTGATTTTAGTCACGTACGCAGATATTTTTCATGTTAGAGAATGATATTACTCTATACTGGATACTTTCTTCATTTGTATTTGATGGATTTTCGTCGTCTTATTACTCTGATTTGGTTATGGTGATTTCTCTGGATGATGGATAGATAAACATTGTTGGATTATGGTGAATTGTGTGCAGAGTTTAAATTTTTGGGATAATCAGTTTTTAGCCGTTACTCTGCCGAAATTTCGGGAGAGAGGCTGGGAGTCGAGGAGATAAGAAATAGGTTTAGGTGTGTGAACAGTAAATGGTAGAAAAAGGTAGATGAGTGTGGAAGTGCAGCGTGGTCGCAGGTGCGCGGGGCACGCGGCCCTGCGGGTGCACACGGGTCATGCGGCACCGGGTGAGGGCGTGCGCGCAGACGTGGTGTACAGAGGCAGGGTGCGTGGGGCACGCGGCGCTGTGAGCATGCGCGAGATACAGTGACGTTGGGTTGGCACGTGCGGCACCGCGAGGGTGTACGCGGGGTGTCAGAGTGGGGACGTGAGTGCTTGGGACCGGACTGTGTAGTTTGTGGGGTGCGTGAGATTTTTTTTTCTAGGATTTCAAGTTTTATCGTTTTATCTCAAATTGTTTTAAATGGTTTTCTTTACCGCTCCGTAGTTTTATGTTGAGGACTTCGTGTTTCCTCTTCGGGACGCGAGTTGTTTTTTTTAAATCGAGTCGAAAAATTTTCATACTCACAAATGTTCTTTTGAAAATGATTTGAAAACGAAAGGGGTATTGAATTGAGTTAGTTAGGTCAAGTGTTAGTGTGTGTGTGTGTAGTGTGTAGATGCACTGTAGCGCACCGGGAACGTGTGGGTTCTCGGGGTGTTACAGATTGTTTGTGATTTGCCCTCGGACCTATGCCATGGAACGCTAGGGTTGCTTGTGTTGTTTTGTTGATTGGTCAGTTGATTGCGCATATGTGTTGACATGCATCATGGTTTTGAATTACGAAAGAATGAGTTTTGAGCATGTTTTGAATTGTGCGTATGAAATGTAATCATATAAGAAAAGATGCCACGTATGGGAACGCCTCGTCGTTAATGTGCTAGTAAGAAAGTACTAGAGGGTTCACCATGATGAAAGTATGTAAGATGACATGGTTTGTGAAAGCCTCCTTGTTAACGTGCTAGTGAGAAAGCACTATAGGGTTCTATGATCGATGTTGAGAGGAGATTTTGTATGGCCGTCCCATGCATGAACACGATGTGTGCCTCTAATTTCGCTTTGTGGGTCATGGTTTGGCCGTCCTGAATGTGATAGGATGGATGTATACTTGACTTACACGTGAAAGTGGAAGAAGATAATAATGAAAACGAAAAAAAGCGTAGAAACTACATGTATTAGGGGTTGAGTTGTGTATTGATTGTCAGTTCATATTCCATACTTGCTAAGCATTACGCTTATGTTTTGTGTTCCATGGTGTAGGTAACGGCGAGCTCTCCGGTGAGTTGTTTGAGCACGGGCATGACTAGGATCGCGGTTGGTGACATATGCTGTATGCCGGTGCAGGCATCTTGTTGGAGCGACACGACCATGATGTGATAAGTTGTGGGATTTTGTAAGCATTTTTGTGTTGAACACATGTGTATAATTGTGGATTGGTATTTTGATGTATAGAAAGTGTTTTTAAATTGTACGAGCCGTTTTGACGAATGATTAAGATTTTTTTTTAAACGTAAAAGGTTGTTTTTAATGATTGAATACTCTTTGGAAGTTATTTGGGAGAAATTAGTCTCGATTGTATGGTTTTGATTGCAGGATTTCGGGTTAGACCCGTTTTTAGCCTTTATGATGTCAAATTTTCATGAAAATGATTTTATGCCAAACTCTTCTGCTACGACATTTAAGAGGATTTTAAATGTTTTAAACACTGTTATTTAATGCATGTGCAAATTTTTAAATTTTATACGAATTCTTACGATACGAGTGAAATAGTAAGTAAGTAACAAACCGGATCCAAGGTGGACCGGGGTGCTACATGCTCACATCCCACTAGCTTCTTTAGATTTTTCATATGCTGCAAGATATTTAAAATATGAATTTTAGAACCTGAATCAATCCACCATTTGTCACAAATCGAAACAATCATATTAGATTTAAAACAAACAAGTGAGATTAACGTACCATTCTTCTCAAGTCAAACCTTCTTCTTTATGTTCCCTTTCTTATTGCATAAGTAACATCTGGATTCCTTTTTTATTCTACCATCTTGGATAGGTATTTTACCTTACCTTTTATTTTTGGCCCGCCACTGTCTTTTTGCTTGTGTTGCCACATGCACTTTCAACTATTTCTACAGCCAACTTCCCTTCATCTTGAACACACATGGTTAGTAGCTCATTAATTGACTATTTATCTTTATATGTGTTATAAGATATTTTGAAGGGTCTGTATGCTTATGGAAGAGTATTCTATCGTGTCCAAGAAAAGAGTCATACATATCAACCTCAAGTTTTTTGACTTGAGCTGCAATGTCCCTCATTTATTTTACTTGCTCACGCACACCTCTCACCGATGTGAGTCTTAATGATGAAACTTCATTATTAGGGGGTTGGCAATTGCTTTATCTGAAGTTTCAAATTGTTGATCAATAGACTTTAGTAGTTCCTTAACATTGTTATGTTCACCAATTGAACCTCTTATATACATAATGTTGGGGTGATTAGATCACTCCTAACACTCGCTAAGAATAAAATCTTCTTTAGTGCTAGCAGGAGTAGTAATGAATCCTCTTTTCTCATAATCAATGTTCATCATCCCCATTTTGAAAAAAAATTTCTCCCTCTAAGAATTATAGTTTTCACCATTCAATTTAGGAATATCACATTTAAAATCAAACAAATTACCAATATTTATAGTTGCAAAAATAAATAGGCATGCTTATAATTTACAACATGAGACTAACAACATAAATCATGTTTTACCCATGTCAATCAAGCTCAAATAAGTATGAATCAAGTAATATAAAACTTATATGTGAGCTAAAGTTTTAATTCAATAAGATTCACATGACTTTATGATAAAACTATTAAAATCATGTTTCTTTTCTGACATGCTTTGACTTGTGTGATGATACAAGCGCTAGTTCATTTCGAATTTTCAACTGACAATCACTGAAGATCCCTAAATTCTAACAAGTACAACTATAACAATTTAGATACAAATACTATGAAAGGAATACTTTGAAATTTTAAAGGAATCTTGCTTAGAGAGTAGATGAAACACCCTTAAATTTTATGAGTCTAAACCGAGACGGAAGAAAAGTTATGAATGTAGAGGCGTTGTTGGTCGGAGGAGGTGATAAGAAGGGACCTCTCGGGTTTGTGTTTCTTCTTGATGAAGAACTCTTCAACTTTGCCAAGGACGAAATTTTTTTCTCTTTTGCTATGAATGCTACTTATTGAAAAGGTAGAAAAAAAAAAGTAGTAATAACAGCTTCCAAAATCCTCACAAAAATAAAAAACAATTTGATATGCCTAGTAAAGGCATTGACCAATCTCGGCCAAATCCCTGGCCGAGCCTTCTTTCTAACTTTCATGTCTATTTTGTAGGTAAGAAGGATAACACCCATGTGAGAGAAAAATTCAACCATCAAGACGACTTCAAGACGGGTGAATCCTTGGATTTGAAGACAACTTTTCAATCGCCCAGAGAGGATAATGTATCTACAAAGCCTATCCATCAACCACGAACCAAGGTATGTATCTTAACCCATCTTTCATAACAGGTTTGTGAATTTTGAAGGTAAAGGCAATTTTATAGTGTGGAGTTGGAGCATTGAAAACAAAATTTGTCTTCCCATCAACAAATCATGTAACCAAACTATTTACATAATACATGCTCTTGGATCAAGATTGGCACATGAGAAGGATGACATAGTCGAAGCCAAGGCACACACGGATGATCATGACCAAGGAAAGAGGCGCGGAACAGAGCGCTCGCAAGAGGAGAGGCACGCAACAGCGTGCGCACGAGAGGAGCAAGAGGCGTGCAACGATGCACATGGGAGGAAGGCACGACCTACCAGCAAGAGGGCACGCCCAGGAAGACATGCCCAGCCAGCAACGTGCACACGGGAGGATCGTCTAGGCAGTAGCAGTGCTCGCACAAGGAGGCCCAGCTGAAGATAGCAGGCGCGGAGGGAGGCGTGACCAGCCGATTAACGTGCGCAAAATAAGATCCAACTGGCAGCGGGCTGGTATACATGTGTGATGCAAATGCACAATGATGCTTTGGTTGGTATTACATCTGATTAACCTCTCAATGACTCGCTTCATGAATTGGTCGATTCTCTCGAAACCAGGTAGGCATTGGGTTCAATTTATTCTCTTGTTTACGTCTGGATAATCATTCCAGATCAATGCATGTGTCATCAAAATAGTAACAGAGTATTCAATGTTTAAATCATAAAAAGCTATGATTGGAGGTAGATGTAAGCAACAAGCAGTTTTTGTTCTTTTGTATCCATGTTTAAGTGACTTAAAAAAGGTAATGCCGAAGCGTTTCAAGCAAGTAGTCCAATGCACATCTTTCCTCAGTACTCAGAAGCTCTAACTCAATGAAAGAAATTTCTATTTGAAAGGATGTGTATATCATAAGGGGAGTCAACAAATGTGCAAATAAGCTGCAGGAATCAGTAGAACTGTAATTCCTCGAGGAAGGACAAACTGTTCTTAATTTTTTGTTTCATACCTTATTTTCCATCCTCGTCTTTATCCAAAGAAGCAGACAAATAATTTAAAATGAAACTATCAAGATCTCCCTCAAGAACAGAATCAGGGTCCGATACCTCATAATTTGTCCGAAGATCTTTCACCATCGTATACGGCTGTATCAATTATCGTCATGAAAGTTAGTAATATAAAAAACATAAAAATACCAGGAAAAAATCATTGGATTAGAGGAGGAGCTCACATGAAGTACATAACTCCGAATCTGACTGCCCCATGTTATATCGGTAAGAGATTGTGTATGTTGTGCATTCATTTGAGCCTGGCGAGCCATCTCGTGCTGGTCTAATCGAGACTGCAGAACAGCCATGGCAGATGCTTTATTTTGATGTTGTGATCTGGCAAAAACAAAATGACCTTCAATCACAAAGGCATGATTAATGCACATGGATTACAAAACATTTCCATACACATGGATTACAAAACATTTCCATAAAAATAGAGGCATTTTTATCGGAGTATTTCAAGGTTTCTTTTTTATTTAAGGAGAAGAAAAACATGGTTTAACCAATAATGCAGTTATAATCAAGCATTACCTTTCATTTTGACAAGTGGCAGTAATTCCAGTAGGTATATGAACTATCCTAACGGCACTTTCTGTGGTATTAACATGCTGACCGCCTGCCCCCCCAGCTCGGAACCGTTCAATACGAAGATCAGATTCATTTATTTGAACATGTGTAGATCCATCACCCAGGATTGGAATTACAGCCACTGCTGCAAAGGAAGTGTGCCGTCTCTTATGACTATCAAAAGGAGATATCCGAACCAATCTGTGGACCCCAACTTCTGCTTTTGCATACCCAAAAGCATATTCACCGTCCACTTTGATTGTAGCTCTCTGAAAGAATAGATTGCCATAATGTTAGAAACTAAATATTTTAATCACAAAAAAAATTATGTATAATCAGTTTACGATTGAAAGTAATCAACCCAGAAAAAATCCCCTATTGAAGGAATTGATAGAACCCGAAAAATGTAAAACAACCAAAATGTAGAATAAATATGGAAGAAGTAGATCAACCAAGAATGGCTGATCGTTTTGATTGAAAGTAGAAATGGAAATTAAAAATAACATGCAATGCAAGGAGTTTGTTTCCTCCTTAACACCTTCATACTGGTTTGTCACCCCCAAAACAGTCTTGCCCAAAATTTTCCTTATCCCCCCAATGTCTAACTTTGCCAATTTATAGAAATGTCATTCATTCTCTCTCTCCCTTCATTTCTCTCATCTCTCAACCCTCTTTCTCCCATGTCAGCTAACCAACCCAAACAACTAGTGTCTCCTCCCCACTAAGGCCTATCAGAAATATTTTCCTTTTTTTTTTAATAAGAAACAATGTATACTAATAAGAAGAAATTACAAAGGTAAGAGGTGAAGAAGAGCCGAGTATCTATTTTTGAGATAGCATTGACTTCATTGTCGCTAAAGGAGCTTATACTTTTAGTTTTTTTAAGATTTATCTATTTATTTTGGTTTTCTCTAACAGGAGGGTGGGAAGTTGCTGTATATTTAGAAATATATTCCCATTGATCATACACAACGATTTTGCAGCCAATGTTGGCTAGAAGGTGTACCTTAATTCCAGCGACCTCACCATGCATTTCATCCACAAGAGTAACTTTGAATCCACGTCGTTGAGCCCACATTTTATACATCTGCATCACCATTGCTGCCCAGTCCATGCTTTCAGTGCCCCCAGCTCCAGCTTGAACCTGAATCCAAAAACTAAACGTCAGAATGATTAGCAGTAGATTGTTCTTCTTCAGCATTCATGCCTACCAAATCAAATAAATATTTTCTTATATTTGAATGCTAACAAGTAGACGTTGCCTGTGAGGTGCAGATAATAGATGATGCAGTGGAAAAGTGCAAGACAATTACAGCAGAAAAGTTAGATGAACCTCGATGTAACAAGAGCAAGAATCCTCGTCCCCTGATAACAAAGCTTCGAGCTCTCTCACTTTTGAATGTCTTCTCATTGAAAGCAGAGCTTTCATCATTTCCTGAAAAAAAAAAAAACATACAAAGATGAGATGATAAAGCTTATAGAAAATAAAATTAGTCAAGAATTTTGGATATGGCTTATGCCTCAACTAATCAGTGTTAATCGGCCAAGAGATTCATAAAAAAATGGTCATAATTTTAGATTCTAAAATGCATTGATTCTTAGCACACCAAATAGCCAAATAAAATCTGTAGGTTTCATTTTAAGCCTGCTTATATATGAAAGCAATGTTAGATCAAATTTTGTAATTTCAAAGAAGCTACAAGCATTCAGAATTCCCCTCTTAAAGACAATTTCATAGCTTTTTGTTCAGTGCTTTACTCACGAGTAATAGTTGAAAATAGAAGTGAAAAGATGCCTACAAGATGAATTGAAAGCCCACCGATTCCAACTCTGTGTCGTTCTCTTCACGAGCAAGCTTAATGATGTCAATATGCTCAAGCAATTCTTGCTCAAAGGCCTTTACTTCTTTCATCTTACCCATAAGTGAACCATGCTCACGGCTTATCTTCCCAGCATGAACAGGATCATCCCAAAGATTTGGCTTGTTCACCTCCGCTGATAATAGTTCTAGTCTTACCAATAATTTCCTCCACTGCAACCAAAGCACAATCAATCACAACATTTTTCAGTCCTCAATAATAAAAAAATTAAAGAAGCGGAACAAAAGATCAAACAATAATAAGAATTTTCAAGGCATGTTATAGAGTTCATACAATGCACAGTCAAAACTGGGAACTGATATGATTAAGTAGACTATGGTTAAGCTTTGATCAAGTGATCAACCTGTAATCGCTTCTTAATTAGGTGAATGGATTGAGCAATTGCAGCAGCATGACTCCTCCAATCACTCTCGGTTTCTTCAAGGATTAGCCAGTTATTCCCAATGATTCCTTCCACCGTAAGACCGTCAGAGGTTGATGTCTCAATAGCCACCTGAGTGCTAAACGAACGGAGCAAACTCGCCGGAACAAAACACTTGCGCAACCCAGAAGAAGCTTTATCCATCGGCAGCATCCACATCGAAGAAAATCCATGAATCTTCCTCACGAAACCCCCATTTCGAAACGTTAAATTGTATTCGTTCTTTACAGAATGGGAGAAATCACGTAATCCACACTCAGAAATCTTCTTGGCCAGACCACGGTAACCAGATATCAAAACCTTGTCTCCCCAACTAAACTCTAACGGAACCCAGTTCGAATTAGTTGTATTCAAATGAAGCATGGAACCGGATATGTTTCTGGAGGTAGTAGTGAGAAAAAATGATGAAGACCCATATTCAGAAAGCGTGTTCTTTTCATCCAAAAGGAGAGACTTCTGAGTTTCAGTCGAAGATGGAATTTCTGGGTGGAAACGAAAAAGAGAACTGAACCGAAGGGTGTGATTTTGAAAGAAAAGGGAGCATCTTCTACATGATCTTTGTCTACAAATCAACATGGACGTATTTCTGAAACGAACAGAAGTGGAACATGCTTTCCCGGTGGCTGGTTGTTCTAGGGTTTAAGGATAAATCGAATGCGTCAGCCCTTCGCCAGCATTGCTCCCAGACGTCACCGATTCAGAAATGTGGGTCAGAATTCGTTGGTGATTTCAATTTATGGAAAGTAAGTATTATTTATTTTGGTAAATACCACTTAGCCCTTTCTAGTTAATATACTGTATTGTATTTATTTTGGGCCTTCCTGCTAGACTCACATGTCCATCACCTTCCTTTCTCTTCCACAAATCCTCCACCAAAAACCAGCCCTCTCCGCTTCAATGCGACAACCATATCAGACCAGGCTCTGACCTACCGTCCCAAGACCTCTTCCTCAAAAACCTCCGTTGTAGCAAAATTGCCCTGATCCTATCCCCATTGCCTCTTAATCCAAGAACTTAGAGCTCAACACTGTTGGACGTGTCTACAACAAATAAATTTAATTGAATAATTTTTACCATATAGACATAAATTTATATTGATTAATATTATATTTTTATTTTAAATTATGTTTTTTAAAATTGGTTAAAAATTCTTTGGTTAATCATGTAAATTTTATATTTACGTATATTGTTATATGTGATATAAAATATAAAAAGTAATAAGTAAAATAATTTTATGACTTTTATTTGAAATATGATATTTTTAAATAATTCATAGTTACAAACATAAATCAATTCATTAAGAAGGTATTGTGATAACTCGTTGTGAGGCAATCAGAGTCCAGTAAGACCAATCTTATACCAATGAGGGTGCAAAATATCATATTTATTAAAAAAGTAAAAAATGTATAGTGTTATAAGGGTAGTTTTTCTTTCCTACTTAGTACAACGCATTTTTGGGTTGAATCCAAGAAAAAATTCGTGCGTACTCTGCATCAAAGTGGACAATATTGTATCCAGAGTACCGTGCGACGTTACAAATGGTATTTATCACACCTCGACAGCACACACCAAAAACCCCCCTCTAGTTTCCAGTTCGCTCTGACACTACAACTATAGCGCCCCGCGGCTGCCCCGGACCCACAAGGACGTGATCCTCTCTCTCGACCCCCTCTATTCAACCTAATGATATTCTTATCATTTAATCATATTTAAAATAACATTTGTAAGTATAAAAATTGTAACGCCCCAAAAACCTAGCTGTTTCCGATTCATTCACTTGTACTACTCACTCACTATGCTCAAAAGAATTTGAATAAAATTTAAAACTTTTGTTCCTCGGTTTAAAACGACGTTTTTGAAAGTATTTTAAATGACATCGCAGTGGAAAAATTAATTAAAATCAGTTTGAATAAAACTTCATTTTAAGAAACATAAAACAGAGATATCGGTCGACACCTGCGAACGCCAGTTGACACTGACAAACGCCGGACGACATCACGTTTCTCTCGGATATTATCGTCAGTCGACACCGGGAACACCGGTTGACACTTATACGCTCATCTCAGAGAGTGGTCGACACCCATTTCACAGGTCGACACCTTGATCCTCTCTGCCGACGTAGGTCGAACCCCGGAGTCGACACCCTCACTGATTTTACACTAACCGGTGGACACCAACGGTCGCCGGTCGACACCTCATTGCTCTCTGCCCGCACAGGTCGAACCCCGCGGTCGACACTCACATTCCATTTTACACGGACCGGTCGACACCTATGGACTTCGATCGACACCTTACACAAACAGCCTAAAAATAACAGTAGTTCAAAATACAGCATACACTAAAACTCCCACGATTAAAACCACCGATTCGAAACCTGAGTTATTCAATCAAACTCTATCAAATAATTTAAAAATACGCCTATACATCAATCCCAACTGTTAACATTCACACCCATCTATGCCTCAAAATCTATACACTCGACATATACCTCTCAAAACACAACTCGCAGAACCTACCTCCCGGCATCACTCCACGGGTAGTGCCGCCGCGACAAACTCCACCTGCCGACACATGGTAGCACGCCGCCAACCGTCTACTTATCCTGTCTAGGCTTTTGCAACTCACCCGCTGGAATCTCTGCACCTACATCACGGAACACACAATATAAGCGTAACCCTTAGTAAGTAATGTGATATGAAAGTAAAAATGACAATGCAATCCTATCACATGTAGTCTCTACACTCTTGCTCATGTTGACACAACCGGAGCCGCGTGGTACGGCCGCACCATGGTGAGGCTGGACTCTCTTGCCACCTCACACCCTGGCACGTTGCCATTGTTCCGGTTTCTCCGGCAACGAGGCCCTCAAACCGTACCCACACGTCACTCTATGCACCGTAACCATTCTAGGGTGAGGCTGGAGGCACTCGCCACACCACCCCCTGGCACGTCGCCATCGTCCCGGTTCCTCTAGCAACGAGGCCATAGTTGCCCACCACCACACGCACGCCGCAACAGCCATCCCATGGTGAGGCTGGACACACTCGCCACTCCACACTATGGCACGTCGCCATCGTCCCGATTTCTCCAGCAACGAGGCCTAGCTGCCCACACATACATCGTCATCACCACCACACATCGCACTTCACATTCACACATAAAATCATGCGCAAATTCATTTTCGTTCCCGTTTCAAAAACATGATGCATGTCAAATAATAAACACGCACATCACAATCAACCAACTCAAACCTAACATTCCTCGGTGTAAACCCAACTGGGCAAAACACATGCATACAATACTTGCCTGGCGTCCTAACTTTCCGTGGTGCTCGTTTCACCAAAAACTGCTCAACCTACAACAAAAACCATCTTCCTGTCAAAATGCATCCCACTACTCTACTTACGCACTAAAATCACCATATTAGCTCAACACTTTATGAACTCGCCAAAATCGTTCACTAACCTATCTCGGCTCCAAAATCAACCTAACTTCCGACGCCATAACTTTCGCGTCGGTAATCGGAATCACTCGATTCTAGTGGCTAAACGCTCCAATCGTAACCTAGTTTAACATACCAAAATAGAATTCAAAACCATTAACCGTAGCTAAGGCGAAATTTTGAAGACAGAATAGGCCTTAGGGTCAAAATCCTACATTCTCGGCATTTCAACAAAACTCAACAAATTTCTCAACAATCTATCATATTTATCGTCAACGATGTTACAACAAACAATAACCAACCCAATAAACACTCCAACTCTAAAACCCTAAATCTCTATCTACCAATTTTTATCAAACTTTAATCCTAACCCAAAACAAAACCACAAACACTTAAACCTGCCTTAAACTGTTGTAGTGGAGGGTAAAATGGAGGAAGCGTCGCGTCGATGTAGCAAAAAAATCGCCGAAGGGAGGGCTTCGCTCTCCTCTTCTTTACGCGGGTTGGCGGGAAAAGAAAGAAACAGAGAGGAGGGGGAGAGTTATGATTCCTCCCGTCTCTGTTACTTTTTTTTTATAAATTAATTTAATATAATTAATTCTAATTAGCTTTTTACCCTCACGCCTTAATCCGTTAGTTAAACTGTCATTCAGTCTGTTTCCAGTCAAATTTTTGAAATTTTCTATTCACCATTAGTCTCGAAATAATCCCCTACCTAACCTACAAAGTTTCTGCTCTCCATTCTGACTCGAATCCCGCCACTCATCACCCCGACAACCTGAAAACCATTACGACAAAAATACGGGGTGTTACATCTTCCCTCCTTAAAAGAATTTTGTCCCTAAAATTTATGTACTGAATAACTCTGGGTACTGTTGCTCCATGTGCTTCCGTCTTTCCCAAATGGTCTCCTCGACATTGTGATTTGCGCCATAAAACTTTGACCAAGGGAATGTCCTTGTCCCGCAACACTTCCACCACTGATCCTAGTATGGCCACTGGCTTCTACTCGTAAGATAGCGTTGGATGTACCTCTATATCCTGTTGTGCAACCACCTGAGAATGATCACGCATGCACTTCCTTAGAATGGAGATATGGAAGACATTATGTATGACATCCATCGAGGAGGGTAACTGAAGCTTGTAGGCGGTCCTTCCAATCCTTTCCACAATAGGGAATGACCCAACAAAACGAGGGTTGAGCTTTCCTCGCTTCTCGAACCTGACCACTCCCTTGAACAGAGAGATCTTCAGGAACACCTTATCGCCCATGCCAAACTCCAGTTCTCGCCTTCTCCGATCGGCATAGCTCTTTTGCCGACTTTGAGCTCCCTCGACCCTATTCTTTATAATAGCAATCTTATCGACTGTCTATTGTACTATTTCTAGGCCTATAAGTCTTGTTTCTCTAATCTCGTCCTAGTACAATGGCGACTTGCACTTTCTTCCGTACAGAACCTCGTACGGCGTCATGCCAATGGTAGACTAGTAACTGTTATTATATGAGAATTCTGCCAACAGCAAGAACTTGCTCCAAGCCGTCTGAAACTCCAAAACACAGGCTCTGAGCATATCTTTCAGTATCTGCATGGTTTGCTCCGATTGCCTGTCGGTCTGAGGGTGAAAGGCTATGCTGAATTCCAGCTTGGTACCCATGGCCTTATGTAGACTCCTCCAAAATTTAGACGTAAACCTGGTGTTACAGCCAAGCCCCTGCTCGGTCACTAAAATGCATGAAAGGATCGGTTAGGCCCTCGGATCTCGGCCAAGCCGAGAAACCCTTGAGAAAAATAACAAAATGAACGACCAAATGTACTTTAAATGAAATGAAATTTGGTGTGAGATTAGTGGAGTGAGTGGGGTGTATGATGGTGGTAGTCGTGGTCCAGATTGATTAGAAATGACAAACTTGTGCAAGCAAACCCGCAAGTCGGCCGAAGAGACAATGTTATGTTCTCGGCAATCACAACATTTCCATGGAAAGGCTCTCAACTTGGGGAACTGGTTTTTGCCACTTCCTTCTTGTTTCCTTCCCTTGAAAGGGAGGAGAGAAAAGTGGAACACAAACTCGAGCAACAACCTTGAGTTGCCAAGCTAGGAGGCTACTCCTAATCGGTTCATGGAACCGAGCACTTACCTTGGATGGTGGTGGAAAACTCTTTCGGTTTCCTCTTAGAAAACATGCCGATGCTCATTAACTTTGCCAACCAAAATACAAACACCAATGCTATGCTTATATAGGCCTAGGATGGAGGGTTTTAGGGCTGTGCTTTGGTCTTCAAAAACTTGGTGCAAAGAAGCTTGTAACCGGCTCCAAGTGTTGTAGTGTGCGGCGGAGATGATGGCAGCCAAGTGGTCGATCAATGGCTTGCTGAATGCCATGTCATGGATCCATGTTTGTTCCACAAAAGGTAAAGGGGACAAGCATCTCAAATGTCAGCCCAATGGTGTGGCCAAATCGAGTAAAGTTGGCCACCACTTGCGGCACTTTCTCCTTGGTGCATTTGCGGCCGAGAGTGGCATGCCTTGCATGCCCGAATGCTTCTTCAATTTAAGCCAAGCCCGAAGCCCTTTCCATCATCTATCCTAACCATTCAATCTACTCCTAAATGCCTAATGCATGCACATAATAAATAGTTAAACAAGAAGGCCAATGTTTGCCCAATAAGTTCAAAATAAAACATTACATAAAAGTTGGCTCGGGAAGACAAATTCCCTTAAGAGCTTCATGATCTTCAAGGGCGGCTTCCCATGCAATGATGTGTCTCGGTTGCTCCATGTCTTGAGCCTCCACTTCCCACCTTAAGCTTGCAACTTCTGGCTCCATTGAATCATAACCTGCACAAGAATAAAATGTGTGAGAATGTAGGTTAATTAAAGTGTGTGCTTGGACTTGAGATCGTGTGACGGGCCTATGGGGCACATCACCTGGGGTCTCGGTCTGACACTATCGACACTGGGACCCCATGTAACCTGACTATCTCCTGCGTGTACAATTGAGCGAACTAATCCATCGAGTAAGTCATTCTCACCGGCAAAAAGTGAGATGACTTCGTTAGTCTGTCTACAATCACCCAAATCGCATCGTGGCCTTTAGCAGTCTTTGACAGTCCGACCACAAAATCCATAGTGACCCGCTCCCACTTCCACTCAGGTATAGGTCATGGTTGAAGCGTCCCCGGCAGTCTCTGATGTTCCGCCTTTACTTGCTGGCATACCACACAAGTCTCAACGTGTTTGGCTATCTCCCGCTTCATATTGGGCCACCAATAGTGTTGTTTCAAATCTCTGTACATCTTAGTGCTTCCAGGATGCACAGAGAAGAGAGACGAGTGAGCCTCGGACAATATTTCTCTTTTCAGCTCTTCATTCTTCGGGACATACCACCTATCCCGAAACTTCAGAATCCCATGCTCTGAATCGCTGAGCTCCATGCACGCATTGGCCTCTATTCCTACCTTCAGTTCATAGCACTCTAGGTCAGTCTCTTGGGACCGCTTAATTCTTTCCAGGATGGTCGGCCTCAATGACATCGCCAACAGTGTGGCTGCCAAATCGGAAACCATTTTTAGGCCGAACTCTTGTACCTCAGGTTTTAACTTGATAGGCATTACTAAAATCATAGCAGACATCGAAGTTGACACTCGGTTCAAGGTGCCCGCTACCACGTTTGTTTTTCCCGGATGATACTTGATTTCTAGGTCATAGTCTTTCACCAGCTCAAACCACCTCCTTTGTCTCAAGTTTAGCTCCTTCTGCGTGAAAATGTACTTCAGACTCTGGTGGTCCAAGAAGATTTTGCATTGTTGTTCATATAAATAATGCCTCCAGATCTTAAGTGCGAAGACCACCACCGCCAACTCCAAGTCATACGTGGGATAGTTCTGCTCCTAGGGCTTTACTTGTCATGAAACATAGGCAATCCTCCTTCCATTATGCATCAGCAGGCAACCCAAGCCCACCCTGGAGGCGTCGCAATAAATGCTGAACTTCTCCCCCTCTACCGGCAGTACTAGCACATGGGCTGTAGTCAACCTCTGCTTCAACGCCTGGAAGCTGTCCTCGCACTCATCAGACCAACTATACATTATGTTCTTCCTGGTCAATCGGTCAAAGGGGCTGCGATCTTGGAAAATCCCATCTCCGATAATATCCTGCCAGGCCTAGAAAACTGCGTATCTCACTGGCATTGGTCGGACGTGGCCATTCCTTCACTTACTGAACCTTTGCCAGGTCTATGGAAATACCATCACCAGAGATGACGTGCCCCCAAAATTTGATCCTATCTAGCCAAAATTCACAGTTAGAGAACTTAGCATATAGTCAGTGTTGCCCCAAAGTCGTCAGCACGATCCTCAAGTGTTCTCAGTGCTCATCTTAAATCCGAGAGTATACTAAGATGTCATCAATGAACACTATCACGAATCTATCCAATTGCTTCCTAAATACTCGGTTCATCAGGTCCATAAATGCAGCCGGGGCATTAGTCAATCTGAACGACATCATTAAAAACTCATAGTGTCCGTACCGCATCCGAAAAGCTGTCTTCGGGACATCTTCCTCCCTAACCTTCAACTAATAGTAACCGGAGCTCAAATCAATTTTAGAAAACACCCGTGCCCCCTGAAGTTGATCAAACAGGTCATCTATTCTTGGCAACGGGTACTTATTTTTCACTGTCAACTTGTTCAGTTCCCTGTAGTCAACACACATGCGCAGAGATTCATCCTTCTTTTTACCAAAAAGCACCGGTGCACCCCACGGCAAAAACTAGGGCGTATGAAGCCCTTATCCTTCAACTCCTTTAATTGTGCCCTTAACTCTTTCAACTCGGTAGATGCCATTCTGTACGGGTTCATACACACTGGCTCAACCCTAGAGTACACGTTGATAACAAACTCAATTTCCCTGTCAAGGGGCAGACCTAGCAGATCCTCAAGAAATACCACTGGAAAATCCTGCACAATGGGGATGTCCTAGAGTTGAGCCTTGCCCTGAAGCTGCACGTCCAATACACTAGCCAAGAAGCCCATCCATCAACCTCGTAACAACTATTGGGCTCTCATAGACAACACTGCCGAGATTCTACTCAAACCATTTTCCCGCCTTGAAGGAGCAACCCTCTCCACTCGGGAGCCAAAAATGGATCTCTCTGGTACTGTAATCTATCGTGGCAAATTTTTAGACAGTCAATCCATCCCTAAAATAGCCTTATACCCCTTCATGTCGAGTATGATCAGATCCGTGTATAATCGTTTTTCTCCTACTGTCACAATATCACCTTGTACCACTTGATCTGAGTATAGGCGCTCTCCCGACGGCAACAATACATCATAGAACTGCCCAGAATAGCTGGGCACTAGATTTGCCTTGACCACGAAGGCAGTGGACACGAACGAATGAGTAGCGCCCCTATCGACAAGAGTATAAGCCGCAATGCTCGAAATAAGAATACTACCTGAAATCACAGATAGCTGGGCAGCATCGTCCGGCTCAATAAGGGCGAAGACTCTTGGTGTCACTCTCATTGGGGCCTTGCTCAAATTCGGGCAACTCCTAACAAAATGCCCCACTTCATTGCAGTTGAAGCACCAATTCTGTTGCGGCTTATGACAATCTCTAGACATGTAGCCCGCCTCACCACAGTTGTAGGATCGCCCTGCACCTACCATGCACTCACCGGGGTGACTCCTTTGGCACTTAAGGCATATCTGAAACTGTCCTGGTCCTTAAGGTTGCTTGTTGCTCCCTTAGCTGCTAGAGTTGTTGCCAGCCCTCTTCAGGCCCTTTCCGCTAAGACGACTCTTCTCCGCTCGATTGTGGCAACAATTCTTTGAAATATCTTCTACGCTACTCCTTAGGCAGCTCTCTGTAACTGGGAAACTTCATCCTAGCCTCCTCAATGTCCAACGCTTTCGCCACCACCTCCTCGTAAGGCAACCCCTTGTGTTCTAGCTATCCGTATATCTATGTATATGTCTGGCTTCAAGCCCTGTACAAATTGGTGCACTTTTGATATGCCCTAGAGGGCCATCACTTGATCACAAACTAAGGCACGAGCTTTATCAAACCTGTTCACTAACAAGTCCAATTCTTTTGTAGGAATTACGGGTGTCGAATGTCTTTTCACGAATTTGGAATGGGACCCGAGCACAAAGGACAAAGATCAACCCTTGCACTTGCTATTGTGGGAGCTAAAGGTGGAAACACATGAAGAAGGGATTTGTCTCCCTCAGAATTAATTTGTAATTGAATTTTATTCGGCAAACATTTGCCTTATGTTTTGTTGGCAAACTTTTGCCTTCCTGTAATGTTTTATAGTTGCATGCATCCTTAGACATTAGGATTAGATGTATGTTAAGTTAGATGGTGGTTGAAAGCAACAATTAGGTCGGAGTTTAGCAGCCCATTGATTGTGAGGCAGAAGAGTAATTAATTATTATTAAAGGATTAAAGTGTGAGGGCATAAGAGTAATTAATTATTATTATTGTTTAATTAAAAAAAAGAGAAGAAAACGAGAGTGGCTTCAACAGAAGCCACTCCGTCTATTTTCCCTCGGCAGAAAGGAAGGGGTGAACGGCTTCCTTCTCCCGCGCTCCCCTCGTCTCCCTCGTCGCTGGCGATCGGAGCTCGCCGCTCCCATTCTTGTTCCTCCTCCCGTCCACGTGCAGAACTCGGCCCCTCTTTCTCCTCGGTAATCTGTTCCTCTCCTCCCCTCTGTTGATCAGTAATCTAGGGTTTGGTTTCGGTTTGAATTTCTAGAGGGTGTGCTACGATTTAGAGCAGATGATGTGGGAGTTAACGGTCCAGAGCGGGTGAGGTGAGGGAGTGCCGAAGCTAGTGGATTATCCGAGAGGGGGGGGGGGGTACCGTGCAATTCGGGTTTCTGAATTCGAAATCTCCACCGGTAGTTGGAGGATGTGTAATAGGTTAGAATGCGATAGATTGGTGACGAATTGAGTGAGTTTTGTCGAGAGAACCGAGAATGGGAGTCTTGGGCGTTTTAGTGTGAAATTTGGTTATGTTTTTGTGAAGTTTTAACTAGCTGCGGTTAATGGATTTAAATTTCGCTTCGATATGTTAAACTATATTATGATTGGAGCGTTTAGTTGCTGGAATTGGGTGATTCTGATAACTGACGCAAACGTTATGAGCGTCGGAAGTTGGGTTAGTTTTGGAGCTGAATAGGTTAGTGAGCGATTTTGGTGAGTTCGCGAAGTGTTGAGCTAGTGTGGTGATTTTAGTGCACAAGTAGAATAGTGGGATGAATATTGATGGGAAAAACCAGTTTTGTTGTAGGTTGATCAAGTTTCGGGTGAAACGAGCACCACGAAAAGCAAGGATGCCAGATAAGTGATGGATCGTTTGTGAATTGTCTTCGTGCCTACACTATGGAATGGTAGGATTGTTGGTTTGCTTTGATTGTTGTTTGGTCGGTGGGTCGTGCATATTGTGTTGTCATGCATCATGATTTTGAACTACGAAATACGAGTTTTGAGCATGCTTTGAACTGTGTATATGCAATGTAATCAGATAAGAAAAGATTTGTCATGCATGGGTGAACGCCTCATCGTTAACGTGCTAGTGAGAAAGCACTACGGGGTTCCCATAGATGAATGTACGTAAGATGACATGGTTTGCGAACGCCTCGTCGTTAACGTGCTAGTGAGAGAGCACTAGAGGGTTCAACGATTGATGTTTGGAGGAGATTTGGGTTGGCCGTTCCGTGTGAGATCACGATGTGTGCCTTCAATCTCGCTCCGTGGGTCATGGTGAGGCTGTCCTGAGTGGAGCAGGATGTTCGCCTACTTGACTCACACGTGAAAGTGAAAGATGAAAGAAACGAAACGAAAACGAAACAAAGTGTAGAAACTGCATGTGTTAGGGGTTGAGTTCTGCATTGGTTTTAATTTATATTCCATACTTGCTAAGCATTACGCTTACGTTTTGTGTTCCGTGGTGTAGGTGACGACGAGCTATCTGGTGAGTTGCTAGGTGATGAACGCGCTGAGGATGGGGTTGGAGGTGTACGATGCATGCTGGTGCAGGCAGTTGTTGGGGCGACACGACCATGACAAGTTAGATGGTTGGATTTTTGTAAGTGTTTTGAGTTAAATAACGATGTATAGATTTTGAGATTATAGGTAGCGTGGTGCGGGTATAGTCGTCAATTAAAGAAAAATCATGTTGTTTTGAAATTTACTTGGAGAACTTATGTTTTCAAATTATAGGTTTTACTTCGTGAATTTGATCGAGGAATGTGCCCTGCGTTTTTAAATGAACTGGTGTTGATTTTTAGTGATATTGGTGTGAAGTGTCGACCGAAGTCCATAGGTGTCGACCGGTCAGGGTAAATGGGAGGGTGAGTGCCGACCGCGGGGTTCGATCGACGTGGGTAGAGAGGAACGAGGTGTCGACCGGTGACCGTGGGTGTCGACCGGTTAGTGCAAATACAGCGAGAGTGTCGATCG
Source organism: Begonia peltatifolia (assembly GCA_022433055.1). Taxonomy (NCBI): domain Eukaryota; kingdom Viridiplantae; phylum Streptophyta; class Magnoliopsida; order Cucurbitales; family Begoniaceae; genus Begonia; species Begonia peltatifolia. The sequence goes on from CM039521.1 coordinate 10,353,276, forward strand.
CGGGGGCCGACTTGCGCGGGCAGAGAGGGTCAAAGTGTCGACCTGCAAAAGGCAAGTGTCGACCGCTCTCTTAGCTGAGCATAGAAGTGTTGACCGGTGATTCCTAGTGTCGACCGATGAAAAGACCAGAGAGTAATGTAGTGTCGACTGGTGTTCCCAATGTCGACCAATGAAAAATCTAAGACCACTCAAGTGTCAACCGGCATTTGCAGTTGTCGACCGGTCTCTTTATTTTTATTTTTTAAAAGGTGAAGTTTATTTAAACCGATTTTAAATGAGTTTTCCGCTGCGATGCCTATTAAAATGTTATAAAAAATGTCATTTTAGGTCGAGGAATAAAAGTTTCAAAATTTTACAAAAATTTTGCGATGCGAGTTACAAGAGTTGGTATCAGAGCAGTAGCGAACCGGAAACAGGTAGGTTTCCGGGGCGTTACAGAGTTGGTATCAGAGCGAGTGAACGTACCGAAAACGGGTAGCTGGGGCGTTACACTTATACTCATAACATACCCTTTTTCCCACCTATTAACCGTCCCCTCTACCTTTCCCCTAAGCGTGTGTGAGAATTGTGACAGGCCCTCTTATCTTTACAATTTGACTCCTCCTCTGAGGGACCCGACATCCTCATTGAGCAAACTTCCGGTTGGGTAAAGGCTCGGATACCATAACTGTAACGCCGCAAAAACCTACCCGTTTCCGGTTCGTTTACTTCTATTACTCACTTACTATGCTCAAAAGAATTTGAATAAAATTTAAAACTTTTGTACCTCGGTTTAAAACGACGTTTTTGTAATTATTTTAAACGACATCGTAGCGAAAAAATTAATTAAAATCAGTTTGAATAAAACTCCATTTTAAGAAACATAAAACAGAGACACCGGTCGACACCGGTGAACGTCGGTTGACACGCGGGATGTCTCGGGTTTTTCATCGGTCGACACTGGCAAACGCCGGACGACACCACGTTTCTCTCGGGTCTTCTCGTCGGTCGACACCGAGAACACCGGTCGACACTTCTACTCTCATATTAGAGAGTGGTCGACACACGCTTTCACAGGTCGACACTTTGATCCTCTCTTCCCGCGCAGGTCGAATCCTGCGGTCGACACCCTCACTGACTTTACACTAACCGGTCGACACCTCATTACTCTCTGCTCGCACAGGTCAAACCCTGCGGTCGACACTCACATTCCATTTTACACGGATCGGTCGCCACCTATGCACTTTGGTCGACACCTTACACCAGCAGCCTAAAAATAACAGTAGTTCAAAAGACATCGGACACGAAAACTCCTACGATTAAAACCACCGATTTGAAACCTGAGTTATTCAACCAAACTCTCTCAAATAATTTAAAAATATGCCTATACATCAATCCCGACTGTTAACATTCACACCCATCTATGCCTCAAAATCTATACACTCGACATAGACCTCTCAAAACACAACTCCCAGAATCTACCTCCCGGCATCACTCCACGGGTCGGGCCGCCGCAACAAACTCCACCTGTCGACACACGGTAGCACGCCGCCACCGCCTACTAATCCTATCTAGGCTCTTGTAACTCACCCGCTGGAATCTCTGCACCTACACCACGGAACACACAACATAAGCTTAACGCTTAGTAAGTAATGCGATATGAAAGTAAAAACGATGATTCAATCCTATCACATGCAATATCTACACTCTCACTCATGTTGTCAGAACCGGTGCCGCGTGCATACGGCCGCACCATGGTGAGGCTAGATTCTCTTGCCACCTCACACCCTGCCATGTCGTCATTGTTCTAATTTTTCCAGCAACGAGGCCCTCAAACCGTACCCACACGTCATTTTATGCACTGCAACCATTCTAGGGTGAGGCTGGATGCACTTGACACTCCACCCCCTCACACGTCGCAATCACCCCGGTTGCTCTAGCAACGAGGCCATAGTTGCCCACCACCACACGCACGCCGCAACAGCCATCCCAGGGTGAGGCTGGACGAACTCGCCACAACACACTCTGGTACATCGCCATCTTCCCAGTTTCTCTAGCAACGAGGACTAGCTGCCCACACACACATCGTGCTCACCACAACACATCACACTTCACATTCACAGATAAAAGCATGCTGAAATTAATTTTCGTTGCCGTTTCAAAAACATGATGCATGTCAAACAATACACACGTACATCATAATCAACCAACTCAAACTTAACATTCCTCGGTGTAGGCCCACCTGGATAAAATACATGCATACACTACTTACTTGGCGTCCTAGCTTTTTGTGGTGCGCGTTTCACCAAAAACTGCTCAAGCTACAACAAAAATCATATTTCCATCAAAACTCATCCCACTACTCTACTTACGCACTAAAATCACCATACTATCTCAACACTTCACGAACTCGCCAAAATCGCTCACTAACCTATCTCGGCTCCAAAATCAACCTAACTTCCGATGCGCATAAAATTTGAGAACGAAATGAAAATAAATTTTCATGTTTTTACAGAATGAAATAGTAGGATGAGATGTGATGAACGAAATGAGAAGATACGTAATAAGATAATAAAAGTGGGGTTGAGTGGTCTTGTCCCCAGAGGTGAACTGCGAAGTGTATCACTTCTTCCTCCGCTTTACGTGGTGGCCTTATCCCGAGAAGTGGACCGCGTGGTATATCACTTTACTAGATTGAGGTTAGCCTTATTCTGAGAGGTGGACCGCGAGGTGTGTCACCTTGATCTAGCACGTAAAGAAGAACTCAGTAGTAAGAAGATAAAGAAGATGTAAGAAAGAGACGAAAACGAAAATAGAGACGAAACTATAGAAACTGCATATGTTAGGATGTGTTTGTTTATAGTGTTATGTTTTTATGCATTATTTACTTAGCATTAGGCTAATAGAAGAGTTCTGTGGTGTAGGTGATGACGCTATAGTTGGTGAGTAATTAGAGCGTGCCTAGTACTAGGAGGTGGTTTGTAAAACCCGAGATTTCTGTAATTGAATTTTCAGAAATTCATGTTGGTAAATGGCAGAGTTTCAGTCGGAATCGCGAGCGGAGAATTTGTAATAGTAGATAAAAGATTATTTTGAGACTAATGGAAAATAGAAAATTTTAGCAATCCGACCAAAAACGGACTGAATATCTGTTTGGCTAAAAGATTAAAGTATGAAGGCAAAAGAATAATTAGTTTATTATTATTTTAATAAAAAAGAATCGTCATCAGTTTTAAACTGATGATCGGGGGTATCTCGCAAAAACCCCCTTTGTCTGTTTCTCTCCAGCGAGAGAGAGTCGTGCACGTTCGCGATCGAAGGTCGCCACTCTCAGCGCCTTCCCCTTCCGTCTACGTACAGAGAGCTCCGACGAGCTGAGAGCAGGAGGCGGTTCGGCCCTTTCCGTGCTGCAAACCAAAGGTAAACCCCTGTTTTGGTTTCTGTCAATCGAGTGTGAGTGCTTGGTGGTTTTGGAATTTCTGATTGATTGATCTTGGTTTCTGGGGGTGATTAAGAGGTACAAGTAATGGTGTACTGGCAGAGGGTGATGAGCTCCAAATTTTGAGGAGAACCGAGAGGATTGAGCTGTAACTTGCGATTTTCTGGATTCGAAAACTCCAACGGTAGTTAGATTATGCTTAATAGGTTAGAGTGTGATAGATTGGTGAAGAATTTAGTGAGTTTTGTTGAAAAACTGAGAATGAAAATTTTGGACGTTGTTCTAGTGTGAAATTCGGTTATGTTTTTGGGGGTTTTAACATAGCTACGGTTAATTGCTTTCGATTATGTTTAAACTAGGTTATGAGTGGAGCGTTTAGCCTTTGGAATCGAGTGATTTCGACAACCGACACACAAGTTATGCGCGTTGGAAGTTAGTTTGATTTTTGGTCGAAATTGGGTTAACCAGCCATTTTAGTTTATCTTTGGTGGATCAAGTTAGTAGCCGTAGTCTTTAGTACGTAGAATGAGTTGTGAGATGAATTTTAATGTGAATTGGTTATGTGATAGGTTAAACCCGAAGAAGTGATACACTACGGAAAGCTAGGACGCTAGGTAAGTAGTGTATGCATGCGCATTGCCCTTATGGGCCTACACCATGGAACGGTAGGGTGGTATTGTGTGTTTTGCATGTTTTTTGTTCAGCCATACATCTTGTTTTGAAAAGTGTAACGAAAATAAATTTGAGCATGGTTTTATATGCAAATGTGAAGTGTGATGTGTGGTGGTGAGAATAATGTGTGTGTGGGCAGCTGTCACACCCCCAAATTCGCAACTAAAATTTTTGCCTTCGGGAAGTGCTGCGCCAAATCCCCGACTCGACCAGCCTCTCTCCTTCTTGGTGCTTTGCGGAAATAAGTAAAGCCAACACGCGTGTTTACGAGAGCAAAACCTGCCAACCTTCTTTTCTATTCCAAATACAAAAAACTAGGAACACTTGCTCAAGGAACACCACAAATTGCTTAAGGAACTCCTTTGTCGGATACCTCAGCTTGGTGTCTCAAGAGGTTTATATACATCTTATGGCCGAGCCATAAGTTACATGTGACATCAATGTGCCGCGCACACTTAATGTCCTCGGATGCTCATCTTCAATGCCGGTCGCGCGCTCGCTATGAATGCCCGCCGCGCGCCTGTTGCGCGCAGCATTGATGCCCGCCGCGCATCATCAATGTCCGCTGTGTGCGTTGGGCTTACCTGTCATTCTGACGTGCGTGCCTTGTCTGAAGATAGCTTCCTGCGCCCAGCGCCCCGCGCCAGCGCCCTCTTGGCTTGCCGTGTCCATCCTGCGTGCTTGCGTTTCGTGCGCATTCGTAACGGCCGCGCCAACAGCTAGTTGCCGAGGCATAACTCCCCGCCAACGGTCATGTCCGTGTGGCATAATGCTCCAACCGTCATTTCCACTCCGTGTTCAGTCTGTGTGCACTCCGTGTCAGCCAACTTTGCTCAGCTGGTTTGTAACGCCCCGGCTGTGCGCACCTCGTGTGCCAGCCGCGTGCTGTGTGCGTGCGTGTAACTGCTGTTTACTAAATGCTCCGCCCAACACTTAGCCAATTTAGCATTTACTTGCATATCTTCACGGATCTGACTCCCGACCCATGTTTGCTCCATGGCTTGCGCACCTTGTGCGGCTTAGTGGGCCTCGTGCCTACCTGCCGCGCGCCCAATGTGGGCTGCGCGCCTCGCCCTCCCGAGGAGTAGCCTTGCTGCTCCTCTCCTCTGGGCCATTGGCCCTTGCCTTCATGCATCATGGGAAATAGGGTGTGACACTACTCATCGGGAGCATGAGGCGCGCGGCCCAAATTGGGCGCGCGGCAGGCAGGCGCGCAGCTCACTAAGCCGCACAAAGTGCGCAAGCCATGGAGCAAACATGAGACGGGAGTCAGATCCGTGAAGATATGCAACTAAGTGCTAAATTGGTTAAGTGTTGGGCGGAGCATTTAGTAAACAACAGTTACACGCACGCACACAGCATGCGGCTGACACACGAGATGCGCGCAGCCGGGGCGTTACAAACCAGCTGAGCGAAGTTGGCGGACACAGTGCACACGGACTGAACAAGGAGTGGAAATGACCATTGGAGCATTATGGCACACGGACATGACCGTTGGCGGGGAGTTTTGCCTCGGCAACTAGCCGTTGGCGCGGGCGTTACGAATGCGCGCGAAACGCGGGCATGCGAGATGGACACAGCGAGCCAAGAGGGCGCTGGCGCGGGGCGCTGGGTGCAGGAAGCTATCTTCAGACAAGGCACGCACGGCAGAATGACAAGCAGGCCCAACGAATGCAGCAGACATTGATGACGCACGGCGGGCATCAATGCTGCGCGCAACAGGCGCGCGGCAGGCATTCATGGCGCGCGCGCAGCCGGCATTGAAGATGAGCATCCGAGGACATTAAGTGTGCGCGGCACATTGATGTCACATGTAACTTATGGCTCGGCCATAAGATGTATATAAACCTCTTGAGACACCAAGCCGAGGTATCCGACAAAGGAGTTCCTTAGGCAATTTGTGGTGTTCCTTGAGCAAGTGTTCCTAGTCTTTTGTATTTGGAATAGAAAAGAAGGTTGGCAGGTTTTGCTCCCGTAAACACGCGTGTTGGCTTTACTTATTTCCGCAAAGCACCAAGAAGGAGGGAGGCTGGTCGAGTCGGGGACTTGGCGCGGCACATCCTGAAGGCAAAAATTTTAGGTGCGAATTTGAGGGTGTGACAACTGGTATCAGAGCAAGGCAACCACTAAACAAGCATGGAATCTCTAGAGCAAGGAACCTTGGAGGCAATTCTTGCGAGGCTCAACATGTTGGAGAGCCTTGTCGGCACATCAATGGCAACCTCGGAGGATCGGCCATTGTTGGTAGAGGTCCGGCTGATGAGGAAGGAAATGGGCGATTTCCAAGCATCGGTAGGGGCGGACAACTTAGCTATCGAGCAACATGTCGCGGACACGGTTGATCAGATAGACAAAGAGCTTGCCCGGATAGGCAAGAATGCGGTTGGAGGTTCGAGCCGGAGACTAGCTACCTCGGTGGCACAATTTAAGATACCGGAACCTAAACCTTATGATGGTAACTGCAATGCAAAGGAGTTGGAGAATTTCCTTTGGGACATAAAGCAATACTTCATGGCCGCAAGCATCGAAGAGGAGAGCCAAGTCATGATTGCAAGCATGTACTTGGGAGGCGATGCAAAGCTGTGGTGGCACCAAAACCAGAATCGGGAGCCACTCATCGACACATTTGAGGCGATGGAGAGTGAACTCAAAGATAGGTTCTTACCGCTCAATTCGGAATGGACCGCGAAAGAGGCGATAAGAAAACTGTGACAAACGGGCACGGTACGTGACTATGTCCGAGAGTATAGCTCACTTTTACTTGACATTTCGTCTATGCATGAGGACGACAAGTTATTCAACTTCATGGCGGGGCTTCAACCGTGGGCGCAAGCGTAGTTGAGGCGCCATGGCGTGAAAGACGTGCAGGCAGCTATTTCCATTGCCGAGAGTCTTGTGGACTACAAGACCGCACCTTCGACGGACAGAAGGAAGGGCAAGGACGATAGGCGCGGAAACAAGGCAAGTGGCGGGGGCACGGACAAGGGAAAGACAACTCACAAGGCTTCGAGTTCTAAGGGACCTGATCACTCCCAAAAGAAGAAGACCGGGTGCTTTCTATGTGGCGGCTCACACTTTGCACGAGAATACCCGAGGCGCGAGGCATTGTCCGCGGTGCGTGCACAAGGGGGTGAATCCGAGGAGGAGCCACGGGTGAATCCCATTCAGCTTGTCAATGCAATATCCAGTGGAGGGGCGAGGCCGACACAAAAGGGGTTAATGTATGTCGAAGTAAAGATCCAAGGGAGATGAATCCGAGCAATGTTGGACACCGGGGCGACCAACAACTTTATCTAGAGCGAGAAGGCCCGAGAGCTTGGCTTGGAGCTAGTCAAGTGCGACACAAAGATAAAGGCTGTCAATTCGGGGGCGCAGCCTATTAAAGGTACTCCTAAACCTTTAATGACCGTGGGAGAGTGGCGACGGGAGTGTCCACTCATGGTAGTCCCACTAGACGATTTTGAGCTTATTTTGGGGCTCGAATTCTTTCGGCAAGCCAAGGCGATGGTCTTGCCACATCTTGGCGTTATGGTGATCCAAGATGACTTATCACCGTGCATGGTGAAAACGGAGACACGTGGGGCAAATATTATGCAGTCATCTCTTCAACTAAAGGCGGGCCTCAAGAAGGGAGAAACCACCTTTTTGGCAACGTTGAGGGAGGTCAAGGCGGACCAGACTAGCAAGGTGCCGAGGGAAGTGCTACAAGTACTCGAGGAGTACGGGGATGTGATGCCATCGGAGCTGCCGAAGAAGCTTCCACCGAGGCGCGGTGTGGATCATAAGATTGAGCTAGAACCCGGGGCGGTTCCACCAGCACAGGCACCTTACCACATGTCACCTCTAGAGTTGGCGGAACTACGGAGGCAATTGGACGAGTTGTTGGAGTCGGGTTACATCCAGCCGTCCAAAGCACCATATGGGGCACCGGTACTATTCCAGCGCAAGAAGGATGGGGCGCTGCGGATGTGTGTCGACTACCAGGCATTAAACAAGGTGACCATAAAAAACAAATACCCTATTCCTCATGCGGGTGACTTATTTGACAGATTGGCGAAGGCTTCTTACTTCACCAAGCTAGACCTACGATCGGGCTATTAGCAGGTGCGCATTGCGCGCGGTGATGAAGCAAAGACGACTATGGTGTCACGCTACGGGTCGTATGCGTTTTTGGTCATGCCATTCGGGCTAACCAACGCACCAGCCACCTTTTGCAACCTGATGAACGAGGTACTTTATGACTTATTGGATCATCATGTAGTGGTCTGCTTGGATGATATTGTCATATATTCGGAGTCACTCGAGGAGCGTGTGCGGCACTTGCGGGAAGTGTTTAAGAGGCTGCGGCAGCACTCTCTATATGTCAAAAGGGAGAAATGAGAATTTGGTGTGGAGGAGATCAACTTCCTCGGCCATTATATCAAGCGGGGCTTGATACGCATGGACGGTCACAAAGTGCCCGCAATCGACGGATGGATTGCGCCAACTAAGGTAACTGAGCTACGATCTTTTTTGGGTCTAGCTAACTATTACCGCAGGTTTATTGCGGATTACTCAAGGATTGTGAGTTCATTGACGGACTTATTGCGGAAGGAACAAACTTGGCATTGGACGGATGCATGCCAAGAAGCATTTGTGAGGCTCAAAGAGGCGGTTTCCTCTGAGTCGGTGCTAAAGTTGCCAGATTGTGCAGCACCATTTGAGGTGCATACCGATGCTTCAGACCAAGCAATTGGCGGGGTCTTGACACAAGATGGGCATCCAGTGGCATACGAGAGCCGCAAGCTCAAGGGGGCGGAAGAAAGGTATTCGACCCACGAGAAGGAGATGGTTGCGGTGATCCATTGCCTCACCACATGGAGGCACTACTTGTTGGGGACCAAGTTCACGGTCGTGACGGACAATGTGGCCAACACATACTTTCAGACACAAAAGAAGTTGTCAGCCAAGCAAGCGAGGTGGCAAGAGTTCTTGGCCGAATATGACTTCACGTGGGTGCACAAGCCGGGCACCGAGAACAAGGTGGCCGATGCACTTAGCCGGAAGGCATGCGAGGAGATTGTGGCGGCATTGACCGAGGTACGTTCTAACTTTTTGGAAGAGATTAGAACTGCAACAAAAGAGGACCAAGACTACATTCGAATGGTGAAACAAGTCGAGGAGGGCTTGATCCGGAGGTATTGGCTGGAAGATGGCCTATTGAGGGGCCGCAGCAACCGAGTATTTGTTCCAAGCACGGGCGGGATGCGCCAAAAGATCTTGAGGGAGACTCACGACACTAGGTGGGCGGGCCATCCAGGCGTGGAGTGCATGGTGGCACTTTTGAGCCGTAGCTACATATGGCCCAAAATGAAGGAGGACGTGGAGCTACACATCAAGACTTGTCTAGTGTGCCAAGTAGACAAGACGGAGAGAAAGAAGCAAGCAGGGCTACTTCAACCTCTCCCAATTCCGGAGAAGCCGTGGGACTCGGTTTCTATGGATTTCATCACAAGCCTACCGCTTATCGGGAGGATAGGCACCATAATGGTCATGGTGGATCGGTTCTCCAAGTATGCAGTGTTCATGGGAGTACCGAAGGAGTGCTCAGCGCATGATGCGGCCGAGTAAATTCTCAAAGGTGTGGTGAAATACTTTGGGCTCCCCCGTGAGATCATAAGTGATCGGGACTCGAGGTTCACGGGCAGATTTTGGACAGCCTTGTTCAAATATTTGGGGACGGAGCTCAAATTTTCCACCCCATTTCATCCCCAAACCGATGGCCAAACGGAGCGCATCAACGCATTGCTCGAGGAGTACTTGCGGCACTATGTATCGGCAACACAAAGGAATTGGCTCGAACTACTTGAGGCGGGCCAATTCTTGTACAACATACACAAGTCCTCATCGACCGAGATGAGCCCGGCAGAGTTGACACTCGACTTTCAACCCAGCACACCATTGGATATGGGGTAGCGAGGGGAAGGACGAGGTTCTTACCCAGCGGCATACCGATTTGCGTTGCACCGAAAGGAGTTGCTCGAGCAAGCCCGAGACAGCCTTGCCAAGGCACAACACCGAATAAGGAAGTATGCCGATCCAAAGAGGAGGATGTTGGAGTTTAAGGAAGGGGACCAGGTTCTCTTAAAACTAACTCCACAACTACGGAAGAAGGCCAAGGACCGACGGTTCCACAAGGGCTACTTCCAAAGTATGAGGGGCCATTCGTGGTCACCAAGCGGGTTGGATTGGTCGCCTACCGATTGCAACTCCCCGAGAGGCTCAAATTGCATCCGACTTTACATATAAGTTTTCTTAAACCTTACCATCAGGGAGAGAGGGCGCAAGTGCAAAGGGCACCACCCGGGGTGCAGTTGGAATTCTCAAAGAAGATCGCCAAAATTCTTGACCACCGGACAATGTTGGGTAGCAAGAAGGATAGGAGGTGGGAATTCTTAGTGCAATGGGAGAATGAGGAGGAGGCCACAAGGGAGAAAGACATCAACCTATGGCAATTCGAGGGGCAAGTTACCGACTACCTAGCTTGGGTGTCGACGAGGCCGTCGACTTCAATTGGTGGGGGTGGATTGTCACACCCTATTTCCCATGATGCATGAAGGCAAGGGCCAATGGCCCAGAGGAGAGGAGCAGCGGGGTTACTCCTCGGGAGAGCGAGGCGCGCGGCCCACATTGGGCGCGCGGCAGGCAGGCAGGCACGCGGCCCACTAAGCCACACAAGGTGCGCAAACCATGGAGCAAACATGGGCCGGGAGTCAGATCCGTGAAGATATGTAAGTAAGTGCTAATTGGCTAAGTGTTGGGCGGAGCATTTAGTAAACAGCAGTTACACGCACGCACACAGCACGCGGCTGGCACACGAGGTGCGCGCAGCCGGGGCGTTACAAACCAGCTGAGCGAAGTTGGCGGACACGGAGTGCACACGGACTGAACACGGAGTGGAAATGACCGTTGGAGCATTATGGCACACGGACATAACCGTTGGCGGGGAGTTATGCCTCGGCAACTAGCCGTTGGCGCGGGCGTTACAAATGCGCGCACAACGCAGGCACGCGGGATGGACACGGCGAGCCAAGAGGACGCTGGCTCGGGAAGCTGGGCTCAGGAAGTTATCTTCAGACAAGGCACGCGCGACAGAATGACAAGCTGGCCTAACGCACGCAGCAGACATTGATGGCGCGCGGCGGACATCAATGCTATGCGCAGCAGGCGCGCGGCAGGCATTCATGGCGCGTGCGCGGCCGGCATTGAAGATGAGCATCCGAGGACATTAAGTGTGCGCGGCACATTGATGTCACATGTAACTTATGGCTCGGCCATAAGATGTATATAAACCTATCGAGACACCAAGCCGACGGATCCGACAAAGGAGTTCCTTAGGCAATTTGTGGTGTTCCTTGAGCAAGTGTTCCTAGTCTTTTGTATTTAGAATAGAAAAGAAGGTTGGGAGGTTTTGCTCCCGTAAACACGCGTGTTGGCTTTACTTATTTCCGCAAAGCACCAAGGAGGAGGGAGGCTGGTCGAGTCGGGGACTTGGCGCCGCACATCCCGAAGGCAAAAATTTTAGGTGCGAATTTGGGGGTGTGACAAGTAGCCCCGCTACTCCTCTCCTCTGGGCCATTGGCCCTTGCCTTCATGCATCATGGGAAATAGGGTGTGACAGCAGCATTGGCCCCATTGGTGGAGAAACTGGGACGGTGGCGACGTGCCAGGGGGTGGTGTTGCGAGTGCGTCTAGCCTCACCCTAGGACGGGTGCTGCGGTGTTTGTTTGTGGTGGACAACTCTGGCCCCGTTGCTAGAGGAACCGGGATGGCAGTGATGTGTCAGGGGGTGGTGTAGCAAGTGCGTACAGCCTCACACTAGAATGGTGGCGGTGTGTGGAGTGACGCTTGCGTACGGTTTGAGAGTCTTGTTGCTGGAGGAACAGGGACGATGGCGAAGTGCCGGGTGTAAGGTGGCGAGAGAGTCCAACCTCACCATGGTGCGGCTATACCACACGGCACCAGTTGTGACAACATGAACTTGAGTGTAGAGACTGCATGTGATAGGATTGCATTGTCAGTTTTACGTTCATATTACACTACTTACTGAGCGTTAGTCTTATGTTTTGTGTTTTGTGCTGTAGGTGCAGAGATTCCTGCTGGTGAGTTACGAGAGTCCAGGCAGTACAAGTAGGCGGTTGGCGGCGCGCTATCATGTGCCAGCAGGTGGAGTTTGTCATGCCGGCCTGACCCGTGGAGTGAAGCCGAATGGTAGGTTTTGAGGGTTGTGTTTTAAGGCGTCCATATCAAGTATGTAGATTTTGAGTTATAGGTGGGTTTGAATGTTAATAGTCGGGATTGATGTTTAGATGCTTTTGAAACTATTTGGGAGATTTTGATTGAATAATTCAAGTTTTTATTCAGTGGTTTTAAATTGTGAGAGTATTCGCCGTCCGTTTTCTTCCGAACTGGTGTTTTCTTTAGACTACTGGTGCAAGGTGTCGGCTGGTATGTGTAGGTGTCGACTGAACTAAGTAAATGTCAACTGCAAGGGTCAACCTACGGGACAGAGAGAATTAAAGTGTCGACCGTTGTTTTTAGGTGTCGACCGGTTAGTGTAAAATGTGATGTGAGTGTCGACCACAAGATTCGACCTGTGCAGGCAGAAAGAATTAAAGTGTTGATTGGTGTCTGTAGGTGTCGACCGGTTAGTGTAAAATTGGTGAGAATGTCGACCGCGGGGTTTGACCTGTGTGGGCAAAGAGAATTAAAGTTTCGGCCGCTGAAGGAAGGTGTCGACCGCTTTTCGTTATGTGCGTAGAAGTGTCGACCGCGAAGGCTGACCAGGGTAGGCAGAGACTATTAAGGTGTCGACCGGTGTTTACAAGTGTCGACCGGTACCTCTTTTTAGAATGTTTTGAAAAGTGAAGTGTCATTAAATCAATTTTTGATTGAGTCTTCCGCTGCGACAAGTTTAAACGTTTTCAAAAAGTGTTGATTTAAGTCGAGAAACAAAAGTTTTAAATTTTATAAGAATTTTATCAAGGTGAGGAGTAAGTGTTCGGTTGGCGACCCAGTTTCGGGGATGACTCAGGGGTGGTGATAGCAAAGTGTGAGCCTAGACCGTGTGGGTTTTCGAGGCATTACAGCTATGGTATAAGAGATTTTACCCAACCAGAAGTGTGGCCGATGAAAGTGTCGGGCCCTTGGGAGGAGGGGTGAGATTGTAAAGGCAAGAGGGTCTGTCATAATTCCCACACCGCTTGGGGGAAAGGTAAAAGGGGACGGTTAGTAGGAATGAAGAGGGTAGGCTACAAGTTTTAGGGCTATGGGGTTGACGTCGTTCGATGGATCTCCTAATACCACCAGTCGCTGCATGGGAGTGCTTCGCAAACTGTAAGTATTTCCTAGAACCCTAGTAGTTTCGTTTAGACTCACTAGATGTTGTGGTGTACAAGTTTAGCGTTATGGTTAAAGAGACGCTTAGAGTTGCAGGCGATATTGATGACGCCGTTAGGCAGCTTACTGAGTTGGTCAACCGCCAGTCTCAGTAGTTGCAGCGGTTTATGAGTAGAGAGGACCAAGGCCAGTCTAGTGCCCAGAATTTGACATATCGTGGGGGTGACAGGTTGCATAGACTCAAAACTCCAGTATTTGACTGATCATTTTCGGACATACTCAGTGCTGAGGAGTGGATTCGAAGTATGGAAGACATGATGGACTATGCCAAGGTGGATTATCAGGACAGGGTATCCAGTGTGGCATTCCACCTGGCCAAGGATGGCTGCTATTGGTGGGATACGGTGAGGGCCACTAGAGATGTGAAGGTCATGACCTGAGAAGAGTTTAAGCCGATATTCTTTGGTAAGTATTTTAGCCACTCAGTCAGAACCCAGAAGATGGTTGAGTTTGCCTAGTTGAGACAGACGAGTATTGTGGTCGAGCATGTGAGACAATTTGAGGCACTATCTCGATTTGTCGGACATTTGGTGAGCCTGGATGGGAACAAGGTACACCAGTTCGTGCAGGGATTGAAGCTAGACATATATATATGGGTATGCGAATAGCAGGGACGTGAGGAGTGCCCTATGAGGATGTTGTGGCCAAGGCCTTGGATATTGAGGAAGTTGGAATGAAGCTTCCCAGCTATAGAGAACTACCTAAAGAGCAAACCAGGCGATTTTTCAGGGAGTTACTGCCCCAGCAGAGTGGAGAAGGGTCGTATCAATGGAAGGGCATGAAGAGGACTAGAAATAGCCCGAGCAGTCAAGGGAGCAACAAGCGGCCTCAAGAGTCGGAGCAGTTTTTGGTATGCCCTAATTGTTAGAGGAGTCACCTCGGTGAGTGTAGGATAGGTGCAGGGCAATGCTACAACTGTGGTGAGGCGGCCCACATGTCCAGAGATTGTCAGAAGCCACGACAGAATTGGTGCTTCAATTGCAATGAAGTGGGGCATTTTGCTAATAGTTGCCCGAATTTGTACAAGGCTCCAGCGAGGGTAGCACTGAGGGTTTTTTCCCTCATTGAGCCAGATGATGCCGCCCAGCCATCGATGATCTCAGGTAATACTTTTATTTCGGGCATGGCGGCTTACGCCCTTGTCGATACGGGTGCCATGCATTCGTTCGTGTTTACTGCCTTCGTGGTCAAAGCAAATATAGTCGCAGCTCTTCTGGGCAGTTTTGTAGTGCGTTGTTGCCGTCGAGGAAGCGCCTATGTTTGGATTAGGTGATACAAGGTGATAGTGTGAAAGTGGGAAGATTCCTTTTGACTTGATGACGTGAGCGTTAGGTTATTGGGTTATAGTTGATCCAACTAAGTTTTTGAAACGTAGGCGCAAGGCTATATTCAAGGTGGCACGTAGGATAACCATTATTATGAAACAACAAAGGGAGCGGTAATTAGGAAGGTGAAAAATATATATATGGCTGTATTGGGAGATTTAGACTAGTTGAAAGAGGATCGAGAAATCAAAGAATAAGTTAGCAGTCCAAGCGCATAATTTCTGGTACTCATGGTTAAAGGTGTATGGATGGAATGATGATTCTTTGAGGTTCTAATTGAGGAATATTTTGAGGAGTTACATCGATGAGACGGTAGATTACCAGCAAAGATTTTGTAAGGGGTTTAGTTACTAGTGAAAATTAAGGACTTAGAAATTTTTAATTTAGATACATAGTCGAAACAATTGTTCCTCGAGGAGAGTTAGAGTAGTATTATATCTACAGTGCTAAGTATAAGTTTGGAAATTGAGAAGTTGAATGAATTATTGCAGGGAAGCGAGAAGAGTGTCTAGAAATGGTTTGAGGTTATAAAGAATAGTTTAGAACGATTTAAGTGTAAAGCCTCTAAGGATGATCGAGATAGAGAAGTTAGGATTTGAACAAATTCTAGCCAAGGGAGGCTAGATGTGGAGTTAGAATGGAAGACTTAGAGAAGTTAGATTATAACTTGTAAATTAAGTGATGTGCCCCAGAGGGCCATCACCCGATCACAAACCAAGGCACGAGCTTTATCAAACTTGTTCACTAACAAGTTTAATTATTTTGCAGGAATTACTGGTTTCGAATGCATTTTCGCGGACTTGGAATGACACCGAGCATAAAGGACAAAGATCAATCCTTGTAATTGCTATAATGAGAGCTAAAGGTGGAAACACATGAAAAAGAGATTTGTCTCCCTCGGAATTAATCTGTAATTGATATTTATTTGGCAAACATTCACTCTTATGTTTTTGTTGGAAAACATTCGTCTTCCTATAATGTTTTATAGTTGGATGCATCCTTAGGCATTAGGATTAGATGTATGTTAAGTTAGATGGTGGTTAGAAACAACAATTGTGCCGGAGTTTAGAAGCACATTGATGCAACAAATGGGCCAAAACTTGAAGAGTTCGCTGGTGTGCAAGTGGACCAAGAATGGCCAACCATGTGGCCTATTTCAAAGCCCAAGCCCATTCTAACTTTCAACCACCCTAGGTCTATAAATACATGACTATTGGTGTTTGTAAAGGTTGTTGAATATATGAGAATAACCCCTTTTGTGTTTAGCCGAAGTAGCTTGAAGCTTGGTGAACTATAAGACTCAGTTTGGTCAAGAACCGAGAAGGAGTGCATCTCTTTCGAGTTTTCAAACCCGAGGTTGCTTGAATAGCCGTTGATCCACTCTTCTTCCCTCTCTTTCCAGAGAAGGATACACGAAGAGAGTGGGCAGTAATCGGTTCCGTTTTCAACCGTCTTCCTTCAAAAGATAGTTATGTGGAGAGCCTAAAAGGTTGCTCATCGGACAACATTCGGTTTTTCTGTTCTTTTTTGTTTTGTGTTTCTTTTGTGGGTAAAACACGACTCATTCGAGGGTGGAATTGTGTAATTAAGGAACCATGGAGTGTCAAAGTACCTAATTGAGTTATAGGATTGGATAGTGTTCAATACATAGTCAAGGGTATGATTAATTAGATTGAAGATAGCAAACGCGGTCATGGGACTGGGATTGGATACGTGGTTTTAGAATATAGATGAAAACCAGGAAGTAGTTGGATGGAACGGACTCGAGGATATGTAGGATAGCTATAGTTGGGAGAATAGAGTTAAACGTAAGGACGTTAAAGAACTAAGAACTTAATTTAGACTAGACACTGTTTGAAGGGAGGGTAGATATGGGACAATGGATTTTGCGGTGTCAATGTCAAGAATTAATTGCTACGTAAATTTTGATGACAAAATTTCTTTTAAAGAGGGTGGAATGTAACACCTGGGATTTCTGTAACTGAATTTTCAAAAATTCGTGTTGGTAAACGGCAGAGTTTCAGTCAGAATCGAGAGCGGAGAATTTGTAATAGTAGATAAAAGATTATTTCGAGGCTAGTGTAGAAGAGAAAATTTTAGGAATCTGACCGGAAACAGATTGAATAGCCGTTTGGCTAAACGATTAAAGTGTTATTGTGAAAGAGTAATTAATTATTATTATTATTTTAATAAAAAAAAGAAGCATCATCAGTTTTAAACTGATGATCGGGGGTTTCTTTGTCTGTTTCTCTCCCGCGAGAGAGAGTTGTGCACGTCGGCGATCGAAGGTCGCCACTCTTAGTGCCTTATCCTTCCGTCTACGTGCAGAGAGCTCTGATGAGCTAAGAGCAGGAGCCGGTTCGGCCCTTTTCGTGCTGGGAATCGAATGTGAACCCCTGTTTTGGTTTTTGTAAATCGAGTGTGACTGCTTGGCGGTTTTTGAATTTTCGATTGATTGAACTCGGTTTCTAGGGGTGATTAGGAGGTAGAAGTAATGGTGTGCTGATTGAAAGTGATGAGCTCCGAATTTTTAGTAGAACCGAGAGGATTGAGCTGTAATTTTGGGTTTTCTGGATTTGAAATCTCCAACAGTACTTAGATTATGCTTAATAGGTTAGAGTGTGATAGATTGGTGAAGAATTGAGTGAGTTTTATTAAGAAATGAGAATGGAAATTTTTGGCGTTCTAGTGTCAAATCTGGTACTATTTTTCTGAGTTTTAACCTAGCTACGGTTAATTGTTTTAGATTCTATTTTGGTATGTTAAACTAGGTTATGAGTGGAGCGTTTATCGTTTGGAATTGAGTGATTCTGACAACAGGCGCAAAAGTTATGCGCGTTGGAAGTTAGGTTGATTTTTGGCCAAAATTGGGTTAGCGAGCCATTTTAGTTTATCTTTGGTGGATCGCGTTAGTAGCCATAGTCTTTAGTACGTTGAATGAGTTGTGAGATGAATTTTAACGTGAATTGGTTATGTGATAGGTTGAACTCGAGGAAGTGATATAAACGAGCACCACGGAAGGCAAGGACGCCAGGTAAGTAGTGTAAGTAGTGTATGCATGTGCATTGCCCTTACGGTTCTACACCATGAGACGGTAGGGTGGTATTGTGTGTTTTGCATGTTTTTGATCAGCCATGCATCATGTTTTGAAAAGTGTAACGAAAATGAATTTGAGCATGGTTTTATGTGCGAATGTTAAGTGTGATATGTGGCGGTAAGAACGATGTGTGTGTGGGCAGCTTTGCCCCCGTTGCTGCATGAACCAGGACGGTGACGACGTGGCAGGGGGTGGTGTGGCAAGTGCGTCCAACCTCACCCTGGATGGGTGCTACGGTGTTTGTGTGGTGGTGGCAACTCTGGCCCCATTGCCGTAGAAATCAGGATGGTGGCGACATGTCAGGGGGTGGTGTGGCGAGTGCGTCCAACCTCACCCTGGAATAGTTTCGGTGTGTTGAGTGACGCGTGTGTATGATTTGAGGCCTCGTTGCTAGAGGAACCGGGACGATGTCAATGTGCCAGGGTGTGAGATGGCGAGAGAGTCCAGCCTCACCATGGTGCGGCTGTACTACGCGGCACCAGTTGTGACAACATGAGATTGAGTGTAGAGACTGCATGTGATAGGATTGCATTGTCGGTTTTACATTTCATATTGCACTACTTACTGAGCGTTAGGCTTATGTTGTGTGTTCTATGGTGAGTTACGAGAGTCCAGGGAGGACAAGTAGGTGATTGGCGGCGTGCTACCATGTGCCGCTAGGCAGAGTTCATCACGGCGGACTGACCCGTGGAGTGAAGCCAGATGGTAGGTTCTGAGGTTTGCGTTTTGAGGAGTCCATGTCAAGTGTGTAGATTTTGAGTTATAAGTGGGTTTGAATGTTAATAACCGGGATTGATGTATGCATGCATTTTGAAACTATTTGGGAGTTTGGATTGAATAATTCATGTTTTCATTCGATGGTTTTAAATTGTGGAAGTATTCGCCGTCTGTTTTCTTCTGAACTGTGTTTTCTTTACGCTGTTGGTGCATGGTGTCGACCAGTATGCGTAGGTGTCGACTGAACTAATCAAATATCGACTGCGAGGGTCGACCTACGGGGACAGAGAGAATTAAAGTGTCGACCGGTGTTTTTAGGTGTCGACCAGTTAGTGTAAAATTGTATGTGAGTGTCGACTGCAGGGTTCGCCCGGTGCGGGCAGAGAGAATTAAAATGTCGACTGGTGTCTGTAGGTGTCGACCGGTTAGTTTAAAATTGGTGAGAGTATTGACCGCGGGATTCGACCTGTACAGGCAGAGAGAATTAAAGTATCGACCGATGGAAGCAGGTGTTTACTCCTCTATGTGATCAGCGTAGACGTGTCGACCACGAGGTTTGACTGGTGTGGGCAGAGAGTATCAAAGTGTCGACCGGTGTTTACATGTGTTGACTTGTACCTCTTTTTTGAATGTTTTGAAAAGTGAAGTGTCATTAACCCGATTTTTGATTGAGTTTTCCGCTGCGACAAGTTTAAACGTTTTCAAAAAATGCTGATTTAAGTAAAGGAACAAAAGTTTTAAATTTTATACGAATTTTATCGAGGTAAGGAGTAAGTGTACGGTTGGCGACCCGAGTTCGAGGATGACTCAGGGGCACTCCAGTGATGGCGATAGCGAAGTGTGAGCCAGAGACTGTGTGGGTGTCTAGAGCGTTATACAGTTGGAGGAGTGCGCTCGTGTGTTCGATATGGCTGGTTGTTGGGGCGTTTTGACTAGGGTGGGGGTATGTGAGAGAGTTAGTTTATTTGAGTTTTGTCGAAACCGTTTTGAGTTGTTATGAGTCGATTGAAGTCATGTGGATGTGTAGATGGATTTCAACTTTTAGTAGTCGTTTTTCTTTGTAAATATGATTTTGAGTTGATGGAAAAGTGTACTTTTTGTTATTTTATCGTTGAGTCAAATTTTGGTGTTTTCTTTGAAGTATTAAGGTTTTTAGGCAAGATTTTAGTGAAAAAAGTGTCGACCTATAGGCTGAGTGGTTGACCAAGCCTAGTAAGTGTCGACCAGTATTTAGAAGGTGTCGACCGCTTAGTGGGAAAATGTGTATTAAGTGTCGAATTGCACGTAAAAGGGTTGACCAACCTCTGTAGGTGTCGACTGCAAGGATCGATCAACGCAGACAGAGAGAAATGTAGTGTCAACTGATGCATGCAAGTGTTGACCGGTAGTGTAAAATGAACAGCAGTGTCGACCTCAGGGATCGACCGACGCAGACAGAGGAAAATGTAGTGTCGACCGGTGCACGCAAGTGTTGACCGGTAGTGTAAAATGGATGGGAGTGTCGACCTCAGGGATCGACCGACGAAGACAAAGAGAAACGTAGTGTTGACCATTGCACGCAAGTGTCGACCGGTAGTGAAAAATAGATGGAAGTGTTGACCGGTGTTTACCAGGGTCGACCGAAAATGTTTTTAGCGTTTGAAAACTCAAATTTTATTTAAACTAATTTTAGTCAAGTCTTTCGTTGTGACGATTTCAAACGTTTTCAAAAAGGTCATTTTAAATCAATGAACAAATTTTTTTTAAATTTTATGCGAATTTTCCAAAAGTGTTTGTGCGAGTAGTATGAGTTAGTGTACCGGGAACCGTGTGGGTTTTCGGGTCACTACAGTTGTGGTATCAGAGCCAAATGGTCAAACCGTTCATACAATTACCTAACAGCGCCGATAGCCGCACGACGTGTTTTGACAACTGTAAGTGTTTAAGTTTAGTGTTATTTAGTAGATGCTCATGAGAGTAATTAACCCTTGTTTAGGAAATTAGTCAAGATGTGTAGATGACCAGGACGTCCGAGAGTACCGAGAGAGGCAGCTGACTCGAGGAGTGAAGATGATTCGATGACGATCAGATAGCTGACCGAGTTGGTGAATCGGCAGTCTCAGCAGCTAGGAATTCTACTAAATCTAGAGTCTGTAACTCAAAAAATTGGATAAGTTTTGAAGCCCAAGAGTATGTAACTCGGAAAACTCGATAGAGTTTCAATCCCGACAGTATGCAACTCAAAAAACTAGATAGATTTTCAAGCCCGAGAGTATGTAACTCAAACAATTCGATAGATTTTCAAGATCGAGAGTATGTAACTCACAAAACTAGACAGATTTTCAATCTCGAGAGTATGTAACGTTTATGCAATGATAGATTTTCAAGCACAAGAGTATGTAACTCAGAAAACTCGGTAGATATTCAAGACCGAGAGTATGTAACTCGAAAAACTTGGTAGATTTTCAAGACTGAGAGTATGTAACTCAGAAAACTCAGTAAATTTTCAAGCTGGAGAGTATGTAACTCAAAAAACTAAGTAGATTTTCAAGCCCAAGAGTATGTAACTGAAAAAACACCGTAGATTTTCAAGACTAAAAGTATGTAACGTAGAAAACTCGGTAGTTTTTCAGCCTGAGAGTATGTAACTTAAAATAACTCGATACATTTTCAAGGCTGAGTACATGTAACTCATAAAACTCTGAAGATTTTAAAGCCCGACAATATGTAAGGTAGAAAACTTGATAGATTTTGAAGCCCGAGGTAAGTAACTCAAAAAACTCAGTAGACTTTCAAGCCTAAAAGTATGTGACGTATAAAACTTTGTAGATTTTTCAGCCCGAATGTATGTAACTTAGAAAACTAGGTAGATTTTCAAGCCCGAGAGTTTGTAACTCAAAAAACTCCGTAGATTTTCATGCCCGACTGTAGGTAACGTAGAAAGCCCAAGAGTATATAACTCAAAAAACTCAGTAGATTTTCAAGTTTGATAGTATGTAACTCAAAAAATTAAGAGTATGTAACTCAAAAAACTCGACAGATTTTCAATACCGAGAGTATGTAACTTAGAAAGCTCGGTAGAATTTCAAGCCCGATAGTATGTAATTCAAAAAAGTCAGTAGATTATCAAGACCGAAAGACTGTAACGTAGAAAACTCAGTAGATTTTCATGCCTAAAAGTATTAAACTCAAAAACTCGATACATTCTCAAGCCCTAGAGTATGTAACTAAGAAAATATGATAGATTTTCAAGCCTGAGAATACGTAATTTAAAAAACTACATAGATTTTCAAGCCCGAGAGTATATAATGTAGAAAACTTGGTAGATTTTCAAGTCCGAGAGTATGTAACTCAAAAACCTAGATAAATTTTGAAACCCAAGAGTATGTAACTCGGAAAACTAGTTAGATTTTCAAACCCGAGACTATGTAACTCAAAAAACTTGGAAGATTTTCAAACCCGAGAGTATGTAACTCCGAAAACTAATTCGATTTTCAAGTCCGAGAGTACGTAACTCAAAAACTCAATAGATTTTCCAGCCCAAGAGTATGTAACTTGGAAAACGCGATAGATTTTCAAGGCCGAGAGTATGTAACTCAAAAAACTCAACAGAGTTTCAATCTCGAGAGTATGTAACTCAGAAAACATAGTAGATTTTCAAGCCCGAGAGTATGTAATTAAAAAAACTCGACAAATTTTCAAGCCCGAGAGTATATAACTCAGAAAATTTGATAGATTTTCAATCCTGAGAGTATGTAACGTAGAAAACTCGATAGATTTTCAAGCATGAGAGTAAGTAACTCAAAAAACTCGATAAATTTCAAAGCTCGAGAGTATGTAACTCAGAAAACATGGTAGATTTTCAAGCCAGAGAGTATGTAACTCAAAAAACTTTGTAGATTTTCAAAACTAAGAACATGTAACATAGAAAACTTGATAGATTTTTAAGCGCGAGAGTATGTACCTCAAAAAACTCAGAAGATTTTCAAGCCTGACAGTATGTAACGTAGCAAACTCGATCAATTTTTAATCTCGAGAGTATGTAACTAAGAAAACTCAGTAGATTTTCAAGCCTAAAAGTTTATAGATTTTCAAGCTGAAGAGCATATAACTTCAAAAACTAGACAAATTCTTAAGCCCAAGATGTGTAACTTAGAAAACTCATAAGATTTTCAAGCGCGAAAGCACGCTACTTAGAAAATACGGTGTATTTTTAAACCTGAGAGTATGTAACATAAAAAACACAGTAGATTTTCAATCCCGAGAGTATGTACTTCAAAACACTCGATAGATTTTCAAGGCGAAGAAGGTAATTCAGAAAACTCAATAGATTTACAAGCCTTAGAGTACGTAACTCAGAAAACGCGATAGAATTTTAAGCCTGAGAGTGTGTAACTCCAAAAACTCAGTGGATTTTTTATCTTGAAAGTATGTAACGTAGAAAACTCGGTAGATTTTCAAACCCGAGAGTATGTAATTCAAAAAACTCCAAACATTTTTAAGGCTGAGAGTATGTAACTCAAAAAACGCGGTAGATTTTCAAGCTTGAGAGTACGCAACTCAGAAAACTATGTAAATTTTCAAACCCCAGAGTATGTTACGTAAAAAACTCAGAAGATTTTCAAGCCCGAGAGTATGTAAATCAAAAAACTCGATACATTTTCAAACCCGAGAGTATGTAACTCAGAACACTCGACAGATTTTCAAGTCCGAGAGTATGTAACTTAAAAAACTGAATAAATTTTAAAGCCCAAAAGTATATAACTTGGAAAACTCAATAGATTTTCAAGCCCGAGAGTATGTAACTCAAAAAACTTGATAGATTTTCAAATCCGAGAGTATGTAACTCAAAAAACTCAGTAGATTTTGAAGGCCGAGAGTACATAACTCAAAACTCGATAGATTTTGAAGCTCGAAAGTATGTAACGTTGAAAACTCAATAGGTTTTCAAGCTCAAGAGTATGTAACTCAAAAAACTCGCCCGAGTTTCAATCTCGAGAGTATGTAACTTAGAAAATACGATAGATTTTCAATCCCGAGTTTATGTAACTCAAAAAACTCAGTAGCTTTTCAAGCCCGATAGTATATAGCTCAAAAAAATAAGAAGATTTTCAAGTCTGAAAGTATATAGATTTTCAAGCGCGAAAGTATATAAATCAAACAACTTGACAAATTTTCAAGCCCGATAGTATGTAACTCAAAAAATTCGATAGATTTTCAAGCGCAAAAGTATGCAACTAAGAAAACTCGTTGTATTTTCAAACCCTAGAGTATGTAACATACAAAACTCAGTAGATTTTCAAGCCCAGGAGTGTGTAACTTAAATAACTCGATAGATTTTCAACCCCGAGAGTACATAACTCAAAAAATTCGGTAGAATTTTATGCCCGAGAGTATATAATTCAAAAAACTCAATAGATTTTCTAGCCAGAGAGTATGTAACTCCGAAAACTCTGTAGATTTTGAAAGCTGAGAGTATCGAACTCAAATAACATGGTAGATTTGCAAACCCAAGAGTGTGTAACACCCAAAACTCGATAGATTTTTAGTTTGAGAGTATGTGATTCAGAAAACTCAGTAGATTTTCAAACCCGAGAGTATGTCACTCTGAATACTCGGTAGATTTTTAAAATCGAGAGAATGTAACTCACAAAACTTGGTGGATTCAAGCTCGAAAGTTTGTAATAGAAAAAGCCCGAAAGTTACTTTTCAAATTTGAGAATATGTAACGTAGAAAACTCGATAGATTTTCAAGCCCGAAAGTACTAACTAAGAAAACTCGGTAGATTTTCAAACCCGAAAGTATATAACTCAAAAAACGCGGTAGGTTTTCAAGCACGAGTGTATGTAACTCAGAAATTTCAGGAGATTGTCAAACCTGAGAGTATGTAACTTAGAAAAGTCGGTAGATTTTCAAGCCATAGAATATGTAACGCAGAAAACTTGGTAGATTTCAAGCCCGATAGTATGTTACACAAAAAAACTCGATACATTTTCAAACCCGAGAGTATGTAACATAGAAAGCTCAATAGATTTTAAAGCCTGAAAGTATGCAAGTCAGAAAACTTGGTAGATTTTCAAGCCTGACAGTGTGTAACTCCGAAAACTTGGTGGATTTTCAACCCCGATTGTATATAACGTAGAGAACTCGATAGATTTTCAAGCTTGAGAGTATGTAACTCAGAAAACTCTGTAGATTTTCAAGCCTGAGAGTATGTAACTCAAAAAACTCAATAGATTTTTAAGCCCGAGAGTATGTAACTCAGAAAATTCGGTAGATGTAACACCCCGAGAACCCACACGTCCCCGGTGCGCTACAGTGCATCTACACACTACACACACACACACTAACACTTGACACAACTAACTCAATTCAATACCCCTTTCGTTTTCAAATCATTTTCAAAAGCACATTTGTGAATATGAAAATTTTTCGACTCGATTCAAAAAAACAACTCGCGTCCCGAAGAGGAAACACGAAGTCCTCAACATAAAACTACGCAGCGGAAAAGAAAACCATTTAAAACAATTTGAGATAAAACGGTAAGACTTGAAATCCTAGGAAAGAACCCCACGCTCCCCATGAACTACCCAGTCCGGTCCCAAGCACTCACGTCCCCACTCCGACACCCCGCGTACACCACCGCAGTGCCACAGGTGCCAACCCAACGTCGCTGTATCTCGCGCACGCTCACAGCGCCGCGTGCCCCACGCACCCTGCCTCTGTACAGCACGTCCGCGCGCACGCCCTCACCCGGCGCCGCATGACCCGTGTGCACCCACAGGGCCGCGTGCCCCGCGCACCTGCGATCACGCCGCACATCCACACTCATATGAACTCCTCTAGCATTCATCATACACATACCTTGACCGATTTCGTATCCTCTCGAACCTCAACCCCTCTCCCGAAATTTCGGCAGAGTACCGCCTAAAAACTGGCTACCCCAAAATTTAACCCTGCACACAATTCACCAAAATCCAACAATATTTACCTATCCATCATCCAGAGAAATCATTCCAACCCAAATCAGAGTAAGAAGGCGACGAAAATCCGTCAAATACAAATGAAGAAAGTCTCCAGTATAGAGAAATAACTTACTCTAACATGGAAAATATCCGCGTACGTTACCAAAATCACACGCACTCCATATACACCTATACACTGACGCATATACAACAATTCATCCCATCCTCCGTACATAACCACCGCAAAAGAAAGAAAACCCACAAACCGACCAGGCCACAACCTACCATATCCACGGGTCGGGTCGCCCTAACAAAAGTCCGCCATCCGGTGCCGCAGTCGCACGCCGCCAACCATCCTACGCCTCAGGACTAGGCACTCGAGGCTCACCAGCGGTATCGTCAGCACCTACACCACAGAACACACAACATAAGCCTAACGCTCAGTAAGTAATGCGATATGAAAGTAAAAGCCGACAATGCAATCCTATCACATGCAGTCTCTACACTCACACTCATGTTGTCACATCTGTGACGCGTAGTGCAGCCGCACCAGGGTAAGGAGGAACCTCACGCCACCCTACACCCTAACACGTCGCCACCGTCCCGGACTTCCCAGCAACGAGGCCCACAAGCTACACCCACGCATCACCACACGGCAACCACATCAGGGTAAGGGTGTACCTCGCGCCACTCTACACCCTGACACGTCGCCCCCGTCCCAGCCTCCCCAGCACGGGGCCACAGTTGCCACACACACACGTTTCGCGACAGCCCAGCCGGCCCACCCGTCGAGTAGGATCCGCGACTGGTGTTGCACCGGCCCACACACTAGTAGGATCCGCGGTACCACTGCCCATATCCTCACCGTCAACACATTTACGCCGCATGACGGCCCAGCCGGCCCACCCCTCGAGTAGGATCCGCGACTGGTGAAGCACCGGCCCGCACACTAGCGGGATCCGGGGTACCACCGCCACACGTCTCACCTCATACATCAAAGCATGCTAAAAATCATTTTCGTTCCCGTTTTAAAAAAATATGATGCATGTCACACAATACGCACACACACCGCAATCAATCACATAAACACTAAAGTTCTACAGTGTAGGCCCACTTGGGCAAAACACATGCATGCACTACTTACCTGGCGTCCTAAGCTCGCTCGATACACAGCTTCGCCAACAGGAAGCCTCAACCTAAAACACAACCAATTTCTCATCAGTATTTCTCCCAACATTTACCAATTAGCTAAAAATAACCTTATCTAACTACACTCATTAAATTCCAACTAAAACGGTCCATTGGTTTGGTTTGGCCGAATACCAGCTCAACGTTCGGATGCGCATAACTTTTGCGTCCGTCAACGGAATCAAACGATTCAAGTGGCTAAACGTTCCCTTAGGAACCTAGTTTAACATCCCAAGACGGATTTTAAATCGGTAGGCCGCAGATAGGCGAAAAACGCCAATAACCGAATCTGCCATTTTTATTAAAATTTCACATTTTCACTTCCCTTCAACCAAAACTCACTCTCAACTAGTTATATGCATCAAAATGGCTATGCTACTCTCACACGTCGAATTTCCATGAAAAACGGTCACTAATTTGACTAAAATAAAAATCCCGCATAAACTTCCGACGCGCATAACTTTTGCGTCGAATATCGGAATCGAACGATTCCAGTGGCCACACGCTTTTCTAACAACCTACTTTAACCCACAAAGACAGAATTTGGAATGATCAACTTAAGCCTAGCCAAAACAGCCAAAAACAGAAGCTGTTTTTATACGAAAAATAGCCGAAATCTCAACTTCGGGCAAATCCCGCAAATTCTCTGCACCGAACACTCACATTTTGCCTATTAAGCACAATCTAACCTGAAAATCAGAAATTCAAACACAAAGTCTGAATTTTGGCTCAACCTTCACCCTCGGCCTCCCTCCCTCTCACCGGTCTCCTGCTGTTCACTTGCTAATCTACACACTCACCCTCTCAATCCCCCCACATTTGCAGCCAAATTTAAGGAGAGAAAAGAAACGAAGAGGAGCTGAACCTCAGTCTCGGTTCATACGGACAGGACAGCAGAGGGAGAGGACTTACCAAGTGGTGGCGTCCAGCACTCGGGTGGGAGAAGGACTCCAGCAACAAGTCTGGTCGTTGGCGGCAGAATTGGCCAGAAACCAGCCCCTCGGGGTCGTCGGCCGAACACTCGGCTTTCACTTCGGGAACTCGAGTTGCTGGAACCGAACGGCTCCGGTTCGTCGGAATAGCAGTCCCTGCTCGCAACTCACACCTCACACTCGCGCTCGTCGGCCGTCGCAGCTCCGACTCCAGCACGCGATCGCCCTGCTCCCGGTCGTCTTCTCTCTCGGGTGCACAGAGGGAAACAACCGAATGGCTTCCTCGCGAAGCCATTCGGGTGTTTCATAATTTTTTTTTTAAATTTTAAAATAAATACAAATTACCAAATTGCCCTCACGTGCTTCAATCGTCCGAAATTTCGTAACTTTCTCGACTTCCCGACTTTAAATTCCGAAAACCAATCGCAAAAGTAGGCCTCGAGCCTTATAATTTAAATCTTTCCCGTTGAAATATTTCTCAAAACTCCGACCGGGATTAAACTAAAAATTCCAAAAATAAAAATATAAAATTCGAAATTTCCGGGTTATTACAGTAGATTTTCAAGCCCGAGAGTATGTAATGTAGAAAACTAGATGGATTTTCAAACCTGAGAGTATGGAACTTAAAAGACTTATAGATTTTCAAGCTCGAGAATATGTAACACAGAAAACTTGGTATATTGTCAAGTTCGAGAGTATGTAACTAAAAAAACCGAGTCATTTTCAAGCCAGAGAGTATGTAACGTTGAAAACTGGATAGATTTTCAAGGCTGAGAGTATGTAACTAAGAAAACTCGGTAGATTTTCAAGCCGAATAGAATGTAACTCAGAAAACTCAATAGATTTTGAAGTCCGAGAGTATATAACTTAAGAAACTCGGTAGATTTTAAAGGTCGTGAGTATGTAACGTAGAGAAATCGATAAATTTTCAAGCCCGAAAGTATGTAACTCAGAAAACTCGATAGATTTTCAAGCTCATATGCATGTAACTCAGAAGACTTAGTAGATTTTCAAATACACAAGTATGTAACTCAAGAAACTCAGTTGATTTTCAAGCCCGAGAGTATGTAACGTAGACAATTTGATAGATTTTCAAGATCGAGAGTATGTAAAACAGAAAACTCAGTCGATTTTCAAGCACGAAGTATGTAACTCCGAAAACTCAGTCGATTTTCAAGACCAAGAGTATGTACCTCAGAAAACACGGTCGATTTTCAAGCACGAAGTATGTAACTCTGAAAACTCAATTGATTTTCAAGTCTGAGAGTATGTAACTCAGAAAAATTGATATATTATCAAGCCCGAGAGTATGTAACGTAGAAAACTCCATATATTTTCAAGTCTAAGAGTATGTAACTAAGAAAACTCGGTAGATTTTCTAGTATGAGACTACGTAACGTAAAAAACTCAATGGAATTTCAAGATTGATAGTGTGTAACCTAGAATACTCGGTAGATTCTCTAGCCTGAGAGTATGTAAATCAGAAAATTTTATAGATTTTGAAGCCCAAGAGTATGTAATCTAAAGAACTTAGTAGATTTTCAAACCCAAAAGTATGTAACTCAAAAAACTCTGTAGATTTTTAAGTCCTAGAGTATGTAAAGTAGACAACTTGATAAATTTTCAAGTTTGAGAGTATGTAACTCATAATACTCGGTAGATTTTGAAGCCCAAGAGTATGTAACGTAGAAAACTCGATAGATTTTCAAGTCCATGAGTGTGTAACTCAGAAAACTCAGTAGATTTTAAAGCTTAATAGTATGTAACTCACAAAACTCGGTAGATTTTCAAACCCAAGAGTATGTAGCTCAAAAAAGCCGATACATTTTCAAGTTCAAGAATATGTAATGTAGAAAACTTGATAGATTTTCGAGATTGAGAGTATGTAACTTAGAAAACTAGGTAGATTTTCAAGTACTAAAGTATGTAACTCAGAAAACTCGGTAGATTTTCAAGTATGATAGTATGTAACTCTGAAAACTTAGTAGATTTTTAATCACAAAAGTATGTAACGTAGAAAACTCTATAGATTTTTAAGCCCGAGAGTATGTAACTTAAAAAACTCGGGGGATTTTCAAGCCCGAGAGTATGTAATTCAGAAAACTCGGTAGATTTTCAAGACCGAGAGTGTGTAACTCAAAAACCGCGAAGGATTTTCAAGACTGAGAGTATATAACTAAGAAAACTCGGTGTATTTGCAAACCTTAGAGTATGTAACGCAAAAAACTCGTTAGATTTTCAAGCATGAGAGTATGTAACTCAAAAAACTTGATAGATTTTCAAGCTTGAAAGTATGTAACTCAGAAACGTTGGTAGATTTTCAAAACTAAGAGTATGTAATTCAAAAAACTCGATAGATTTTCAAGTCTGAGAGTATGTAACTCCAAAAATTCGATAGATTTTCAAGCTCGAAAGTATGTAACTCTGAAAACTGAGTAAATTTTCAAACCTAAAAGTATGAAACTCAGAAAACTCGATAAATTGTTTTATCCCGAGAGTATGCAACACAGAAAATTTGGTAGATTTTCAAGCCTGAGAATATGTAACGTATAAAACTCGATAGATTTTCAATCTCGAGAGTATGTAATTCAGAAAGCTTGATAGATTTTCAAGCCCGAGAGTATGTAACCTAGAAAACTTAGTAGATTTTCATGCCTGAAAGTATGTAACTCAAAAAACTAAGTAAATTTTCAAGCCCGAGAGTATGTAACTCAGAAAACTTGGTAGATTTTCAAATCCGAGATTATGTAACTCAGAAAGATCGATAGATTGTCAAGCCTGAAAGTATGTCACTCAGAAAAGCTAGTAGATTTTCAAGCTCTATAGTATGTAACGTAGAAAATCGGTTTATTTTTAAGCCCGAGAGTATGTAACTCAAAAAACTTGATAGATTTTCAAGCCCAAAAGTATGTAACTCAGAAAACTCGGTAGATTTTCAATCCCGAGAGTATGTAAAGTAGAAAACTCGATAGATTTTGAAACCTGAGAGTACGTAACTCAGAAAACTCGGTAGATTTTCATGCCCGAGAGTATGTAACTCCGAAAACGCGATAGATTGTCAAGCCTGAAAGTATGTAACTCAAAAAATTCGGTAGAGTTTCAAGCACTAGAGTATGTAACGTAGAAATCTCGGCAGATTTTAACAATCAAGAGTATGTAAATGAAAAAACCAATACATTTTCTTCCCCGAGAGTATTTAAGAAAACTCGGTACATTTTCAGATTCGAGAGTATGTAATCAATAAACTCGATACATTTTCTAGCCTGAGAGTAGGTAACTAAGAAAACTCGGTACATTTTTAAGTACCAGAGTATGTAACTCAGGAAACTTGGTAGATTTTCAAGTATGAGATTATGTAACATAGAAAACGCGATAGATTTTCAAACCCGAGAGCGTGTAATTAAAAAAACTCAGTAGATTTTACAGCTCGAGAGTATGTAACTTAGAAAATGTGGTAGATTTTAAAACCCGAGAGTAGGTAACTCAGAAAACTTGGTGTATTTTCAAACCCAAGAGTATCTAACATAGAAAACTTGGTAGATTTTAAAGCATGAGAGTATGTAGCTAAAAAAATTTGATATATTTTTAAGCTCGAAAATATGTAACTTAGAAAATTCAGTAGATTTTCAAGCTTGAGAGTATGTAAATCAAAAAACTTGAAAGATTTTCAAGCCCGAGAGGGTCTAACTTAGAAAACTCGGTTGATTTTCAAGCCCCAGCGTGTATAATTTAGAAAACGCGGTAGATTTTATAGCCCAAGAGTATGCAACTTAGAAAACGTGGTATATTTTCAAACCCGATAGTATGTAACTAAGAAAATTTGGTGTATTTACATAGAAAACTTGGTAGATTTTCAAGTATGAGAGTATGTAACTCAAAAAACTCGATAGATTTACAAGCTCGAGAGTAACTTAGAAAATTTGGTAGATTTTCAAGCTTGAGAGTATGTAACTTAAAAAACTTGATAGATTTTCACGCCCGAGAGTATGTAACTTAGAAAACTTGATAGATTTTCAAGCATGAGAGTATGTAACTCAGTAAACACGTTAGATTTTCATATCCAATAGTTTGTAACTCAAAAAACTCGATAGATTTTCAAGACTAAGAGTATGTAATTCAGAAAACTCAGTATATTTTAGTTGTGACAAAAACTAAATGAGAATGCATTTAAGGGTAATGGATTGTTGGATGATGTTTGAGGTTGGGTTTCATTTTTGGCCAAGAACAGGGCAGTTTTGGTTTTTATTTTCTGCCACCAATGGTGTTTGGTTCTTAACAAATTGAATTCGCCATGTTGACTTATTAAGATAAGTTTTAGCTTTTGAATCATTGGATTTGGTTATGTTTACCTTAAGTTATGAATTTTTGAAGTTGATACAAAAATTAGTTCAAAAACTGAAAAATCTGAGCATGGTTTGGTTTTTATGTTTGGGTCAGAGTTATTGATTGCTATTTGAAAAACTGTTTTGATTTGATGAAATAGATACTTTAAGAAAACTATGGGCTTTGGAATTGAAGCGTTTCGATGTGTATAGCATTAGTTACGAAATTTTGAAGTATAGACAATGTATAGGCTAAATCCAAGATTTATGCACAAATTGGTTTAGTTGTTGATGCTTGGCTTAAAAGCTAATTGAATGAAGATGCTTTCAATTGAGTTGTTTGGGATGTTATGTTTGGAAGTTTTTGGATGGATTGGATATGGGTTGCTCTTGGATTTAAATTATCAAGTTTTGATTTTTGAGACTTGTGGGTTGATGAAACGTGTTGGTTTGGGTTAGTGCAATGAATGTTATGTATGTTAAGTTATGGATTTTAGATGTGATATTGATGGTTTGATCCGCATACTATAGGTTTGCAAATCACTAAGGAAAGTGATTAAATTTCAAATATTTCGCTAAGAACTCTAGGTAAGATTATATCTGCATGTGCTTGGCCCTTAAGGCCTACATCACAAAGGTACTAGATTAGTAGATGTTAATGAGACACATGCACGGGTAGACAGGTTTAGTTTTATTGCTTTATATTGAGGATTCGTTTAATTATGTTTTTAATGCTATGTTATTCGTTATGTATGTTCATGCATCATGTTTTCCGGAAACCATGTAAAATGTTTTATGCACATGTTTTAAGTAAGAAAGATAAGTAATGTCATGTTAATTAATGTACAGTTAAATGAGGGGCGTGGAAACGACATATGTTATCGTCCACTGTAGCCTGCAAATCCCAGTGCTGGTCTGGGCTAGGTACGGTTAAAACTCCTCTTATCCTTGGGTTGACCCGGGCCGGAGGGACACATGTTATTTTATGTGTGTTCTGCCTACTCCTCTACACAACCCTTTAACCAATATGTCCACTTGAACATAAAAGTAAAGTATGTACATGTTTTTGAAAACGTTCATGCATAGCATAAACATGTTTTATTGACGTAATCTTATTGAGCTTTAGGCATATTAGATGAACTCTGTGATATAGGTACTGATCGTAGTGATGAGGACTTTGAGCCTCAAGTAGATAAACAGGTGTAGTTGGAGAAACGAGCTTATGGAGTGTGTTCGCGGCATTTAGGCGATATTTTGACCCGTGGGTGATGTATCCTAACTTTCGATGTAGCCTCTAGAATTGTTTAGATTAGATGTATAGTTAGGATTTTATATTTCGAATATTATGGAACTGTTTGTTTGTATAATCAATTGAAAGGGAAAAAGCTTAAGTTTTAGAGCCTTCCATGCATTTATTTTCAGCTTCTGCCATGTAATTTGGGGTTTGAATGGTATGAAAGTTTAGAGGTGGATATCATTTAAAGGGTTTTATAGGTGGATGCATGTGTTGAAAGAAAGCGTTATTGTATGTTTGATGCAGGATGGGTGATATTAGAGTAAAAATGTTAAAATAGGTTGAAGAAAGATGTAGATTGATTTAACGATGTTGAGGATTGTGAATTTTGAAATGCTTTATAGGTTAAGAAAAGGTGGGATGAGGTTTGAAGGAGTTCGGTGAAGTGTTGTTAGGTAGAAAATGAAGAAAAATGGGAGAGGGTGCAATTTGGCCGCGCAGTGCAGTGCTAGGCACAAGCAAGGTTCTCGGGGGGGGGGGGGGTCGATCGATCACATGCAAGGGCGCGACCGATCAACGCTCGGCCGCGCATGCGAGACACGGGCTGAGTGCCTGCAGATCGATCGTGCGCCAACGGCGCGACCGATTGGCGCTCGGCCATGGATGTGAGGCACAACCAGTTGGGTACTGTGCTGCACCCGGTTAGGCGCGCGGCCAGCAGGGCGTTGCTCGCAGCCCATTGCGCAACGCGCGCCCCGACAACAGGCGTGCCTCATTCGTTGTAAGGGCAATCCTCCAAGTTTTTAAATGCAATCCAAACCAACTACAAATGAATCCTCCTAGGCACATTTTAAGGATACTCCTCGCGTTTTCTAAGGGTAGTTAAAGATCCAAAAACGTATTTGATTCCGATGTTAAACGAAAACAAAAAAAAATTTTATGTCAAATGTGTATGTCCATGTGTAAGTTAATGTTATGTCTCGGTTGCCGTGACTCTCGGGTCGTGACAGGCGTAGGCTTGGCGAATACCGCCCCTGCGCTGGCAAGGCGACTGGCGTGCGAGTGCGAGCGCGACGCCAGGCCCCCTGCGCTGGAGGGCTAAAGGAGGTCCATGCTTGCGCAGGCTAGCAAAGCCGCACGCGCAGGTTGGCCGAACCACACGCACGCGCAAGTTGGCCGAGGACCCCGTGCACGCATGTTGGCCAAGCAGAACGCCCGCGAGCAGGAAAGCCGAGACGCACGAGCGTGGGTTGGACAACCATCGCGCTCAGTGTAACACCCCGAAAACCTACCTGTTTCCGGTTCGTTCACTGCCCCGACTCCACATCTGTAACGCCCCAAGTCATCCCTAGACCTGGATCATCAACCGTACACTCGCTTGTCACCCTGACAGATTTCGTATAAAATTTAAAACTTATGTTTCTCAATTTAAAGCAGTACTCTTTGAAAACTATTTAAGAATGTCGTAGCGGAAAACTCAATTTAAAACCAGTTTAAATAAACTTCACTTTTTAAAACATAAAAATAAAGCGACCGGTCGACAACTGCAAGCACCGGCCGACACTTGGGTCGTCATGGGTTTTTCATCGGTCGACATTGGTAAACGCCGATCGACACTACGTTTCTCTCAGATCTTTTCATCGGTCGACACTGAGAGCACCGGTCGACACGTCTACACTCATATCAGAGAGTGGTTGACACCTGCTTTCATAGGTCGACCCCTTGATCTTCTCTGCCCGCGCAGGTCGAACCCCGCGGTCGACACCCTTACTGATTTTACACTAACCGGTCGACACCCACGGTCGCCAGTCGTCAACTCATTGCTCTCTGCCGGGACAGCTCAAACTTGCGGTCGACACTCCCCTTCCTATTTACACTGATTGGTCGACACCTATGGACTTTGGTTGAAACTTTGCACGAGCAGCCTAAAAATAACAGCAGTTCCAAGAGAAAACGGATATGAAAACTTCCCCAAATTAAAACTACCAATTGGAAACCTGAATCATGCATTTAAACTCTTTCAAATAGTTGAAAAATGCACCTATATATCAATCTCGACTATTAATGTTCACATCCATCTATGCCTCAAAACCTACACACTTGACATAGATCTCTCAAAAACTCAACTCCTATAAACCTACCTCCCAGCTTCACTCCACGGGCGGGCCGCCGCGACAAACTCTACCTGCTGGCACATGGTAGTACGCCGCCAACTGCCTACTCATCCTGTCTAGCCTCTGGCAACTCACATCTTGGAAACTCTGCACCTACTCCACGGAACACACAACATAAGCATAACGTTCAGTAAGCAGTGCAATATGAATCGTAAAAAAACAATGCAATCCAATCACATGCAGTTTCTACGTTCTCGCTCATGTTGTCACAACTAGTGCCTGCATGGTACGGCCGCACCATGGTGAGGCTGGACTCTCTCGCCACCTCACACCCTGGCACGTCGTTATCATCCCGGTTTCTCCAGCAACGAGGCCCTCAATCCGTACCCACACGTCACTCTACGCACTGCAACCATTCCAGAGTAAGGCTTGACGCACTCGCCACACCACCCCCTGGTTCGTCTCCATCGTCCCAGTTCCTCCAGCAACGAGGCCATAGTTGCACATCACCACATGCACACTGCAGTAGCCATCCCAGGGTGAGGCTGGATGCACTTTCGACACTGGGACCCCTGGCATGTCGCCATCATCACAGTTTCTCCAGTAACAGGGCCAAAGCTGCCCACACATGCATCATTCTCACCACCACACCTTGCACTTCACATTCGCACATAAAAACAATGCTTAAATTCATTTTGGTTCCCGTTTCAAAAACATGATGCATGTCAAACAATACACACGCACATCGCAATCAACCATCACAAACCAAACGTTCCTCGGTCTAGGCCCACCTGGGCAAAATATATGCATACACTACTTACCTGGCGAGCTCTCTGTGGTGCTTGCTTCACCCAAAACCTGCTCAACCTACAACAAAATTGGTTTCCCGTCAAAATTCATCCCACTACTCGACTTACGCACTAAAATCGCCATACTAGCTCAATACTTCACGAACTTAACCAAAATACTAACTAACCTATCTCGGCTCAAAAACCAACATAACTTTCGACTTGCATAACTTTTGCGTCGGTTATCGGAATCACTCGATTCCAGTGGCCAACGCTCCAATCATGACCTAGTTTAACATAAGAAAAAAAGTTTCTAAAATGAACGTCTGTAGCGAGGCCAAAAATTCAAAATTAGTTCCGCTTTAGGGCTCAAAATTTCTACATTCTCGGTTTCTCGCTCAAATTCGCTCACTTCCTCACCATTCCTTCGCATTTATTCTCAATACTCACAACAATCAATATTACACTCGATAAACACTAACCCTAAAACCTCAAATCTCTATCCACCAAATTTCTCCACAACTCCAACACTAAACCAACATTGAGCCATAAACTACTTAATCCTACTTTGAATCGTTAAAATGGAGGAGAAAACCACAAACAAATCGCCGGCTGAACGATTACGGGAAAGAGAGAAGTCGAAAGGAGAAACATGCAGTGGGTGGGGGAGAAAAAAACAACAGAGAAGGGGAGAGGGTTTTGCGAATCCCTCCCCCTCTCTATTAACATTTAAATAAAAAATAAAATAAAATAATAATAAGCTAATTACCTTTTTGCTCTTACACTTTAATCTTTTAATCAAACGGCTAATCAATCCGTTTCTGGCCAGGTTTCTAAAATTCTCTCCCTACCATTAATCCCGAAATAATTTCTCATCTAACTTTACAAATTTTTTGCTCCCCATTACGACCCGAATCTTGCCATTTTTCGTGCCGACAACCCAAAAATCAGTACCGTAAAAATACGGGGTGTTACATCCTATGTACTGAATAACTCTGGGTACTGTTGTTGCATGTCCTGCTGCCTCTTCCAAGTGGTCTCTTTGACATGGTGGTTGTGCCATAAAACTTTGACCAAGAGAATCTCCTTGTTGCGCAACACCTTCACAGCTGAGCCTAGTATGGCCACTGGCTTTTACTCATAAGATAACGTTGGATGTACCTTTATATCCTGCTATGTAACCACCTGAGAAGGATCACACATACACTTCCTCAGCATGGGGACATGGAAGACATTATGTATGGTCTAGCCATCGAGGTAGGCAGTTGAAGCTTGTAGGCGGTCTTTCCAATCCTTTCCGCAACAGGGAACGGTCCAACAAAACGAGGGTTGAGCTTCCCTCGCTTCCCGAACCTGACCACTCCCTTGAACGGGGAAATCTTCAGGAATACCTCATCACCCACATCAAACGCTAGTTCCCGCCTCCTTCGATCGGCATAGCTCTTATGCCGACTTTGAGCTGCCTCGACCCTCTTCTTTATAATAGCAATCTTGTCGACCATCTGTTGTAGTATTTCTTGGCCTATAAGTCTTGCTTCTCCAACCTCGTCCCAGTACAATGGCGACTTGCACTTCCTCTCATACAGACCCTCGTACGGTGCCATGCCAATGGTAGACTGGTAACTGTTATTATATGAGAATTCTACCAATGGCAAGAACCTGCTCCAAGTAGCCTAGAACTCCAACACACAGACTATGAGCATGTCTTCCAGTATCTGTATAGTTCGCTTCGATTGTCCATCGGTCTGAGGGTGGAAGGCCGTGTTGAATTCCAACTTGGTACCAATGGCCTTATGTAGACTCCTCCTAAACTTAGACGTAAACCTGGGGTCTCGGTCTGACACTATCGACACTGGGACCCCATGAAGTCTGACTATCTCCTACATGTACATTTGAGCAAACTGATCCATCAAGCAAGTCATTCTCACCGGTAAAAAGTGAGACGACTTTGTTAGTGTGTCTACAATCACCCAAATTGCATCGTGGCCCGTAGCAGTCTTTGGCAGTCCGACCACAAAATCCATAGTGACCCACTCCCACTTCCACTCAGGTATAGGTAGTGGCCGAAGCGTACCCGACAGTCTTTGATGCTCAGCCTTTACCTGTTGGCATACTACACAAGTCTCCACGTGCTTGGCTATCTCCCGCTTGGCCACCAGTAGTATTGTTTCAAATCTCTATACATCTTAGTGCTTCCAAGATGCACAGAGAAGGAAGACGAGTGAGCCTCGGACAATATTTCTCTCTTCAGCTCTTAATTCTTTGGGACATACCACCTATCTCGAAACTTCAGGATCCAATTCTCCAAATAGCTGAGCTCACTGTTAGCATTGGCCTCCATACCTGCCTTCAGTCTATTGTACTCGGGGTCAGTCTCTTGAGTCTGCTTAATTCTATCCATGATGGTCAGCCTCAACGACTTCGCCGACAGTGTGGCTGCCAAATCAAAAACAACTTTTAGGTCGAACTCTTATACCTCAGCCCTTAGCTCGGTAGGCATCGCTAAAACCATAGCAAACATCGAAGTTGACACTCGCTTAAAGTGTCCGCTACCACGTCTGCTTTTCCCTGATGATACTTGATTTCGAAGTCGTATTCTTTAACTAGCTCAAGCCACCTCCTTTGTCTCAAGTTTAGGTCCTTCTGCGTGAAGATGTACTTCAAACTCTGGTGGTTTGAGAAGATTTCGCATTGTTGTCAATATAAATAATGCCTCCAGACCTTAAGTGCGAAGACCACCACCGCCAACTCCAAGTCATGCGTGGGATAATTTTTCTCGCAAGGCTTCAGTTGCCTGGAAGCATAGGCAATCACCCTTCTGTTTTGCATCAACACGCAACCTAAGCCTACCCTGGAGGCGTCGTAATAAATGCTGAACTTCTCCTCCTCTACCAGTAGTACTAGCAAAGGGGCTGTAGTCAACCTTTGCTTCAACATCTGGAAGCTGTCCTCGCACTCATCGGACCAGCTATACATCATGTTCTTCCTAGTCAATCGAGTCAAAGGGGCAGCAAACTTGAAAAATCCCTCAATGAACCTCCGGTAATATCCTGCCAGCCCCAGAAAACTGCGCATCTCACTGGCACTGGTCGGCTGCGGCCATTCCTTCACAGACTAAATCGTTGTCGGGTCCACAGAAATACTATCACGAGAGATAACATACCCCAAAAATTTGATCCTATCCAGACTGAATTCGAACTTAGAGAACTTTGCATATAGTTGGTGTTACCCCAGAGTTGTCAGCACGATCCTCAAGTGCTCTCTGTGCTCATCTTCACTCTGATAGTATATCAGGATGTCATCAATGAATACTATCACGAATCTATCCAGTTGCTCCTTGAATACTCGGTTTATCAGGTCCATAAAGGCAGCTAGAGCATTAGTTAGTCCGAACAACATCACTAAAAACTCATAGTGTCCGTACCGCGTCTGGAAAGGTGTCTTCAAGACATCTTCCTCCCTAACCTTCAGCTGATAATAACTGGACCTCAAATCAATTTTAGAGAACACCCGTGCCCCTTGAAGTTGATCAAACAGGTCATCTATCCTTGGCAACGGGTACTTATTCTTTACTGTCAACTTATTCGGTTCTAGTTAGTCAATGCAAATGTATAGAGATCCATCATTTTTTTTAACAAAGAGCACCGGTGCACCCCACAGCGAAAAACTAGGGCGTACGAAGCCTTTATTCGTCAACTCCTTTAATTGCGTCTTTAACTCTTTCAACTCGGTAGGCGCCAGCCTGTACGGGTTCTTGCACACTGGCTCAGCCTCAGAATACACGTTGATAACAAACTCAATTTTCCTGTCAGGGGGCAGACCTAGTAGATCCTTAAGAAATACCCAAGGAAAATCCTGCACAATGGGGATGTCCTGAAGTTGAGCCTTGCCCTGAAGCTGCACGTCAACGACACTAGCCAAAAAGCCCATGCATCCACCTCGTAATAACTGTTGGGCTCTCATAGACGACACTGCCGAGATCCTACTCAAACCCTTCCACGCCCTGAAGAAGCAACCCTCTCTACTCGGAAGCTAAAAGTAGATCTCTCTGGTCCTACCATCTATCGTGGCAAAATCTCTAGACAACCAATCCAACCCTAAAATAGCCTCATACCCTTTCATGTCGAGTATGATCAGATCCGCGTACAACCATTTTTCTCTCAATGTCACAATATCCCATTGTACCACTTGATCTGAGTATAGGCGCTCTCCCGATGGCAGCAATACATCATAGAGCTTCCTAGAGTAGCTGGGCACCAAATTTGCCTTGACTACGAAGGGAGTGGACACAAACGAGTGAGTAGCACCCGTATCGACAAGGGTATAAGTTACCATGCCCGAAATAAGAATACTACCTGAAATCACCGATGGCTGGGCAGCATCGTCCAGCTCAATGAGGGCGAAGACTATTTGTATCACTCTTGCTGGGGCCTTGCTCAAATTCGGGCAACTCCTAGCGAAATGCCGCACTTCGTTGCAGTTGAAGCACCGATTCTGTCGCAGTTTCTGTCAATCTCTAGATAGGTGGCCCGCCTCACCACAGTTGTAGTATCGCCCTGCACCTGCCCTGCACTCACCGGACTGACTCTTTTGGCACTTAGAGCATACCGGAAACTGTACTGGTTCCTGAGGTCACTTGATGCTCCCCTGACTGCTAGAGCTGTCCCTGGACGTCTTTATGCCCTTTCGCTGAGACGACACCTCTTCGCTCGATTGTCGTAACAATTATTTGAAATATCTTCTAAGCTGTTCATTAGGCAACTCTCTGTAACTGGGAAGCTTCGTCCTAGCCTACTCAATGTCCAGCGTCTTCGCCACCACCTCCTCGTAAGGCACCCCTCGCGTTCAGCTATCCGCATACCCATGTATATGTCCAACTTCAGGCTTTGTACAAATTGGTGCACTATGTTCTCGTTCGGGCTCAACAGATGACTAGCAAACCGTGATAGCGCCTCGAACTGTCTCACATACTCGGCCACTGTACTTTCTGCCTCAACTTGGCAAACTCCATCATCTTCTGGGTTATGGCTGAGTGGATAAAATACTTGCCAAAGAACGTCATCTTAAATTCCTACCAAGCATGGACTTCACATCGGTGGTCGCCTTCACCGAATCCCACAAAAATCGAGACTCCTTGGCAAGGTGGAATGCCGCACTGGATACCCTGTCCAGCTCATCTACTTTGGCATAATCCATCATGTCTTCCATACTTCGAATCCACTCCTTAACACTGAGTGTGTCCGAAGATGATCCGTCGAACACTGGAGGTCTGAGCCTATGCAATCTATATCATCCCCACGATCCGTCGAAATCTGGGAACTAGACTGGCCCTGGTCCTCCCTACTCATAAACCGCTCCAGCTGTTGCGATTGGTGATTGACCAACTCGGTAAGCTGTCTAATGGCATCATTCATATCATCTACAGCTTTACGCGTCTCTCTAACCATAACGTTAAACCTGTGCACCACAACATCTAGTGAGTCTAAAACGAAACTACTAGGGCTCTAAGAAATACTTACAGTGTAACACCCCGAGAACCCACACGTCCCCGGTGCGCTACAGTGCATCTACCCACTACACACACACACAAACACTTAACATAATTCACTCAATTTAATACCCTTTTGTTTCCAATTTACTCCCCTTTTTTTTTTGACTCGATTCGAAAACAACTCGCGTCTCCCCTTCAACACCTCACGCACACTCTCACGGTGCCGCACATACCACTCAACGTTACTGTGTTTCGCGCACGCTCACAGCGCCGCGTGCCCCACGCACCCTGCCGCTGCACAGCACGTCCGAGCGCACACCCTCACCCGGTGTCGCACGACCCGTGGGTACCCAACAGGGCCGCATGCCCCGCGCACCTGCAATCACGCCGCACATCCACACTCATATGAACTCCTCTAGCATTCATCATACACATACCTTGACCGATTTCGTATCCCCTCGAACCTCAACCCCTCTCCCGAAATTTCGGCAGAGTACCGCCTAAAAACTGGCTACCCCAAAATTTAACCCTGCACACAATTCACCAAAATCCAACAATATTTACCTATCCATCATCCAGAGAAATCATCCCAACCCAAATCAGAGTAAGAAGGCGACGAAAATCCGTCAAATACAAATGAAGAAAGTCTCCAGTATAGAGAAATAACATACTCTAACATGAAAAATATCCGCGTACGTTACCAAAATCACACGCACTCCATGTACACCTATACACTGACGCATATACAACAATCAATCCCATCCTCCGTACATAACCACCGCAAAAGAAAGAAAACCCACAAACCGACCAGGCCACAACCTACCATATCCACGGGTCGGGTCGCCCTAACAAAAGTCCGCCATCCGGTGCCGCAGTCGCACGCCGCCAACCATCCTACGCCTCAGGACTAGGCACTCGAGGCCCACCAGCGGTATCGTCAGCACCTACACCACAGAACACACAACATAAGCCTAACGCTCAGTAAGTAATGCGATATGAAAGTAAAAGCCGACAATGCAATCCTATCACATGCAGTCTCTACACTCACACTCATGTTGTCACATCTGTGACGCGTAGTGCAGCCGCACCAGGGTAAGGAGGAACCTCACGCCACCCTACACCCTAACACGTCGCCACTGTCCCGGACAACCCAGCAACGAGGTCCACAAGCTACACCCACGCATCACCACACGGCAACCACATCAGGGTAAGGGTGTACCTCGCGCCACTCTACACCCTGACACGTCGCCCCCGTCCCAGCCTCCCCAACACGGGGCCACAGTTGCCACACACACACGTTTCGCGACAGCCCAGCCGGCCCACCCCTCGAGTAGGATCCGCGACTGGTGTTGCACCGGCCCATACACTAGTAGGATCTGCGGTACCACTGCCCATATCCTCACCGTCAACACTTTCACGCCGCATGACGGCCCAGTCGGCCCACCCCTCGAGTAGGATCCGCGACTGGTGAAGCACCGGCCCACACACTAGCGGGATCCGTGGTACCACCGCCACACGTCTCACCTCATACATCAAAGCATGTTAAAAATCATTTTCGTTGCCGTTTTAAAAAAAAATATGATGCATGTCACACAATACGCACACACACCGCAATCAATCACATAAACACTAAAGTTCTACAGTGTAGGCCCACTTGGGCAAAACACATGCATGCACTACTTACCTGGCGTCCTAAGCTCGCTCGATACACAGTTTCGCCAACAGAAATCCTCAACCTAAAACACAACCAATTTCTCATCAGTATTTCTCCCAACATTTACCAATTAGCTAAAAATAACGTTATCTAACTACACTCATTAAATTCCAACTAAAACGGTCCATTGGTTTGGTTGGGCCGAATACCAGCTCAACGTTCGGATGCGCATAACTTTTGCGTCCGTCAACGGAATCAAACGATTCAAGTGGCTAAACATTCCCTTAGGAACCTAGTTTAACATCCTAAAATGGATTTTAAATCGGTAGGCCACAGATAGGCGAAAAATGCCAATAACCGAATCTGCCATTTTATTAAAATTTCACATTTTCACTTCCCTTCAACCAAAACTCACTCCCAACTAGTTATATGCATCAAAATGGCTATGCTACTCTCACACGTCGAATTTTCCACGAAAGACGGTCACTAATTTGACTTAAACCAAAATCTCGCATAAACTTCCGACGCGCATAACTTTTGCATCGGATATCGGAATCGAACGATTACAGCGGCCACACGTTCCTCTAACAACCTATTTTTAACCTGCAAAACAGAATTTAAAACGATTAACCAAAACTAGGCCAAAATGGCCAAAAACAGAATCTGCTTCTAACCTAAAAATAGCCGAAAATTTAAATTCGATCCAATTTCGCAAATTCTTTCACCAAGCAGCCGCATTCCAGTCCATTATGCATAACTCATCACAATTTCGAAGCTTCTCGATCAGAAAGCTCGAATGGCAGCAAAACTTCCCTGGTTTTCCTCTCGAAACCAGGGCACTACCAGCTCTCCCCTCCCCCACCCTTTATTCTTGCTGCAATTCCTCCATACCATGGCACAACA
This sequence comes from Begonia peltatifolia, assembly GCA_022433055.1. Taxonomy (NCBI): domain Eukaryota; kingdom Viridiplantae; phylum Streptophyta; class Magnoliopsida; order Cucurbitales; family Begoniaceae; genus Begonia; species Begonia peltatifolia. The sequence continues at coordinate 10,397,514 of CM039521.1, forward strand.
AGCCGAGGTAGGAACACAGGTAGCCTACATCTTCGGCCACCACGATTAGTGGAGGAACAGGGGACATTCGCACCTCTCCTCGGTCGGGTTTGGGGCGGAAATGCCGAGCCTCTAGCGCGCCCATCTCAGCCCTCCTCACACCAGGAACCGAGCTCAAACCAGGCGAGAGTTCGGAAGTAACCGAACTCCCCACTTGCTGGCGGAAAAACGAAAAAGGCAGGGCAGTTTACCTTGGGTCTTCGGCATGGGAATGTCTGGATTACAAGTCGTTCCCGGTTTGTCGGAGCCCTTTATCCACGTCGACTGTCGAAATCCTTCTCCTCCGGTCGTCGACCGTCGTCGGAGCTCGAATCTCTCCCGCGTCTCCTTCCCTCTCGGCTCTCTCGGGTGCACAGAGGAAACAACCGAATGGCTTCATCGCGAAGCCATTCGGGTGTTTACAATTTCTTTTTTTTTTTTTTTTAATATTACAAAAATAAATACAAATTACCAAATTGCCCTCACGTACTTCAATCGTCCGAAATTTCGTAACTTCCCGACCTCCCGGCTTTAAATTCCGAAAACCAATCGCAAAAGTAGGCCTCGAGCCTTATAATTTAAATATTTTCCGTTGAAATATTTCTCAAAAATCTGACCGGGATCAAACTAAAAATTCCCAAAATTAAAGATAAAATTCGAAATTCCCGGGTTATTACATACAGTTGGTGGAGTACTCCCATACAGCGGTTGGTGATATTATGAGATCCATCAAACGACGTCGACCCTGTGACTCTTACACTCGTAATATACCCTCTTCCCACCTATTAGCCATCCCCTCTACCTTTCCCCCAAGCAGTGTGGGAATTGTGACAGGCACTCTTGCCTTCACAATTTGACCCCTTTTCCGAGGGGTCCGACATCCTCGTCGGCCACACTTCTAGTTGGGTAAAAGCTCTGATACCATAACTGTAACGCCCCGAAAACGTACCCATTTCCGGTCCGTTCACTGCTACAATACCACATCTTTAACGCCACCGAGTCGTCCCCAGACCCGGGTCGCCAACCGTACACTCGCTTCTTGCCCCGATAGAATTCGTAAAAAAATTTAAAACTTTTGGTTCTTCGACTCAAAACGACGTCTTCAAAAAATATTTAAGAAAACCGCAACGAAAAAATGCATTTAAAATTTGTTTTAAATAAGCTTCACCCTTTAAGACATAAAAGTAAAAAGACCGGTCGACACTTGCAAACGCCGGTCGACACCTGGGTCATCTCGGGTTTTCTTGTCAGTCGACACCAGAGATCGCCGTTCGACGCTTCTACGCTCATCTTAGAGAGCAGTCGACACATGCTTTCACAAGTTGACACTTTGATGCTCTCTGCCCACGCAGACCGAACACCACAATCGACACCCTCACTTATTTTACACTGACCGGTCGACACCCACGGTCGCCGGTCGACACCTCATTGCTATCTGCCAGCATAGGTTGAACCCTGCGGTCAACACCCTCATGGATTTTACACTGACTAGTCGACACCGACGGTCGTCGGTCGACACCTCTTTGCTCTCTACCCGCACAGGTCAAATCCTGCGGTCGACACTCGCCTTTCAATTTACACTAACCGGTCGACACCTATGTACTTCGGTCGACACTTTGCACCAGCAGTCTAAAAATAACAGTAGTTCCAAAAGAAAACGGACATGAAAACTTCCTCGAATTAAAACTACCGATTGCAAACTTGAATCATACATTTAAACTCTTTCAAATAGTTAAAAAATGCACCTATACATCAATCCCGACTATTAACGTTCACACCCATCTATGCCTCAAAACCTACACACTCGATATAGATGTAACACCCAGAAATTTTCCGTTGGAATTTATGTTAGATTTCTGTAATTTTTATCGGTGGAGTTTTGTTCCAAATTAATAACGGATAATTTCTACCCTTAGGTAAAAGATTATTATGTGGTTAATGGTGGAGAGAAAATTTAAGAATCCAACCGGAATTAGAAAGTATGGCAGATTTACTAAACGGTTAATAGTGTAGGACAGTTTAGTAATTAGGTAATATTATTATTAAATTAATAAAAAAAATGAGGGAGGAGAACACCATCAGTGTTCTTCTTCCCAAAAGTCTCTTCCTTTTTTCCCCTGTTCTTCTCCTCTCCCGGGCAACGATCGACAACCATCTTCCGGCAACGTTCGACCAATTCCTTCCCCGTTTCCTCAGATTACGGTAAGTTTTATTTAGTTCGTGGTAGACAATTAGTATGCTAGTTGTTTTAGCGACGAAAACGGATCTAGAAAGTATATTGGAGGAGTTGGTGAAAACATAGCAGGAAATTGAATGTAGAGTCGATTTTGAGTTATAACGCCTCGAGAAACCCACACCTTCTCGGTGCACTACAGTACATCTACACACTATGACATATAGAGACTTGACACAACTCACTCAATTTAATACCACTTTCGTTTTCAAAATATATTCAAAAGAACATTTTTGAGTGTGAAAAATTTTCGACTCGATTCGAAAACAACTCGCATCCCGAAGATGGAACACGAAATCCTCAATATAAAAACTACGCAGCGAAAAAGAAAACAATTTAAAATAGTTTTAAAATAAACCGACATGACTCGAAATCCTACGAAGGAGTCCAACACACCCCTCGAACTATACAAATTCACTGCCGTGCACTCACGTCCCCACTTCGATGCCCCACGCGCACCCTCCCAGTATCCCGCGTGCTAACTCAAAATCAACCCGTCGCGCGCACGCTCAAAGTGCCGTGTGCCCCACCCACCCTGCCTCAGTACCACACGTCCGCACGCATGCCCTCACCCGATGACGCACGACCCGTGAGCACCCGCAGGGCCGGGTACCCCGCGCCCTTGCGGCCACGCCGCACTTCTGCTCCACTCCACACTTCTCTAACACTTACTGTACACATCCCGACCTATTCCATATCCTCTGGACTTCGAACCTCTCTCACGAAATTTTGGCATAGTAACGGCTAAAAACTGACTATCCCAAAATTTAAACCCTGCACACAGTTCATCAGAAACTAGCAATATTTATCTATCAACCATCTAGAGAATCTCCATAACAAAATAATTAAAGTTTAAAGACAATGAAAATCTATCAACTATAAATGAGGAAATTCCACAGTATAGAGCATTACCAAGCTCCTACATTTAAAACATACGCGTACGTCACTGAAATCACACGCACTCCATAAACCCCTATACAACTGACTCCTATACAACTCGTCTAATCAACTGTACATCGACACAACAAAATAAAATTCCCGTAATAGCCAAGCCACGACCTACCATCTCCACGGGTCCGATCGCCCTAACAAAATCCGTCATTCGGTGCCTCGGCCGCACGCCGCCAACTGTCTTATGCCTCAGGACTAGGCTCTCGAGACTCACCAGCAAAATCGTCAGGACCTACACCATAGAACACACATCATAAGCGTAATGCTCAGTAAGTAGTATAATATGAAAGTAAAAGCCATCAATGCAAACCTATCACATGCAGTCTCTACACTCACACTCATGTTGTCACATCTGTGACGCGTAGTGTAGCCGCACCAGGGTAAGGAGTAACCTAGCGCCACCCTACACTCTGACACGTCGCCATCGTCCCGGACTCCTCAGCAATGAGGCCCACAAGCTACACACACGTATCACCACACAGCAACCACATCAGGGTGAGGGTGTACCTCTCGCCACACTACACCCCGACACGTCGCCCCCATCCCAGTCTCCCCAGTTGCCACACACACGTTTTGCGACAGCTCAGCCGGCTCACTTCTCGAGCGGAATCTGCGACTGGTGTTGCACCGACCCACACACTAGTAGGATCTGTGGTACCACTGCCCATCATCCTCACCATCAACACATACACGACTCGTGACAGCCCAGCCGGGCCACTACTCAAGCGAAATCCGCGGTTGGTTACGTACCGGCCCACACACTAGTAGGATCTGCGTACCACCGTCACGCGTCTCACCACTTACTCAGGTCAAAAATCTTTTTCGTTCCCTTTTTTAAAAAAATGATGCATGTCAAACAATACACACGCACAACACAATCAATTACATAAATCCTAAAGTTCTATGATGTAGGCCCACTTGGGCAAAGCACATGCATGCACTACTTACCTGGCGTCCTACGCTCACTTGATGCACATATTCACCAAAAACGCCTTAACCTAAAACACAAACAATCACTCATCAATCTTCGCTTCGAAATTCACCAAATAAGTTAAATAAATAACATCCCTTAACTAAACCCATGAAATTCCAACTAAAACGGGTCACCAATTTGGTTCGGTTAAAAACCAGCCCAAACTTCGGACGCGCATAACCTTTGCGTCCGTTATCGGAATCGAGTGATTCAAGAGCCTAAACGTTTCCTTAGGAACCTAGTTTAACATACTAAGATGGATTTTAAAACGGTAAGCCGCAGCTAGGTGGAAAAATCCCAAAACCTAATCTGCCCCTTTTTATCAAATTCACATTTTTTGTTTTCTTCAACCAAAACTCACTCAAAACTAATCTTACGCATCAAAAATGGCCATGCTACTATCACACGTCACATTCCTATGAAAAACGCTCACTAATTTGACTCGGACCAAAATCTGACATAAACTTCCGACGCGCATAACATTTGCGTCGGATATCGGAATTGAACGATTCCAGCGACCATACGTCCGTCTAGCAACCTAATTTAACCCACAAAACAGAATTTAAAACGATCAACCGAAGCTAGGCAGAAATAGCCAAAAACAGAATCTTCTCTTACACAAAACAACAATCCGATTTTTGATTTCAGTTCAAATTCCACAATTTCTATATGCAGTCTGCCACATTCCACTCATTCATGCATAATCCATTCCAAAAATCAGAGATTCGAGCACCAGGCTGAAATCCCCCCTTCCTCGATCATTCTCCCTCTCACCAAGCATCCACTGCTCCCCCCTCACTAACACCAGCATTCACAGCCTACACCCAGCCAATTCATCGGAGAGCAAGAAAGAACCGAGCTCTTACGCTTGGCCGACAAGGGCCGAAACAGGGGAGGAGTTACCTGGAATTTTTATCTCGAGAAGAACCGCACCCACGCCTCCACTTCGGCTCGTCGGAACACCCCACGCACTGGCGTCTCACCCTTGGTGATGGATGGCCGGAACTCCCTCCCAATCGCTCTTTCTCGCGCGTTCCCTTCTTGGCGTTCGCTCTTGGCCTTGGCGAAGAAGAACCGAATAGTGAACGGCTTCCTCGCGAAGCCGGTCAGTTGTTTTATAAAATTTTAATTTAATAATAAAATTACCAAAATGTCCACACGTGTTTTAACCGCTTAAAATTTCATTAAACGCGCGTCCTCTTGACTTTAAATTTTTTGAAAACCGATACTAAAACTAGATTATAAGTTCTATGACTTAATTTACCCGTTAAAATATTTCTCGAAACCCCAACCGAGATTAAATTAAAAATATCAAAAATTATTTTTAAAAATCTAAAATTTTCCCGGGTTATAACATTCCCCCACCTTATAAGAATTTTTTCCTCAACATTTACGTACCGAATAAGTTGGGATACTACCGCTCCATATCGTCACGCCGCTCCCCAGTAGTTTCCTCCACACCATGATTATGCCACAACACCTTGACCAACGGGATCTCCTTGTTGTGCAGTACCTTCACAGCAGACCCTAAGATCCTCACTGTCTTTTCCTCGTAGGACAGCGTCGGCTGAATCTCTATATCCTGTTGTGGAACTACCTAAGAGGGATCGCGCATACACTTCCTCAGCATCGAGACATGGAAAACATCATGGATAGCATCCATCGACGAAGGCAACTGAAGCTAGTACACAGTCCTCCTAATCCTCTTGACAATTGAGAATGGTTCCACAAACCGAGGGTTGAGCTTCCCTTGCTTTCCAAACCTCACCACTCCCTTGAACGGCGAGATCTTCAAAAATACCTCATTGCCCTCACTAAACTCCAACTCCCGACGCCTCTGGTCTGCATAACTCTTCTGTCGACTTTGAGCTGCTTTGATCCTCTTTCGTATCATACAAATCTTGTCGATAGTCTATAGTAAGATCTCAGGACCTATCAATCGGACCTCCCCAATGTCATCCCAATACAATGGCGACCTGCACTTCCTTTCGTAGAGGGCCTCGTACGGCGCCATACCAATGGTGCACTGGTAGCTGTTATTATACGAGAATTCCACTAACGGTAAGAACTTACTCCAAGCCGCTTGAAATTCCAACACACAGACCCTGAGCATATCCTCCAGAATCTGTATAGTCTGCTCTGATTGCCCGTCGGTCTGAGGATGAAAAGTCATACTGAAATCTAACCTGGTGCCCATGGCCTTATGCAGACTCCTCTAAAACTTGGACGTGAATATGAGATCTCGGTCTGAAACAATCGACACCGGGATCCCATGATGCCTGACTATCTCCTGCATATATAACTGGGCAAACTGATCCATGGTATAAGTCATCCTCACAGGCAAGAAGTGAGATGACTTTGTCAACCTGTTGACGATCACCCAGATAGCATCATGTCCCTTGGTAGTCCTCGGTAGTCCCACTACAAAATCCATAGTGATCTGCTCCCACTTCCATTCCAGTATTGGCAATGGTTGAAGCATTCCAGACAGTCGCTGATGTTCCGCCTTCACCTGCTGGAAGACTACGTAGGTCTCAACATACTTAGCCACTGTTCGCTTCATGTTAGGCCACCAATAGTGCTGGTTCAAATCCCTGTACATCTTCGTGCTTCCGAGATGCACAGAGAAAGGCCTCTGATAATATATCCTTTCTCAGCTCCTCATCCCTTGGGACGTACCACCTATCCTGAAATTTCAGAATCCCGTCCTCTGAATAGCTGGACTCAGAATTAGGCCTGGCCTCCATACTCGTCTTCAGCTCGCTACACTCTGAGTCAATCTCCTGAGCCTTCCTAATCCTGTCTTGAATAGTCGGCCTCAACGAAAAGGCCGAAAGAGTGGCTGCCAGATCAGAAACTACCTCTAGGCAAAAACTCTGCATCTCTATCATCAACTCCACAGGCTCTATCGAAGTCATGGCAGAAGTCGAAGCTGTCACCCGACTCAAGGCGTCTGCCACCACGTTCGCCTTCTAGGGTGGTACTTGATCTCCACATCATAATCCTTGACTAACTCGAGCCATCTCCTCTGTCTCAAATTCAGCTCCTTCTGCGTGAAAATGTATCTCGTACTGCTGCCCATAAAGGTAATGCCTCCAATTCTTAAGTGCAAATACAACAGCCGCTAGCTCCAAATCGTGAGTGGGCTAATTCTGCTCGTAAGCCTTCAACTGCATAGAGGCATAGGCAATGCTCTCCCACCCTACATCAAAACACACCCCAAACCAATCTTGGAGGCATCACAATAAATGCAGAACTTCTCTCCTTCCACGGGCAGCGTCAGTATAGGAGTCGTAGTCAATCTCTGCTTCAATGTCTGGAAGCTGTCCTCACACCTGTCGGTCCATTCATAGTTCAGATTCTTTCTAGTCAGCCGGGTCAAGGGGGCCGAGATCTTAGAGAACCCCTCAATGAATCTTCGATAATATCCAGCCAACCCTAGAAAACTGCGTATCTCACTAGCATTGATCAGCCGCGGCCACTCCTTTACAGCCTGAACTTTCACCGGATCAACAGAAATACCCTTAGAGGAAATAACACACCCCAAGAAGTGAATCCTATCCAACCAAAACTCGCACTTCGAGAAATTAGAGTATAGTTGCTGCTGGCTTAGAATAGTCAATACGGTCCTTAAGTGCTCCTCCTCACTCTACGAGTAAATCAGAATGTCATCGATAAACACGATCACAAACTTGTCCAAGTACTCCCTGAACACTTGGTGCATCAAATCCATAAACGCTGCAGGGGCATTGATAAGCCCGAAGACATAACCAGGAACTTAAAATGTCTGTACCTCGTCCTGAAGGCCGTCTTTGGTACATCCTCTCCCTTACCTTCAAATGATGATAGCCGGACCTCAGGTCGATCTTAGAAAACACTCGGGCACCCTGTACTTGATCAAATAAATTGTCAGTCCTCGGCAATGGGTACCTATTCTTCACCGTCAACTTATTCAGCTCCCGATAGTCAATACACATTCGTAGGGATCCATCCTTCTTCTTCATGTATAGAACTGGTGCGGCCCACGGTGAAAAACTAGGGCGTATAAAGCCCTTATCCGTCAGCTCCTCCAACTGAGCCTTCAGCTCCTTACGTTCGGTAGGTGCTAACCTGTACGGGTTCTTGCACACTGCCTCGGCACTTGGGAGAACATCTATCTCGAATTCAATCTCCCTGTCAGAGGGCTGCCCTAGCAAAGCATCACGAAACACTCCCGGGAACTCTTGCATAATAGGGATATCCTGTAACCGAGTATCATTCTGTGATTGTGCATCCCCGAAACTTGCCAAAAACCCCTGGCAACTCTTATCCAACGATCGTGGAGTCTGACAAGAAAAGATAGCAGAAATCCTAGCAAGACCTTTACCTGCTTTGAACGTGTAGCTTTCCCTACCCGGGGGTCGAAATTGAACCTCTCTGGTCCTGTAGTCAATCTTTGCATGATGTCCGAACAGCCAGTCCATCCCCAAGATCATCTCATAGACACTCATATGCAGCATGACTAACTCGGCATACAACTGCTTTCTCCCCACTGTCACCACATTCCCCCGCACCACTTGATCTGAATGTAAATGTTCGCCTGATGGCAAGGTCACATCATAATGTCGCCCGGCGGGGCTGAACTCCAAATTTTCCTTAACAACAAAATCCGTCGACACAAATGAGTGTGTAGCGCCCGTATCAATCAAAGTATAAGCTGCCACACCAGAAACAAAAGTGTTACCTGCAATCACTGATGGCTGGGCAACATCATCTGGCTCAAAAAGGGCAAAGACCCTCGGTGTAACTCTCGCTGACGTCTTGCTCGTAGCTGGGCATCTGTTGGCAAAGTGTCCCACCTCATTGCAGTTTAAGCAATGGTTCTGACGCAGCTTCTTGCACTCCCTAGGCAAGTGGCCCACCTCGCCACAATTATAACACTGCACTGGGCCCACTCTACAGGCTCCTCTGACACTTCGGGCACACTGGAAACTGTCCCGACCCCTGTGGCCTCTTGGTGCTCCCCTGGCTGCTGGAATTGTCCCTAGGCTTCTCCAGGCCTTTCTGCATGGACGTTCCATCTCCGCTCGACTGTGGCAGTGACTCTCTGAATGATCTCCGAGGCTGCTCCTTGGGTACCTCCCTATAACTAGGAAGCTTCGCCCGAGCATCCTCAATGTCCAGGGCCTTCGCTACCACCTCCTTGTATGGCATGCCTCGAGTCTCCGCAATCCGCATGCTCATATAAATATCCGGCTTCAGGCCCTGCACAAACTGATGTACCTTATTCTCATTGAGGCTCACCAAATGCCCTGCAAACCGCGACAAGGCCTCAAATTGTCGTACAAACTCGGCCACAGTGCCGGTCTGCCTCAACTGCGTAAACTCTATCATCTTCCGTGTCCTGACAGAATGGTTGAAATACTTACCAAAAAATACCGACCTGAACTCCTCCCAGGTCATGGTCTCCACATCTCTCATGGCCACTACATTATCCCACCAATGGCTCACATCCTTGGCCAGATAGAATGCCGTACTAGAAACCTTGTCCTGCTCCTCCACCTTTGCAAACCCATCATCCTCTCCATGCTCCGTATCCACTCCTCAGCACTTAAAAGATCCGGAGATGACCAGTCAAAAGTCGGGGGTCTAAGTCTATGCAGCCTATCGCCCACTCTGTCAGACGAACCCTGGGCGCTAGACTAACCCTGGTCGTCCCTGCTTATAAATCTCTCCAGCTGCTGAGACTGGCGATGGACTAACTCGGTAAACTGCCGGATAGTATCATCGATATCGCCCACAACTCTAGGCGCCTCTCGTTGTGGTTGGCCTCTACCTCTGCCCCTCGCCTCTCCTGACATTTTCTACCTTTAACATATACAAACTCACATTAGTCTTACAATAAATTTAAATCTAAACACTTACAGTTGGTGGAGTGCTCCCGTGCAGCGGCTGGCAGTGTTAGGTAATCCTCTGAACGACGTCGACCCCGTGGCTCTGATATCATAACTGTAATGCCCGGAGAAACCCACACGTTCTCGGTGCGCTACAGTATGTCTACACACTATGACATACAGAGACTTGAAACAACTCACTCAATTTAATACCATTTTTGTTTTCAAAACATCTTCAAAGAATAGTTGTGAGTATGAAAAATTTTCGACTCGATTTGAAAACAACTCGCATCCCGAAGAGGGAACACGAAATCCTCAATATAAAAACTCCGCAACGAAAAAGAAAACAATTTAAAATAGTTTTAAAATAAACCGAAAAGACTCGAAATCCTAGGAAGGAGTCTAACACACCCCTCAAACTATACAAATTATGTGCCGTGCACTCATGTCCCCACTTCGATGCCCCACGCGCAGCGCTTGACCGATTCCTTCTCCGTTTCCTCAGATTACGGTAAGTTTCATTTAGTTCTTGGTAGATAGTTAGTATGCTAGTTGTTTTAGCGACAAAAAAGGATCTAGAAAGTGTATCGGAGGAGTTGGTGAAAACCTAGTAGGAAATTGAATGTAGAGTCGATTTTGATCCGCATATTGGTGCCTAATCTAGTAATAGAAGAAGGTTACGTAATTTGATGAGGAAGGTTTAGCGTTGGGATAGCTGAACACTCAAATTGTGGAGCTGTATCCATTCGGGCAAGTTCGGCCAAGTTGGGGATGTCCAATTAGGAAATGGATGCAACCATAAGAAATTAGACGTCCTCAAGAACCCGTAGTACTTTGTATTGTCCAGTTCGGACAAGTATTGGAGAAGTTATTAATTTCTGAAGTTGGTCGAAAATTGTGCGGGATTTAGGGTTAGTGGAGAGTTTTGGTTTTGGTATTAGTTAGGACTTTCAAGTCAGGAAATTATGAATTTGACGTGTTGGAATTGATGATGTACAATTTCATAGGTATTCCAGTTAGAGTACGAAGTTATGAAGCACGAAAGATTTCTAGAACGCCAGGTAAGTGATGGATTGATTGTGGTTTGCCTTCGGGCCTACACCATAGAATGGTAGGATTGTTTGTTTGCTTGATTATTTATTTGCTTTGATTGTTGTTTGGTTGTTTGGTCAGTGGGTCGTGCATATGTGTTGTTATGCATCATGATTTTGAACTACGAAAGACGAGTTTTGAGCATGTTTTGAATTGTGCATATAAAATGTAATCAGATAAGAAAAGATGTCACGCATATGTGAATGCCTCGTCGTTAACGTGCGAGTGAGAAAGCACTAGTTCGTTCTCAGAGGTGGCTTTACCCCAAGGTGCTCTAATCGCTCGACAGACTAGCATGATAACACCTCCCCTCTCCTTCTTTCATCTCTGTCATTTCTTCGGCATCATCTGAGGTAGGATAACTGGTTTGCCCACTTACCCACGTCCTTGATAATGTCATTCCATTTCCATGTGTTTCTCTGCATTTTTACATATTCAACATTCGGTTTTTAAAGTGTTTTTAGTTAAACCTGAGAGCACCGACTCATTTATGTTTAGTTCTTTCTTTGTGCTCCTAACTCCATTTGGAGGCGATCGATCGGCTAATCGATGTGCCTTCTCGACAGTGTGCACACACACGGCCTCTCACGCTCACTCTGCCTCCCTTCGCGCACTCAGCGCCCTCTTGCAGCGTTCACTAGCGCCCCTTTTTCTCTTTTCCTATTTTTCTTCATTCAAAACCTAAAACCTCCTTTGAAAACCTTCAAACCATAACCTTCTTCACCATAACACAACCATTTCATGGCTCATAAAAACACACTAAAATGCACAGCGGAAGTCTTAATATATGATTGAAAACCCATCATCAAATATTTTCTATCAAAACGTAACTAAAGTCCAAACAGTTCAAGTATTCACCAAAACATTAAACCCTTTTATACTTAACTTTAAAATCTAGAAAACATGTCCAAAGCCACTTGGAATTTCACCGACGGATCAAAATCGCTTGACAGCCACAAACCCTCCACCGTGAGCTCACTTCTTCAACTGTACCTATCCATTGACTTGAGGTTCGAAGTCCTCACCTCTAGGGTCGTCACCTACATCACAAAATTTAAGCTAATGAGCCTAACGCTCAGCAAGAGATGTATAATGCAATGAATACTCGTGCATAAATGTCTCATAAAACTTGTACATTTTTTTCTTTATTTTTCGCTTGACATGGGTTAAAAGGGCTCGAGTAGGGGAGTAAGCGCAGAGATAGCAGTAGCCCTTGGTCGTGGACAGTTTTACATGGTCCCAGAGAAGGACAAATACCATGGGTGCTAGAATTTACGTAGTCCTAGAGAAGGACAAAACACATATGCCATCTAGCCTTGTCCCACAACTTAACCAATTACGTACTTTACATATTCTTGTCTTTCTTACATAAAACATGTACATAAAACATTTTGTATGCTTTCATTAAAACATGATGCATGATTCATAGAAATGCAAATATAACATAACATAAACCTAATAATATTTCATCGAAGTACGCAGAACATTTCCTATAACTTAAACTACCCATAAAACATACCCTATTCAACATGCATTTCACCAATTGGACTCATACTTCCTAGTACCTTTTGTGATGTAGGCTTAAAGGTCAAACACATGCAACATACACTTACCTCAATTCCTTAGCAATATATGCGCTTAATCACTTTTCTTTAAGTTGCAAACCTAAAACATACAATTAAATCCAATCGACATCAAAATACATCCACATTTGAAACAAAATCCAGCTTTCACCAAACATTGTAGGTAACCAAAATCAACCAATTCAACCATGCATATCATTCAAATCCAATTCAAATAGCTTAAATATCATCAAACCAAAACTCAAACCATCCTTAACAACATTCTCGGATTTCTATCCTAAATTTGGCTTAACTTTGAATATCCATAACTCATTGAATTCTTAACAAAATCCATTAATTCCAAAGCCCAAATTTTGCTTAAGGGGTCTAGTTTAACATGGTGGAATCCATTTATCAAAAAAAAAAAACAATAAATGGCAGAAAATCAAAACCCAAAACTACCATGTTAACTACATTCCAAAACTTCCTTCAAATCTCACCCAACATCAATTTCTTTCCATATAAACTACTCGCATGCTCACATATCATGAATAAACATCCACTAAGAGGAGAAAAACAAATTTTTAGAAATCACAATTAGGGTTTTTTAACTTATCCAAAAATTCAACTATAATCAACCTTTTATCCACATAAACCCATAAATTTCATAACCCTAAACAAAATATCAAACTCTTTTCACCTTAAGTTCTCGAGAAGAAGAAGGGAGGGTTACTGAGAGAAAATGTTTGCTGAAATGGAGGAAGACCCAAGGAGAGAAAAAGGAAAATGAAGGAGAGAGTGTGTGTGTATGCTGGTGAGGGAGAGTGTGCTGGAGGAAACGAACCGAGAAAATAAAATGGGAGGGCATGGTTGGCTGCAGATGAGGAGAAAGTTTCTTAAGGAAGCTTTGGATTTTAAGCTTTATCAAATCCACTTAATTCTAAGCAAGCTTTGGATTTTAAGCTTTATCAAATCCAAATAATTTTATATCCTTAAATCTTAATCTATTAAACCAATATTATGTACATTTCAAACTCCTTTTTTATTTTTATCTTTCACCATAGAAAATGATAAATTATATATAATTAGCGAGACACATAATTAAGGCCATGATATAAATTTTGGGTGTTACATACACGCCCACGGGTCCAAATCATCTAAACAACTGCCAAGTCACTGCCATGGACGCACTTCCTCAACAGCTCCCACGATTCTTAATCGGGTTCATGATTGTCACCACCTATCTCTTCAGCTATATCACAAAATTCAACTAATGAGTCTAATACTCAATAAGTAACGCTTATATGAAATTTAAAACACTTTTGCTAAATTTCCTAACATACGCGGTTTGTAATATGTTCTTTCATTTCGTTATCTTTCTTTCTTGGAAGAATCTAAATCCTTCCCAAAGCTACGATTTAGATGACAATGAAAGGATGATCAATTCCTCCAAAGCTGACATTAGAGAATTTTACTTCCACCAAACCTACAATCTTCATAATCATTGTAGAGTGGATTAGTTTCTCCAAAGCTGACATTGAGGAAAATTAGAATTTAACAAAGGCTATGATCTAAATGACGATGAAGGTGCGATCAATTCCTCTAAAGCTGAGATTCTCATAATCGATTAATGGCGATTTACTTCCTTCAAAGCAAACATGTTTGTTTCATTTCATTTTTTGTCGTATCGTTTTATGAAAACACATGCATAATTCATTTTCAAAAATTTTCTAAAACATAATGCATGAACATGAAATGCAAGCATAATTCATACAAACATAAACACTAACATTTTGTGATGTATGCCCCAATGACCAAGGCACATGCAATGCACTACTTACCCAAGATCCTTAGTAATTTAAGTCACTTGAATACTACTCTTGGTGTAATAACCCGAAAAATTTCAGATTTTATATCTAATTTCTGAAATTATTAATTAAGTCTCGGTTGGAATTTCGAGTAATATTTTAACGGGTAAATTAATTTATAAAACTCAGAATCTAAATTTAGTGACGGTTTTTGAAAATTTTAAGTCGGGAGCACGCCAGGTTAACAAAGTTACAGACGGTTAAAACACGTGAGGGCATTTTGGTAAATTTTATTTATTTAATTTAATTTTGTTTTTTGTTTTTTTTAAAACAACCAAATGGCTTTGACGAGAAGCCATTCGGCTGCTGAACACCAAGAGGGCGAGAGAGAGAGACGGAGAGGGAGAGCAAAAATTGAAGAGCAACCGGCCGACGATCGACAACGGAGAGTGACGCCGGTGTGCCGGGAGCTCCGACAAGCTGAGTGAAGGTGTGGGTTCAGCGTTTCCTAAGCTGAAAACCGAAGGTAAGCTCTCTGTTCCATTGCAGTTCGGCCGAGCTTGATGCTCGATTTTTTTCTCACCAATTTTGATGGAAATTGCGGAGTGTTATGTCGGCTGTGAAGGGTCTGCATGTGTGAGAGTGTTGTAGGCTGAAATTTTTCGAGAGTGAGGAGAAGACCAAGGGGGGAGGTTGAGCCAAAATTTGTGTTAGTGCTCGAATTTCTGATTTCTGAGTTGATTATGCATGAATGAGTGAAATGTGGCTGATTGTGTATAGAAATTTATGGAATTGAATTGAAGTCAAAATCTGGATTTTGTTTTGTGTAGAAACAGATTCTGTTTTTGGGAGTTTTGCCTTAGCTTCGGTTATTCGTTTTAAATTCTGTTTTAGTGGGTTAAATTAGGTTGTTAGAGGAACGTTTGGCCCATGCAATCGTTTGATTCCGATAACCGACTCAAAAGTTATGCGCGTTGGAAGCTTATATTAAATTTTAGGCTGAGTCGGATTAGGGAGCATGTTTTTAATGGATTCATGACATGTGATGCTAGTGTGGAGGATTTTAGTGCGTAAGACGAGCTTTGAGTGAGTTTTGTTGAAAAACCGAAAACGTGGAATTTTTGAGTGAGCACAGATTCGGTTTTTGGTGTCTTTCACCAAGGTGCACTTTATCATTTTAAAATCTATTTTGGTATATTAAACTAGGTTTCTAAGGGAACGTGTAGCCTCTTGATTCGCTCGATTCCAATAACGAAAGCAAAAGTTATGCACGTCCGAAGTTTAAGCGGGTTTTCAGCTGAACCGAATTAGTGACCCGTTTTAGTTGAAATTTCATATATTTAGTTGAGAGATGTGATTCTTAGCGTATTTAGTAAATTTTGATGCGAAGATTGATGGGCGATTTTTCATGTTTTAGGTTGAGGCATTTTGGCAAGCTGTACGTTGAGTAAGCTTAGGACGCCAGTTAAGTAGTACATGCATGTGTTTTGCCCAGGTGGGCCTACACCGTGAAACTTTAGGATTTATGTTGTTGATTGTGGTGTGCGTGCACATTGTTTGACATGCATCATGTTTTTAAAAAGGGAACAAAAATAGTTTTTAACATATTTTGAGTAAGTGGTGAGACGCGTGGCGATGGTACCATGGATCCTGCTAGTGTGTGGGCCGATGCATAACCAACTGCAGATTTCGCTCGAGTAGTGGGCCAGCTGGGTCGTCACGCAGCGTGTATGTGTCAACGGTGAGGATGATGGATAATTATACCGCGGGTCTTGCTAGTGTGTGGGCTGGTGCAACACCAGTCGCGGATTTCGCTCAAGGAGTGGGCCGGCTAGTCTGTCGCGAAATGTGTGTGTGTGGTAAGTGTGGCCCCGTTGCTAGGGAGGCTGGGACGGGGGCGACCCGTCAGGGTGTAGTGTTGCATGAGGTTCACCCTCACCCTGACGTAGTTACTGTGTGGTGATGTGTGTGTGTAGCTTATGGGCCTCGTTGCTAGGGAGTCCAGGACGGTGGCGACGTGTCAAGGTGTAGGGTGGTGCTAGGTTCATTCTCACCTTGGTGTGGCTGCACTACGCGTTACAGATGTGACAACATGATCGTGAATGTAGAGATTGCATGTAATAGGATTGCATTGTCGATTTTTACTTTCATATCGCATTACTTACTGAGCGTTAGCCTTATGATGTGTGTTCTGTGGTGTAGGTGTAGACATTGTTGCTGGTGGGCCCTGAGAGCCTAGTCCTGAGGTGTAGGACAGTTGGCGGCGTGCGACCGAGGCACCGGACGGCGAATTGTTAGGGCGACCCGACCGGTGGAGATGGTAGGTGGTGGTGAGATTTACTTGGGTTGTTGCTTTGTGTGGGGATATTTATGTGGTGTTTTGGAGATGCGTGTGTATATTTATAAGTTGGAGTATGTCATTGCTCTATACTGTGTACTTTCTTCATTTATAGTTGATGGATTTCGTTGTCTTTAAACTTCGATTTTGTTATGGGGATTCTTTGGGTAGTTTGATGGATGGATATTTTTTTTTTAAAGTTTTCTGGTGAACTGTGTGCAGGATTTGAATTTTGGGATAGCCAGTTTTTAGGTGTTACTCTGTCAAATTTTTGAAAGAAAGGTTGGGGAGTCGAGATTGTACAGAATAGGTTGAGGTGTGCGCGGCGAGGCGCGAAGGGTGTGGTGGTGTACGCGGGAGCGTGGCGTGACCGCAAGTGCGCAGGGCACGCGGCCCTGCGAATGTGTGCGGGTCGTGCAGCGTCGGGTGAGGGCGTACGTGCGGATGTGCTGCATGGAGGCAGGGTGCGTGGGGAACGCGGCGCTGTGGGCTTGCGCGGTATACGGCGGTGTCAAGTTGCCACGCGACACTGAGTCGAGTAACGCGAGGCGTGTGTTGGACTCCTTCCTAGAATTTCAAATCTTGTCATCTTATTTTTAACTCAAAACTCTTTTAAATTGTCCTTTTCCGCTGCGTATTTATATTGAGGATTACGTGTTCCCTCTTCGTGATGCGAGTCGTTTTAAATCGAGTCAAAAATTTTTATATTTATAAATGTTCTTTTGCATATGATTTGAAAATGAAAGTGGTATTAAGTTAAGTGAGTTCGTTTCAAGTCTCTGTATGTCATAGTGTGTAAACGTAGTGAGCGCACTGGGAACGTGTCGGTTCTCGGGGTGTTACACTTGGTAACTTGGCCAACCTATAACGTAATAACCTTAACATCAATATCATAATGGATAGTTACCATTTTGATCAAAAGTCCTAAGAAATTCAACATATCCAATTTTAGAGATTTCATCCAATGCACAACAATATTACTCCAAATGGAAACAAATTCCAAAATCCATCAAAGAAAATTGCATATAACCACATATATCAATCATAATCAAATTCTACTCAACTAACTCAATTTGAGTGATTCACCTAAAGATTTAAAAAACATAACTTAAACATCCAAACTTGGTAACCGTAAATCCAACGGAACCAATACCAACCAATAAATCATTTATGCATGAAATTCAGATTGACCTATAATATGTGTAAACTTCAAAATTCCATAACTCTTGACATACACATCCAAATGTATTGATTCCAAAGCCAAAAGTCACTCAAAGCGTCTATTATAACATACCAAA
The DNA here is from genome assembly GCA_022433055.1 of Begonia peltatifolia. Lineage (NCBI taxonomy): Eukaryota > Viridiplantae > Streptophyta > Magnoliopsida > Cucurbitales > Begoniaceae > Begonia > Begonia peltatifolia. The sequence continues at coordinate 10,415,660 of CM039521.1, forward strand.
ACAATTAATCAAATGGAAATCAATAAATTAGGTTAAAAACCTCAATCTATAAACTGCCCAGAAATTCCAGTTTTTGAACAATTTAACTTATAACCCAAACATGCATAATTCCATAATCGTTTTGGTTTTCAATAACAAGTAAGGTCTAATATCACTATTGTGAAGTATAAAAACATAAAAGATTGGACATAAAATTCCAATTTCGTGCACCTTATTCCAAGCTCATTCAACCTTCAAAAAAAGCAACAAAAAAATCACACCTCTTTAATCTTTACCCTAAAATTTGCCAAACATTATAGGAGATCCAACTTACCTTTAACATTTTGAGAAGAGAGGTGATATTTTTGTGGCTTACTCTTCAAATCAATGATGCTAGAGAAAAAGGGAAGAAATCATTGTGGGTTTCTCTAAAAAAGACAAACAAAGGAAGGAGAGGAAGTGAGGCCTAGTGTGGGAGAGAAAACAGTTGAAGGGAGAGGGGAATAAGGGTTGCTAGCTTTTCTTCTTTTTCTTTAAATGGAAAAACTAACAAGGAAGCTTCTTGAGAAAGCTTGGGTGAGGTGTCACCCTGTAATACCTTGAAATTTTCCGTTAGAAAATTTTGTCGAATTTCCACAGGTTTTAATCGGCGGAGTTTTGGTTTGAATTAATAACGAAAAATTTCGCACTCTTTTGTTGCCACGGCGTTTGTGGTAAAGGTGAACTTGTGGGCTAAACCCGCCGGGTGCACATATGAAGTGAGGTTGCCATCTGGTGAGCGCATGCACTCCGATCAAGTAGTATGCTACAGTGTCATATCAGTGGGGACCAGGAGTATGCCTGCCGATTTGATTGTAGTGGGGATAACGGGCTACGACGTGATATTGGGTATAGATTGGCTGTTTTGGCACTACGCGACGATGGATTATAGGGCTGGGACTGTTAACTTCCAACCTCCAGACGGTGTGAAACACTCGCTGCAAGCTATGAAGAATACGGGGAGACCATCTGTGATGGCACCCATCGAGGCTCGGAGATTAATAATGGGCGAGCATTCTTGTTTTCTTGCAACAATATTAGATGCTCAACTTCACGTGGAGGCAAGGCCACAAGATATTAAGGTAGTTCGTGAATTCCCTGATGTGTTTTTGGACGACTTGCTCGGGTTATTCCCAGACCGGGAAGTTGAATTTGAAATCGATACATATCCCAGTGCGGGCCCAATATCGAAGAATCCTTATAGGTTGGCTCCTCCGGAATTGAAAGAATTGAAGAAGCAATTGGAAGAACTATTGGAGAAAAGATTCATACGCCCGAGTTTTTCAACGTGGGGCGCGCCAATCTTGTTTGTGAAAAAGAAAGATGGATCGTTCCGGATGTGTATTGACTACCAGGAGCTGAACAAGCTGACCGTAAAGAATAAGTATCCACTACCAAGGATAGATGACTTGTTTGATCAGTTATAAGGAGCTCGAATTTTCTCGAAGATAGATCTGAGATCGGGGTACTACCAACTAAAGGTCAGATCACATGATATCCCGAAGACAGCTTTTCGGACTAGATATGGGCATTATGAGTTTCTAGTAATGTCATTTGGACTGACAAATGCCCCAGCCGTTTTCATGGAGCTGATGAATTAGGTATTCCAGGAATATTTAGATAAGTTCGCCATTGTGTTTATTGACGACATCTTGGTTTACTCTCGTAGTGAGGAAGATCATAAGGAGCATTTGAAGATTGTTTTGGAAACCCTGAAGCGGCATCAATTGTACGCAAAGTTCTCCAAGTGCAAGTTCTGGCTGAATAAGGTTAATTTTCTTGGACATGTGATTTCTGATGGTGAAATATCTGTGGATCCGGCCAATATACAGTCTATCAATGAATGGCCACAGCCAAGGAGCGTCAGAGAGATTCGAAGCTTTCTGGAATTAGCGGGTTACTATCGGAAGTTTATTGAAGGATTCTCAAAGATTGCAGCACCCCTAACTTGTCTGAGGCGAAAGGAAGTTAAATATGTATGGACGGAGGACTGTGACCATAGTTTCCAGATGCTGAAGAAGAAATTGACTACAGCCCTAGTGTTGACACTTCCGGTGATGGACTGGGTTGTGTCCTGATGCAAAATGGAAAGGTGATTGCTTATGTTTTGAGGCAATTAAAGCCCTATGAGCGAAATTATCCAACCCATGATTTGGAGTTAGCGGCGGTTGTGTTCGCGTTAAAGATCTGGAGGCACTATCTTTATGGACAGCAGTGTGAGGTATACTCGGATCACAAAAGTCTAAAGTATATCTTTACTTAGAAGAAGCTGAACATGAGGAGGAGGCGATGGTTGGCGTTTGTGAAGGACTACGACTTGGAGATCAAATACCATCCCGGCAAAGCCAATGTAGTGGCCGACGCATTAAGCCGAATGTCGACCTCAATTTCATCAATGGACACCAAAATGTCTAAAGAGTTGAGTGTAGAATTTCATAGATTTAATTTGGAGCTAGTCTCGAATACGGCAGCATAATTGTTAGCCCTATCCCTGAGGCCGTCAATTCTTGAGAGAATTAAAGAAGCTCAAAGGAATAACCCAAGATGCAATGAATTCAGGACGAGCATAACATATGATCACAGAACTGAATTTGGCTATTCATGTGATGGAATTCTGAAGTTTCAGAATAGGTGGTACGTTCCGAACAATGGTCAACTTCGGAAAGACATTTTGTCCTAAGCGCACTCGTCAAGGTTCTCTGTTCACCCAGGAAGCACCAAGATGTACAGAGACCTTAAGCAACATTATTGGTGGCCTGGCATGAAGAAGTCTGTAGCAAAGTACGTGGAGACGTGCTTAATCTACCAGCAAATTAAAGTCAAACATTAGAGACCAGCTAGAAAGTTGCAACTATTGCCGATTCCAAAATGGAAGTGGGACCAGATATCCTTGGACTTCGTTGTTGGATTACCCCGGATGGCAAAAGGATTTGATGCGGTGTGGGTGATTGTAGATCGTCTGACCATTTTTGCCCATTTCCTACCGGTGAAGATGACATTCAATATGGACCAATTAGCTAACCTGTATATTCAGGAGGTAGTAAGGCTGCACGGGGTTCCGATTTCAATTGTGTCGGACAGGGACCCGCGATTCACCTCGAAATTTTAGAAGAGTCTGCACAAGGCGATGGGGACTTAGCTGACTTTCAGTACAGCCTTTCATCCTCAAACCGACGGGCAATCAGAGCGAACTATTGAGATTTTAGAGGATATGCTTCGAGCCTGCGTACTAGAATTCCAGGGTTCGTGGAGCAAGTATTTACCTTTGGTAGAATTCTCTTACAACAACAACTATCGGGCGACGGTAGGTATGGCCCCTTACGAAGCATTGTACGGAAGAAAGTGTAGATCGCCCCTTTATTAGGATGAAGTCGGCGAAGCAGGCTTGATTGGTCCCGAAATTGTGCAGCAAACCACTAAGAAGATCAAGGTTATTCGGCAGCGGATATTGATAGCTCAAAGTCGACAAAAGAGCTATGTCGATAGAAGAAGAAGGGAATTGGAATTTAAAGTAGGAGATGAAGTTTTTCTGAAGGATTCACCATTCAAAGGTGTGATGAGATTCGGGAGGAAGGGTAAGTTGAGCCCAAGATACGTTGGGCCGTTCCTGATCACAAAAAAAATTGGAAGAGCTGCGTACCAGCTAGAGCTGCCAGCTTCTATGGAAGGAGTTCATAATGTCTTCCACGTGTCGATGCTAAGAAAGTGTCTCAGAGATCAATCGCACGAAGAAAGGATAGTGGAGATCTTGGATTATGCAGTGAAGACGCTATGCAACAAGGACATTCCGCTGGTAAAGGTATTGTGGCGTAACCACAATGTGGAGGAGGCGACGTGTGAAAGACAACAAGATATGATGGAGCGTTATCCAGAAATGTTTAGGTAGTAAATTTTGGGGACAAAATTCTTGTAAGGAGGGAGGGATGTAATACCCAGAAATTTTCCGTTAGAAAATTGTGTCAAATTTTCGTAGGTTTTAATTGGCGGAGTTTTGGTCCGAATTAATAACGGAAAATTTCGACCCATAAGTGAAAGTTTATTTTAAGGCTAAGGGTGGAAAGAGAAATTTAAGAATTTAACCGGACTCGGACGAAATCACGGAATTGTGAAATGATTTAAGGAGAAGGGCAATTTGGTAATTATGAGTTAAATAAAAAATAATAATAATAAAAATAAAAAAAAGGGAGAGCACCATCGGTGCCCTCCCCTTCCCCTTTTCTTCCCCCTAGCGTTTTGTTCTCTCACTCTCTCTCTCGTTTCTTCTTCTCCCGTGTGAAGTGGTCGGCGGTCGATTCTCCTTCCTTTCATCCGAATCACGGTAAGTTCTCGTTAGTTTTACGTAGTTAGTTGGTGTATTAGTGTTATTAGTGGCAAAATTGGGTTTGGTAAGGATATAGGGCAAATTGGTGAAAACCTAGGAGGGTAATGCAAGAAATTAAGCGTAGAGTTGGATTCTATCCGTGTAATGGTGCTTAGGATAGAAATAGGAGTAAATTACGAGAATTGATGAGGAAGATTGGGTGATTTATTGACCGTGTACGTGAGTTTTGGAACGGTTCTGTTCGGCCATTTTCGGTTAAGTTGTGGACATCCGAATGGGAAATTGATACGACCACGGGAAACTAGGCATCCTCAGGAACCCATAGTATTTGGTATCGTCCAATTCGGACGAGTAATGGAGAAGTTGTGAATTTCTGGAGTCGGACAGAAATTGTGTGGAATTTTTGGATAGTTTCGATTTTGATGTGAATTAGGACTTGTAAGTTAGGGAGTAATGAATTCGATGAATTAAAATTGACGGATGTGAAATTTTATAGGTATTCCAGTTAGAGCACCAAGTCACGAAACGCGAAAGGATTTCGAGAATGCTAGGTAAGTGATGGACCGCTTGTGATTTACCCTCGGGCCTACACCATGGAACGGTAGGACTGTTTGGTTGTTTGGATGCTTGTTTGCTTGTTTGCTTGTTGTTTGCTTTGGTTGTTGTTTGGTTGTTTGGTTATTGAGTCGTGGATTGTGATTGTCATGCATCATGGTTTTGAACTACGAAACACGAGTTTTGAGCATGTTTTGAAACGTGTACGTGAAACGTAATCAGATAAGAAAAGACTTGCAACGCATGTGTAACACCCCGAGAACCCACACGTCCCCGGTGCGCTACAGTGCATCTACACACTACACACACACAATAACACTTGACACAACTAACTCAATTCAATACCCCTTTCGTTTTCAAATCATTTTTCGTAAGCACATTTGTGAGTATGAAAATTTTTCGACTCGATTCAAAAAAAACAACTCGCGTCCCGAAGAGGAAACACGAAGTCCTCAACATAAAACTACGCAGCGGAAAAGAAAACCATTTAAAACAATTTGAGTTAAAACGGTAAGACTTGAAATCCTAGGAAAGAACCCCACGCTGCCCACGAACTACCCAGTCCGGTCCCAAGCACTCACGTCCCCACTCCGACACCCCGCGTACACCACCGCGGTGCCACAGGTGCCAACCCAACGTC
>CM039521.1:10426718-10449653 GCA_022433055.1 Begonia peltatifolia
TCGTCAGCACCTACACCACAGAACACACAACATAAGCCTAACGCTCAGTAAGTAATGCGATATGAAAGTAAAAGCCGACAATGCAATCCTATCACATGCAGTCTCTACACTCACACTCATGTTGTCACATCTGTGACGCGTAGTGCAGCCGCACCAGGGTAAGGAGGAACCTCACGCCACCCTACACCCTAACACGTCGCCACCGTCCCGGACTCCCCAGCAACGAGGCCCACAAGCTACACCCACGCATCACCACACGGCAACCACATCAGGGTAAGGGTGTACCTCGCGCCACTCTACACCCTGACACGTCGCCCCCGTCCCAGCCTCCCCAGCACGGGGCCACAGTTGCCACACACACACGTTTCGCGACAGCCCAGCCGGCCCACCCCTCGAGTAGGATCCGCGACTGGTGTTGCACCGGCCCACACACTAGTAGGATCCGCGGTACCACTGCCCATATCCTCACCGTCAACACTTTCACGCCGCATGACGGCCCAGCCGGCCCACCCCTCGAGTAGGATCCGCGACTGGTGAAGCACCGGCCCGCACACTAGCGGGATCCGCGGTACCACCGCCACACGTCTCACCTCATACATCAAAGCATGCTAAAAATCATTTTCGTTCCCGTTTTGAAAAAAAGATGATGCATGTCACACAATACGCACACACACCGCAATCAATCACATAAACAGTAAAGTTCTACAGTGTAGGCCCACTTGGGCAAAACACATGCATGCACTACTTACCTGGCGTCCTAAGCTCGCTCGATACACAGCTTCGCCAACAGGAAGCCTCAACCTAAAACACAACCAATTTCTCATCAGTATTTCTCCCAACATTTACCAATTAGCTAAAAATAACCTTATCTAACTACACTCATTAAATTCCAACTTAAACGGTCCATTGGTTTGGTTTGGCCGAATACCAGCTCAACGTTCGGATGCGCATAACTTTTGCGTCCGTCAACGGAATCAAACGATTCAAGTGGCTAAACGTTCCCTTAGGAACCTAGTTTAACATCCCAAGACAGATTTTAAATCGGTAGGCCGCAGATAGGCGAAAAACGCCAATAACCGAATCTGCCATTTTTTTATTAAAATTTCACACTTTCACTTCCCTTCAACCAAAACTCACCCTCAACTAGTTATATGCATCAAAATGGCTATGCTACTCTCACATGTCGAATTTCCACGAAAAACGGTCACTAATTTGACTTAAATAAAAATCCCGCATAAACTTCCGACGCGCATAACTTTTGCGTCGAATATCGGAATCGAACGATTCCAGTGGCCACACACTCTTCTAACAACCTACTTTAACCCACAAAGACAGAATTTGGAATGATCAACTTAAGCCTAGCCAAAATAGCCAAAAACAGAAGCTGTTTTTATACGAAAAATAGCCGAAATCTCAACTTCGGGCAAATCCCGCAAGTTCTCTGCACCGAACACTCACATTTCGCCTATTAAGCACAATCTAACCTGAAAATCAGAAATTCAAACACAAAGTCTGAATTTTGGCTCAACCTTCACCCTCGGCCTCCCTCCCTCTCACCGGTTTCCTGCTGTCCACATGCTAATCTACACACTCACCCTCTCAATCCCCTCACATTTGCAGCCAAATTTAAAGAGAGAAAAGAAACGAAGAGGAGCTGAACCTCAGTCTCGGTTCATACGGACAGGACAGCAGAGGGAGAGGACTTACCAAGTGGTGGCGTCCAGCACTCGGGTGGGAGAAGGACTCCAGCAACAAGTCTGGTCGTTGGCGGCAGAATTGGCCGGAAACCAGCCCCTCGGGGTCGTCGGCCGAACACTCGGCTTTCACTTCGGGAACTCGAGTTGCTGGAATCGAACGGCTCCGGTTCGTCGGAATAGCAGCCCCTGCTCGCAACTCACACCTCACACTCGCGCTCGTCGGCCGTCGCAGCTCCGACTCCAGCACGCGATCGCCCTGCTCCCGGTCGTCTTCTCTCTCCGGTGCACAGAGGAAACAACCGAATGGCTTCCTCGCGAAGCCATTCGGGTGTTTCACAAATTTTATTTTATTTATTTACTTTTTTTAAATTTTAAAATAAATACAAATTACCAAATTGCCCTCACGTGCTTCAATCGTCCAAAATTTCGTAACTTTCTCGACTTCCCGACTTTAAATTCCGAAAACCAATCGCAAAAGTAGGCTCCGAGTCTTATAATTCAAATCTTTCCCGTTGAAATATTTCTCAAAACTCCGACCGGGATTAAACTAAAAATTCCAAAAATAAAAATATAAAATTCGAAATTCCCGGGTTATTACATCCCCCCCACCATATAAGAATTTTGTCCCCAAAATTTACGTACCGAATAAGTCGGGATACTGCCGCTCCATGTCATCACGCCGCTCCCAAGTAGTCTCCTCTACACCATGGTTGCGCCACCTCACCTTGACCAGCGGAATCTCCTTGTTGCGCAGCACCTTCACAGCTGATTCTAAGATCCTCACTGGCTTCTCTTCGTACGACAGCGTCGGCTGGATCTCTATATCCTGTTGTGGCACTACCTGAGAGGGATCGCGCATACACTTCCTCAGCATCGAGACATGAAACACATCATGGATGGCATCCATTGACGCAGGCAACTGAAGCTGATATGCAGTTCTCCCGATCCGCTTGACAATCGGGAATGGTCCCACAAATCGAGGGTTGAGTTTCCCCCGCTTTCCGAACCTTACCACTCCCTTGAACGGCGAGACCTTCAGAAAAACCTCATCGCCCTCATTAAACTCCAACTCTCGGCGTCTCTGATCAGCATAACTCTTCTGTCGACTCTGGGCCGCTTCAATTCTCTTCCGAATCACAGTAATTTTGTCGACAGTCTGCTGCAAAATCTCAGGGCCTATTAATCGGGCCTCCCCAACCTCATCCCAGTATAATGGCGACCTGCACTTCCTTCCATAAAGGGCCTCGTATGGTGCCATACCAATAGTAGACTGAAAACTGTTATTATACGAGAACTCCACTAGCGGTAAAAACTTACTCCAAGTCGCCTGAAACTCCAACACACAAGCCCTGAGCATATCCTCCAGAATCTGTATAGTCCGCTCCGACTGCCCATTGGTCTGAGGATGAAAGGCCGTACTGAAATCCAATTTGGTGCCCATAGCCTTATGCAGACTCCTCCAAAACTTAGACGTGAATCTGGGGTCTCGATCAGAAACAATCGACACCGGAATCCCATAGAGTCTGACTATCTCCTGAACATACAACTGGGCAAACTGATCCATCGTATAAGTCATCCTCACAGGCAAAAAGTGAGACGACTTCGTCAACCTGTATACAATCACCCAAATCGCGTCATGACCCTTGGCAGTCCTCGGTAACCCCACCACAAAATCCATGGTGATTCGCTCCCACTTCCACTCCGGTATAGGCAATGGTTGGAGCATCCCAGACGGTCGCTGATGCTCCACCTTCACCTGCTGGCAGACTACGCAGGCCTCAACATACTCAGCCATTGCTCGTTTCATGTTAGGCCACCAATAGTGCTGCTTCAAATCTCTGTACATCTTAGTGCTTCCTGGATGCACAGAGAAAGAAGATGAATGGGCCTCTGATAATATATCCCTACTCAGCTCCTCATCCTTCGGGATGTACCACCTATCCCGAAATTTCAGAATCTCGTCCTCTGAATAGCTGAACTCAGAATCAGGCCTGGCCTCCATACTCGCCTTCAGTTCGCTACACTCTGAATCAGTCTCCTGAGCCTGCCTGATCCTGCCCAGAATAGTCGGCCTCAATGACAAGGCAGAAAGGGTGGCTGCCAGGTCAGAAACTACCTCCAAACTAAAACTCTGCATCTCTATCACTAATTCAACAGGCTGTACCGTAATCATGGCAGAAGTCGAGGCTGTCACTCTACTCAAGGCATCTGCCACCACATTCGCCTTCCCGGGATGGTACCTGATCTCCACGTCGTAGTCCTTGACCAGCTCGAGCCATCTTCTCTGTCTCAAATTCAGCTCCTTCTGCGTGAAAACATACCTCAAGCTCTGATGGTCCGAGTAAATCTCGCACTGCTGCCCATACAGATAATGCCTCCAAATCTTGAGTGCAAATACAACCGCCGCCAGCTCCAAGTCGTGAGTGGGATAATTCTGCTCGTAAGCCTTTAACTGCCTAGAAGCATAGGCAATGACTCTCCCACTCTGCATCAAAACACACCCCAAACCGATCCTGGAGGCATCGCAATAAATGCAGAACTTCTCTCCTTCCACGGGCAGCGTCAGTACAGGAGCCATAGTCAATTTCTGCTTCAATATTTGGAAGCTGTCCTCACACCGGTCGGTCCATTCATACTTTGCATTCTTCCTGGTCAGCCGGGTCAAGGGGGCCGAAATTTTAGAGAACCCCTCAATAAATCTCCGATAATATCCAGCCAACCCCAGAAAACTGCGTATCTCACTAGCACTGGTCGGTCGCGGCCACTCCTTTACAGCCTGAACCTTCCCCGGATCAACTGAAATACCCTCATAGGAGATCACATGCCCCAAGAAATGAATCCTATCCAACCAAAACTCGCACTTTGAGAATTTAGCATATAGCTGATGCTAGCTCAAAATAGTCAGCACAATCCTCAGGTGCTCCCTGTGCTCCTCCTCACTCTGCGAGTAGATCAGAATGTCGTCGATAAATACAATCACGAACTTGTCCAGGTACTCCCTGAACACTCTGTGCATCAGGTCCATGAATGCTGCAGGGGCATTGGTCAACCCGAAAGACATCACCAGAAACTCGAAATGCCCATACCTCGTCCTGAAGGCCGTCTTCGGTACATCTTTCTCCTTCACCTTCAACTGGTGATAACCGGACCTCAGGTCGATCTTAGAAAACACTCGGGCACCCTGCAGCTGATCGAACAAATCATCAATCCTAGGCAATGGATACCTGTTTTTCACTGTCAATTTGTTCAGCTCCCGGTAGTCAATACACATACGTAAGGATCCATCCTTCTTCTTGACGAATAGAACTGGCGCTCCCCAGGGTGAAAAACTAGGGCGTATAAATCCTTTACCTGTCAGCTCCTCCAATTGAGCCTTCAGCTCCTTAAGTTCAGTAGGTGCCAACCTGTAAGGGTTCTTGCACACCGGCTCGGCACCTGGGAAAACATCTATCTCAAACTCAATCTCCCTATCAGGGGGCAACCCAGGCAATTCATCACGGAACACTCCCGGGAACTCCTGCACAATAAGAATATCCTGTACCCGAGCATTGCCCGGTGACTGCGCATCCTCAACACTTGCCAAAAATCCCTGGCAACTCATGCCCAACCCCCGTGGTGCCTGAAGAGAAAGTATAGCAGAAATCCTGGCAAGACCCTTGCCTGCTTTGAATGTGTAGCTTTCCCCGCCTGGGGGCCGGAAATGAACCTCTCTGGTCCTGCAATCAATCTCCGCATGATGTCTGAACAGCCAGTCCATTCCCAAGATCACCTCATAACCACTCATATGGAGAATGACTAGCTCGGCATATAACTGCTTCCTCCCTACTGTCACAATATTGCCCCGCACCACCTGTTCTGAATACAAATGTTCTCCGGATGGCAAAGTCACATCGTAGTGTCTCTCGGCGGGGCTGAACTCCAAGTTGGCCTTAACCACAAAGCTCGTCGACACAAACGAGTGCGTAGCGCCCGTATCAATCAACGTATAAGCTGCCACACCAGAAACAAAAATGTTACCTGCTATCACTGATGGCTGGGCAGCATCATCTGGCTCAAACAGGGCAAAGACTCTCGGTGTAACTCTGGCTGACGACCTGCTCGCCACTGGGCATCTACTGGCAAAGTGTCCCACCTCATTGCAGTTGAAGCAGCGGTTCTGACGCGGCTTCTGGCACTCTCTGGACATGTGGCCCACCTCGCCACAGTTATAACACCTTACTGGGCCCGGCCTGCACTCGCCCGGGTGGCTCTTCTGACACTTCGGGCACACTGGAAACTGCCCTGACCCCTGCGGCCTCTTAGTGCTCCCCTGGCTGCTAGAACTGTCACTAGGGCTCTTCAGGCCTCTCTGCACGGATACCTCCCCGCTGGCCTGTGGCAGCGACTCTCTGAAAGATCTGCGAGGCTACTCTCGGGGTACCTCCCGATAACTAGGAAGCTTCGCTCGAGCCTCCTCAATGTCAAGGGCCTTCGCCACCACCTCCTCGTACGGCATGCCCCGGGTCCCCGCAATCCGCATGCCCATATAAATATCCGGCTTCAGGCCCTGCACGAACTGATGTACCTTATTCTCATCGAGGCTCACCAAATGTCCTGCAAACCTCGACAAGGCCTCGAACTGTCGTACATACTCAGCCACAGTGCCGGTCTGCTTCAACTGTGCAAACTCTACCATCTTCTGCGACCTGACTGAGTGACTGAAATACTTGCCGAAAAACACCGACCTGAACTCCTCCCAGGTCATGGCCCCCACCTCTCTCGTGGCCACCACAGTATCCCACCAATGGCTCGCGTCCTTGGCAAGATAGAACGCCGCACTAGAAACTCTGTCCTGCTCCTCTACCTTGGCAAAACTCATCATCCTCTCCATATTCCGTATCCACTCCTCAGCACTGAGAGGATCCGGAGATGATCCGTCAAAGGTCGGAGGTCTAAGTCTGTGCAGTCTGTCACCTCCTCTGTCGGACGAACCCTGGGCGCTAGACTGACCCTGATCGTCCCTGCTCATAAACCTCTCCAACTGTTGAGACTGACGGTGGACCAACTCGGTAAGCTGTCGGACGGTATCATCCATGTCGCCAACAGCCCTAGGAGGCGCCTCTCGTCGTGGCCGCCCTCTACCCCTACCTCTCGCCTCTCCTGACATTTTCTACCTTTAACAAAAGTATAAAGCTCACATTAGTAATACAATAAATTCAAATCTAAACACTTACAGTTGGTGGAGTGCTCCCGTGCAGCGGCTGGCGGTGTTAGGTAATCCTCTGAACGACGTCGACCCCGTGGCTCTGATACCATTAAGCCTGTACCCAACCGGAAATGTGGCCAACGAGGACGTTGGGCCCCGAGAGGGGGTGATTGTGATGACCCAGATGAGTATGTATGAGGTTGAATGTGGGGCAAACCTCGAGGGGCGGTGTGACGTAACGCCTCGAGTGTAGGCCGGGTCGTAGAGAGGGGGGTCGTCACAGTCCCACATCGCTTGGGGGGGTATATGGAAATGAAACATATGTAAGGAAATCCTCCCAAGATAGTAAGACGCGTTTTGGAGCACAATTGGCAACGGATCCCATAAGAACTCCGAAGTTAAGAGTGCTCTGGTGAGAGTAGTACCAGGTTGGGTGACCGATTGGGAAGTCCTCGTCACACAAATCCGTGAGGGGAGGATATTGGGTTACGGCCCAATCCCCAAAGCGGACAATATCTTACTGCATGGGTGAACATCTCATCATTAATGTGCTAGTGAGAAAACATTAGGGGGTTCCCATGGGTGAAAGTATGTAATATGATATGGTTTGCGAATGCCTCGTCGTTAACGTGCTATTGAGAGCACTAGAGGGTTCAACGATTGATGTTAGGAGGAGGTTACGTAGGGCCGTTCCGTGTGCAAACATGATGTATGCCTCTAACCTCGCTTTGTGGGTTATGGAATGGCCGTCCCGAGTGTTGAAAGGATGGGTGCCCTGACTCACACCGGAAAGTGAAAGATGAAAATAACAAAATGAAAAGAAAACGGAGTTGAGTATAGAAACTGCATGATTAAGGGTTGAGTTTGCATTGGTTTTCAAGTTCATGTTTCCATACTTGCTAAGCATTAGGCTTACGTTTTGTGTTCCTTGGTGTAGGTGACGACGCGCTGTCAGGTGAGTTGCTAGGTGACGAGCAGGCTTAGGTCCGAGTTGGCAGGAGGTGTCGCATCCCGGTGCAGGAAAATGTTGGGGGCAACACGACCATGGCGAGTAAAGAGAGTGACATTTTGTAAGTGTTTTGAGTTGAATAGAGTTGTATAGGTTTTTGAGGAGTTTAGGTGGTGTACCAAGGGTACCATGGATTATTGGGATATGAATGTTTTGGAATTATGTTTTCAGAATCTAAGCTTTTACTTCGTGTATTCAGTCGAGGAGTATTCGTCGTGTGTTGTTTTGAAACTTGCATGAAGAAATTTGGTTGTCAAAATATGGGTTTTTATTTTGGTGGTGGCGATAGAGTAATGGTTGTTGTGCGTATTTGAACGAACTGGTGTGATTTCACTGATTCTGGTGTGAAGTGTCGACCGAAGTCGAGAGGTGTTGACCGGTCAGTGTAAATGTAAAGTAAGTGTCGACCACGAGGCTCGACCTGTGGTAGGCAGAGCCGAAGCAGGTGTCGACCCCTAGTTACAGGTGTCAACCGATCATGTAAAAATGGTAGCGATGTCGACCGCTGGGAACGACTTGCACGGGCAGAGAGGGTTAAGGTGTCGGTGTAGAGCATAAAAGTGTCGACCGGTGTCTCCGTTGTCGACCGATGGGAAAACCCGAGAAAACTTAGGTGTCGACCGGTCTCTGCATTTCTGTGTTTTAAAATGGTGAAGTTTACTTACACTGAATTTAAATGAGTTTCTTCTACGGCATTTATATGTATCTCTTTTGAAAGTCGTTTTTAAAAAAAAAAAGAAAAAGAGTGCTTTTGAGTCAAAAAGTAAAGCTTTCCAATTTCTAAGAAATTTATGGTAGAGAATATGAGGGACGGTGACGCGTAGTTGGTTGGTAGCGAACCGGGAATCACGGAGGATTTTTGGGTCGCCACACACCCAACCATTGATTCATCTCCACCAACCTTTAATTCTTCTTAAATTCCTCTCACATTTTTCCAACTAAATTCTTAATCCTTAACCCTTTTCAGTTTGCCTTATAGTAAAATTACCTAATTAACCTCACAATATCGACCTTACCACCTCCAATAATATTTTCCACACTAATAAACGATAAATCTTATAGCAAGAAATAATACGCACTAAAGCAAATTATTCGGTAAATTTTTTGGGTTTTACAGTATCATTTGGTATCAGAGCCGAATGGTTCCTTGTCTTTGTCTTCTCGGTTGTGTCATGTGTTCATTTATGTTTCACCCACCAGCATATCTCTTTTAATCACGTTTCCATTCCTTTTAGTTAGTGTCTCATTGTCAGCATACTTAGTTTGTGTTTTTGTTTCTGTTTGTTTTTCTTCTATGCTTTTCTGTTCTATTATTGGGTTTTGCTATTCTATTTAGTTTCGTGTATTATTCTATTTGATCATTAAGAATGTTACTTATGAAATTATCGTGATATTTTGTTTAGCTATCTAGGATGTTTCTTTGTTGTTCTATTTTCTGTTCTGTTGTCTTAATTTCCTTTTTTTGTTTTTATTGTCCAGCGTATACCATGTTTAGATGATCATTTTATTTCTCATTTATAGGTGTTAATGTTCAGTTTTGTTTTCAGCTTATTAGTTGTGTTTCTACATCTTTTCTTTTCTGTTTTGTGCCATTGTTTAGGAGAAAGTGTTATCTTTAATTTAAGCCATTTGATAGCATTGTTTGCTGTGATTTAGGTGTAACTTTATGTTTGAAAATCGGAGTGTCCTTTGGCCAAGAAATTGGTATAAATCCAAGGAGGATTGTGGGACATTCTTGTGTGGTTTTGTTTGTTGGTTGTGATGTGCTTTATTTGTTTTTGATAGGTTGTTTTAGTGGATTATTAGTTTGTTCTTTTGGTCCCTCTTGCGGTGCTTTTGTGGAGGTTAAGTGATGTGTAGGATTGGTATTCTAATTAACCAAAACCGAGGCTATAAAAGTCGAATCACCACAACTCCTAAACATAATAATGGAGAACCTAGTCTCCAAAAGCAATTAGAGGACCTAAAACTCAAATTTGATTACTTAAGCCAATGTTTAGACAAAAGGAGGAATGACCATGTTAAGTCCACTCAAGTTCCACCTAGGAGAAGAGGAGGAAACTTAAGGAGGAAAGACTAATTTAGAGAATTTTTTGAAGAGGCAACCCATTATGTGAGGCCTAGTCAAAGAACCCCTAGACTAAAACTTGAGGTTGTAAGGTCTTTTGAGGTGTCATTCCTTATTTTTGTTGGTTATTCGAATGGATTTGAGTTTAATGATTGGTAGGAGAAAGTGGAGGAGTTATGTGATCGGTAGAATTGTTCGGAGAAAAGGAAAGTCCAACTAGTTCTCTCTAGTTTTGATAGTTACGGTAGATTGTAGTGGGAGAAAATTAAAAGAGAGAGAATACTAGAAAGCAAAAGTGAAAGTATCATGTGGAACTTGTTGATGTCTTGATGGAAAAGGAATTTCCTCCAATTCATAAGGAAGAAGAGCAAAATTCTCAAACTTGTTCAAAATCATCAAGTACATTTGAGCCTCAATTTCTTCTAGCACAAATTCAAGCTAAACCTATTGAGGAAACCTTACGTGAGGAGGAGGATGAAGAAGCGATCGCCTATCCCGAGGAGGGTCCATTACTTGAAATGGATTATTATAAACCAAAGGATAATTCTAGGAGAAAACCTTCTAGAACCCCTAAACCTAATTGATTTGAATCAAGATTTTGGGATTTTGAATCTTTTTGAGGAATCTCTCCTTAAGGTTGAAAGTGAACAAATGGTAAAACCTATTGGAAACCTTGAGCCCCAATAAGTAGAAACCATTCCTAAGGACCTCCAAAATATAAAAACTCTTGGGGATATCATTTTACATTACCCGTTTGTTGCTAGCCCTAGGAAGGGAATCTTAGCAAAGAATTATGAGGAGTTGGCCTATGATAAAGGGGAAACCTTTTGTGTAATGTATGCACATATGCATATCTCCCACATTCAACAAATGTCCTACCTAGTGAATAACACTTACCTTTATCCCTTTTTTACAAAAAACTAAAATTAGTGTTTATACCTTAGAAGGAATTGGGTTCCCCATTTGATACGACTTAGCCTCAGACTAAGGGGAGGACTCAATGCAATGCAGAAGCTTAAAAGATGAACGTGAAAATGGGCACAGATAGTGACATGAAAAAACCAAAGGAAAACATACCAAAACAACATGAAAAATATGATGATGTTAGAGACCCAAAAATGACACAAAAAGATGCGACAAACACAAATTAAACAAACTCAACAAATGCTCTTGGTCAACAATTCCGAAGAGTCTCCCAACAGAGAACAATAACACATAAGAAAAATAGAAAGTTATGAGAGGGAAATGAATGAAGTTACCAAGCAAAATGGAGAGGTGGGTTAGGAGCTTTACTGGATGTAAATACCTCAGAGAACGTTGTTGGATGAAGGAGGTTGTTGCCAGTCTGGTAAACATCCACAACGCCATTCAAAAGAAACTCTTTCGTGGACGAAGAGAGCTCTAGTAACAGGACAATGGCCCTTACACTCACTATTTCTTTCACAGAAAATGTAACACCCAAGAAAATAAAAATAAAAATAAAAATATAGAGCAAGTTGCAATTTCTAATAGGTATTTGGATTTTAGAGTAACTAAGTAGTCAAGGAAGACTTAATTAGTTGTGAGGGCAATTTTAGTAGAGAAAGGTGGTGGGCGGATTTGGAGCATCCATATGTTGACACATCACACCCCTTTAGCTTCCTCAAGAAGCCATTTGGTTAAATGGTGGGTTTTGGATAAAAAAAAAATAATAAGCAAACCCCCTCCCCTCACGGTGCTCTCTCTGTCGTGGCTCCCTCTCCCCACACCGCCACCCTCCATTTTCTCTCCCTCTTTTGGAAGATAAAGGTAAGATTTACATTTTCTAAGTGATTGGGTTTTAGTTTTTATATGTGGATGTTGATTCTAATGGGGATTTCTTATGGGTTTGAGTTTGACAAAAACTCACTAATCTCCTCTCTACTCCAAGATAGGATTTAGGTGTTTTGAGTTTGGTTAATTGTGTATTTGGATGATTAGTGATAGATAGTATGTTTATGACTGATACGTTGTGTAATTTGACGAATTTGATTCAAGTTTTGAAGGATGACCATGAATGCACGAAACTTAGGGTTATTTGTCCAAAATTTGCGCATTTATGATTGTTAATGAGAAATTGGTTGTTGTTGGTGGTTAAGAATAATAATGTATGAAGTTTGAAAAAAAAAAAACTGAAGTTTGAACTTGCCACGGTTTTGGAATTTTTGGACCAAGCTAGGGTTATTCGATTGAAAAATTGTTTTAATGGGAGATAATAGACACTTAAGGGAGACTATTGGCTTTGGAATTAATGGACTCAGATCACTGTGTCAAAAGATATGAATTTCCAAAGTTGGCTCAATTTTTATGTAAAAATCTAGGTTTTATGATTTAAGTTGATCAGATTGATTTATGTTTGACTAACATGAATCAATTATATGTTGTATTTGTGATTGAAGTAATAGATATGGATGTTAATGTTAGAATGATATGTTATAGGTTGTAAGCTTAAAGAAAGTGAACAAGCCGATTAAATTTCTAAGGACCCAAGGTAAATGGGTGTGATAAGTGTTTGGTCCTTATGACCCTACATCACAAGGATACTAGGATGCTATGTAACACCCCGAAAACCCACGCGGTTTCTCACTCGCTCTGCTCTGTTACCACCTCTGTACCACCCCGAGTCGTCCCTGGACCCGCATTGCCAACTATATATTTACTCATTTCCTCGATAAATTTCGTGTAAAATTTTTGGACTTTTATTTCTCGACTTAAAAACATCTTTAAAAATATTAAAAATGCCGTAGCAGAAGACTTGATTAAAAATCAGTTTAAATAAAACTTCACTTTTCAAAACATAAAAAAAAAAAAAAAAAAAGAATCGGTCGACACCTGTAACACCAATCGATTAATTCTCTCTGCTGGCCCCCGGTCAAACCCGCGGTCGACACCTCTCCGCTCATTACAAGAAGCGGTCGACACTTATCTTTACCGGTCGACCCTATATTTCTCTCTGTCTGCCCCGGTCGAACCCCGTGGTCGACACTCTCACTATTATACACTAACCGGTCGACACCTAAAGGCGCCAGTCGACACTGTAGTTCTCTCCGCCCACACAGGTCGAATGCCACGGTTGACACTCTCAACATTTTTACACTAACCGGCGACACCTCAAAACGCCGGTCGACACTTTCTTTCTTTCCGTCCCCCATAGGTCGACCCTCGCAGTCGACATTTGTTTAGTTCGGTCGACACCTATGCATATCGTTCGACACCTTGCACCAGCAGCCTAACAAAAACACCGGTTCAAAAGGAAAACGAACGGCGAAAACTTCGACTATTAAAAACCACAAAGTAACGACCTGTATTTTTGAGACAAAATTTTCACAAGTAGTTTCAAAACACGACTATACACCATTCCCTACTATAAATGTTCAAACCCGGCCATGCCTTAAAATCTATACACTCGACATGAGCTCTACCAAAACACAACTCTTAGAACCTACCATCCGGCTTTACTCCATGGGTCAGG
The DNA here is from genome assembly GCA_022433055.1 of Begonia peltatifolia. Classification (NCBI taxonomy): domain Eukaryota; kingdom Viridiplantae; phylum Streptophyta; class Magnoliopsida; order Cucurbitales; family Begoniaceae; genus Begonia; species Begonia peltatifolia. The sequence goes on from CM039521.1 coordinate 10,440,168, forward strand.
CTGCCTTGATGAACTCCATCTGCTAGCACATGATAGCGCGCCACCAACACCCACTCGTCCTGCCTGGACTCTCGTAACTCAACAGTAAGAATCTATGCACCTACACCACAGAACACACAATATAAGTCTAATGCTTAGTAAGTAGTGTAATATGACACATAAAAACCAACAATGCAACCCTATCACATGCAGTCTCCACATTCTCGCTTGTGATGTCACAACGGGTACCTCGTAGTACAGTCGCACCATGGTGAGGCTGGACTCTCTCGCCACCTCACACCCTGGCACGTCGTCATCGTCCCGGTTCCTCTAGCAACGAGGCCGTCAAACTGTACACACACGTCACTCCACACACCACAACCATTCCAGGTTGAGGCTGGATGGACTCGCCACACCACCCCCTGACACGTCGCCACCGTCTCGATTCCTTTAGCAACTGGGCCAGAGTTGCCCACCACTACACACACATCGCTGCTGCCATCCCAGGATGAGGCTGGCCGTATTTGCCACACCACCCCTCTGGCATGTCGCCAACGTCCCAAATTCTGCAGCAACAAGGCCAAAGCTTGCCACACAAATATCATTCTCACCGCGACGCTTCGCTCTTCACGTTCGTACATAAAATCATGCTTAAATTCATTTTCGTTAGGCTTTTCAAAACAGGATGCATGACTGAACAAAAATGCAAAACACACAATACCACCCTACCATCCCATGGTGTAGGCCTGTAGGGGCAATGCACATGCAAACACTATTTGCTTGACGTCCTTAGTTTTTGTGGTGATCAGCCTCTATCACTTCCTCGGGCTCAAACTATCACATAACCAATTTACATTAAAACTCATCTAACAATCATCCCATGTACTAAAACTACGGCTACTAATTAAATCCATCAACGCTCGACTAAAACGGATCACTATATCGACTTGGCCAAAAACCAACCTAACTTCCAACGCATCGGTTGTCAGAATCACTCGATTCTATAGGCTAAACACTCCACTCATAACCTAGTTTAACATACCAAATTAGAATTTAAAACAATTAATCGTACCTAGGTTAAAACTCCCAAAAATAGAACCAAATTTCACACTAAAATGCCCAAAATCCCCATTCTCGGTTTCTCAACAAAACTCACTCAATTGTTCAACAATCTATCACACTTTAACCTATTAAGCATAATCTAACTAGCGTTGGAGATTTCAAATTCAGAAAACTTCAAGTTACAGTTCAATCCTCTCGGTTCTCATAAAACATTTGGAGCTCATCACCCTCAGCCAGCACACCATTACTTCTACCTCCTAATCACCCCAGAAACCGAGCACGAACCATCAAAAATTCAAAAACAACCAAGCCCTCACATCCGATAGACAGAAACTGAAACAGGGGTTTACCTTCAGTTTTCAGCATGGAAAGGGCCGAACCGACTCCTCCTCTCAGCCCGTCAGAGTTCTCTGCACGTCGACGTCCCTCGCTCTTGTCAATCGGTAGTAAATCCCAGCTCGTCACTCAGCCTTTTCTCGCTCCTTTGCTCGGCGATAGGAAAAAAATAACGAAAGTATAATGGCTTCTTTCGTCAAGGGATTCTGTTTCTGTATATATTTTTATATATATTAAAATAATAATAATAATAATAAACTAATTACTTTTTCACCCTCACACTTTAATCTTCTAACCAAACGGCTATTCGGTCCGCTTCCAGTCGGATTACTAAAGTTTTCTCTTCTCTATTAGCCTTGAAATAATCTTTTATGTACTTGTACAAATTCTCCGCTCTCGATTCCGGGCGAAACTTTGTTGTTTACCAACACGAATTTCTAAACGTTAAGTACAGAAGTCCCGGGTGTTACATGCTAAGTCTGATGGATTATTTTGATGGAATATATTTTGCTTGAGATATATGTGTTATGGGTAGAGGAAGCTATGTATTTGTTGAATTGTTAAGTTTTATCAAGTTCAAGATTATGTGCCTTGTTGAGCTAGTGTTATGAAGCTTAAGATCATGTTATGTTCATATGTGCATCCATGTTACATGCATCATGTTTTACGAAGCATACAAAATGTTTAACATGCATGTTATAAGAAAAAAAACAGAGAGATAAGAAGATATAAAGTATGTAATCGGTTAAATTGTGAGAAGGGGCGAGTATGGCCATGATATTTGTCCCTCTCCGAGGACCATGAATTTGTCCATGCATTGGACCAAGAAAAACTGTCCATAAGGACCATGAACAAGATCCTTTTGCCTACTCCCTCATTGGAGTCCCTCTAAACCATGTCAAGTGAAAGAATAAAAAATAAGTGAAAGAACACGTTTTTACGAAGCATGCATACATGAGTATTCATTTGCATAGTGCATCTCTTAGTAACCATTAGGCTTATAGTTTAAACCTTGTGATGTAGGTGACGAGTTGGAATATGAGGATGTCAAAACTCAAGATGATGTTTATGTTCGGTGGCTGGATGGTGCTTATAGCAGGAATTTGTGGCCGGCAAGGTGATTTTGACCCATTGGTCTTGCTCCAAGTAATTTTTGGTATATGTCAAGAATTTATAAGTTTAAGTAGAAAAGAATTTCATATTTTGATGAATATTGGGGTTGCTTGGGAATTAATGTGTTTTGAACGAACGTTCTGAAGATAAGGGTTTTCCACATGTTTCCAAGTTTCCACTATGCATTTTCTATTTGACTTTACGCATTATGAGATGGATGATATTATCGGTTAAAAGAAGTATGTTTTGAAAGGTTTCAAATGGATTTATAGGCTATGGAAGTTGGGTAGAATGTTTGATAAAATTTATGAAGTGTTATTAGATGAAGAGGAAGAAAAGAAGGAAAAAGAGAAGAATGGGTGAGCTGGTGTGTACGGGATAGCGCGGTGTAAGCGACGCGTACCCAGCCGATTGATCCTCAGGGGCATGGCGCCTGATGGTATTCGCGAGGCCCAAGTAGAGAGCCCGCTGATTGATCGCCTAACAAAGGCGATCGATTTGCTCTTGTGCGCGCATCCGGCCGTGCGACAGGCTTGCCGACCATGCACGCACCACCCAATGTGTTTTGAAAATTTTTTTAAAACCAAACCAACTTCAAATGATTTCTTCCAAATTATTTCATAAATGTTTTTCACTTATTTTAAAAGGATTTAAAGGAGCTTAAAGTCCAAGTTCGGTTATTTTATTTTCAAAAAACAAATTTACGTGAAAGTTTAAACGTCAAAGTCAAGTCAAGCGTCGTGACTCATGGCGGGACGTGACAGAAGAGGCCGATGGGGAATGATATAAAAGTGCCTGTGGCTTGGCAAAAGGAAACAACGCTTTTGGGGGAGAAACATCTTTGCGAATGAAGAGTTCACAACATTGACCTTGGTTTTGGGTCATCCATCTTCCACTGTCCAACCCTTGTGGATTTAGAGAGAAGGAATGGGATAAGAGCACCTCCAAGTACCATTCCTAGGAAAGCATACAGCTCTGGCCAAGTGCAAAGCACCATCGAAAGGTGGGGCTCCATCCCTCGGGAGAAAACTCCCCAGAGAAGATTAACTTCAATATATTTTCCAAATATTTGTCGAAAACTCTCTCCTAATACAAAGCTTGCAAAGAAGCATAAATAGAGGAGGATAAGTTTCGATGGAAGAAAAGGAAGAAGAACAACTTAAAATGTAGCCATTATTGTTCGGCCAAAACTAGTCGCTAGATTCCATTTGCCCACGTGGCTGCCAGCGGTCCCTTGCACTCGCGCGTGCATTGATTAGGCGCTCGTCTGTGTGCGCCAGTAGACTTTAGATGCGCATCTCCTTGCTGATGCTGCTGGCCACTCTCCCATGTGTCGTCGGTTGGTCGCTATCCTTGCGGGTGCTATTGCTGCGTCGTCTTTTTTTCGCACACCATGCCCGTTCACGTGCATATTGCTTTTCCATGCATTCCCTCAACGACTCGGCTGGGCCTTGCTACTCCACACGCTACTGCATTCTTCGTGTATGCGTGTTGTGGTGCTCCATGTGCGCCATGGCGCTGATTCCTTGCTGTTGTACGCATCGCTTGATCAACATCCTATTACATGCGCCAACTGTTTACTGAAATGCTGCTGTTGTGTGCCTATCAACATCTGCAGCCCTTCTTTGCTCCAAACATTTGATCAATGCCTTCCCAAAGACTATTACAAACATCCAAACTAAAAGAAAACAAGGCTAAAGTTTTGCCAACAACAATGACAAATAAAATGGCTAAAGTTTGCCAATAAAAAATGTTTAAATAATACTAAAGTTCCGTAAAACATATAAAATAGCTAGGTTACAAGTTTGTCAAAAGGAAGACAAATTCCCTCTTAAAAGTCTAATCTAAGTTTAAAGATACCTACAACACGAGCAAATTTATTAGAACACAAAAAACTCAACCAAGGGTTGGGCCGAAGTTGATAATCGCCGATCCAAGGCACATCACCATTACTCTCTCATGGACTAAGAAAAAGAGAGGTCTTTTTAGAGTCTTAGAGCACCTTAGCAATTTTAAACTAATCTTCAAGGATAAATTATTGCAGAAGACGTTGAGTGATGTAACACCATAGTTTATTCCACCTAATCATTTAATTTCTTGATTTTTTTGAATTAGATGGAATGAAGATTATGCTTTGTATTGTATTAAATTTTCATGTTGGCATGGTATTAATGAGCATATTGACATTTATTTTTTATTTAAAGAAAATTGTTCCATCATACCCTCACATGATTTTCCAAACTACTTCACTATAAATGTTTGTGATGAATATAACATTTACTGTACGGTGAAGCTAATGTTTGGGGAAATGATAGGATCTTTTTTGTATGATAATTTGATGAACTTTAAAACTATGGACTTTTATTCCATTATCATTTCATGGACTCATATTAGTAAATCCCTAGAGATAGTTTTATTCTTGAGTGGAATGAAACTAGATCTTAATGTTAGAATGACGTTTCAAAATCGCTTGCTTTGGAAGAAGAAAATTGATAGTAAAATTATGAATGAATTTTACTTGTGTCCTTTCTTAAATGATATAAATAATTTATTGTATTGGTTTTACATATGTTGTAACACCCCGGGAAACCCCACGTTCCCGGTGCGGTACAGTGCATCTATACACTATGACATATAGAGACTTGAAACAACTCACTCAATTTAACATCACTTTCGTTTTCAAATCATATTCAAAAGAACATTTGTGAGTATATAAAAATTTCGACTCGATTCGAAAACAACTCGCGCCCCGAAGAGGGAACGTGAAATCCTCAATATAAAAATACGCAGCGGAAAAGACAACAATTTAAAATAGTTTTAAAATAAAACGACAAGACTCAAAATCTTAGGAAGGAGTCCAACACATGCCTCGAACTGCACAAATTCGGTGTCGCACACCCCCGTCCACACTTCGACGCCCCACGCGCACCCTCATGGTACTGTGCGTGCCAACTCAACATCACCACGTCACGCGCACGCTCACAGCGCCGCGTGCCCCATGCACCCTGCCTCTGTACCACACGCCCACACGCACGCCCTCACCCGACGTCGCACGACCCGTGAGCACCGAAAGGGCCGCGTGCCCCCGCGCACCTGCGACCACGCCGCACTGCCGCTCCTCTCCACACTTCTCTAACATTCACTGTACACATCCCGACCTATTCCATATCCTCTCGACTCCCAACCTCTCTCCCAAAATTTAGACAAAGTAATGCCTAAAAATTAGCTATGCCAAAATTTAAACTCTGCACACAGTTCACCAGAAACTAACAATATTTATCTATCAACCATCCAGAGAATCTTCATAACAAAATAATCAAGGTTTAAACACAATGAAAATCTATAGTCTCCAGTATAGAGCATGACCAAGCTCCTATATGTAAAACATACGCGTACGTCACTGAAAATCACACGTGTACATCGACACAGCAAAATAAGATACCCACAATAGCCAAGCCACCACCTACTGTCTTCACGGGTTGGGTCGCCCTAACAAAATACGCCATCCGGTGCCCCGGTCGCACGCCGCCAACTATCCTATGCCTCAAGACTAGGCTCTCGAGGCTCACCAGCAATATCGTCAGCACCTACACCATAGAACACACAACATAAGTCTAACGCTCAGTAAGTAGTACAATATGAAAGTAAAAGCCGACAATGCAATCCTATCACATGCACCAGGATGAGGAGGAACTCATCGCCACCCTACACCCTGACACGTCGCCACCGTCCCAGACTCCCCAGCAACGAGGCCCACCAGCTACACACACGCATCACCACGCAGCAACCACATCAGGGTGAGGGTGTACCTCGCGCCACACTACACCCTGACACGTTGCCCCCTTCCCAGCCTCCTCAGCAACGGAGCCACAGTTGCGACACACACACACTTCGCGACAACCCAGCCGGCCCACTCCTCGAGCGAAATCCACGACTGGTGCAGCACCGTCCCGCACACTGGCAGGATCCGCGGTACCGCTGTCCATCATCCTCACCGTCGACACATACACGCCACGTGACAACCCAGTCGTCTCACTCCTCGAGCGAAATCCGCGACTGGTGAAGCACCGGCCCGCACACTAGCAGGATCCGCGATACTACTGCCACGCATCTCATCACTTACTCAAAATATGCTCAAAACCATTTTCGTTCCCATTTTAAAAAAAATGATGCATGTCAAACAATACGCACGCACGCCACAATCAACAACATAAAATCCTAAAGTTCTACAGTGTAGGCCTACTTGGGCAAAACACATGCATGCACTACTTAGCTGGCGTTCTAATTTCACTCGACGTACAGTTTCGCCATAAAGTGTCTATACCTAAAACACAGCCAATCACTTATCAATACTTATTTCAAAATTCAGCATATTGCTAAAAATAACATCTCTTAACTAAACCCATGAAATTCCAACGAAACGGGTCACCAATTTGGTTCGGTCGAAAACCAGCCTAAAGTTCGGACGCGCATAACTTTTGCATCCGTTAACAGAATCAAGTGATTCAAGAGGCTAAACGTTCTCTTAGGAACCTAGTTTAACATACTAAGATAGATTTTAAAACAGTAAGCCACAGCTAGGTGGAAAAATCCCAAAACCGAATCTGCCCTTTTTATCCAATTTTCACATTTTTGTTTTCTTCAACCAAAACTCACTCAAAACTAGTTTTACGCATCAAAAACGGCTATGCGACTATCACACGTCACAGTTCTACGAAAAATGCTCACTAATTTGAATCGGATCAAAATCTGACATAAACTTCTGACGCGTATAACTCTCGTGTCGGATATCGGAATCAAACGATTCCAGCGACTATACGTGCCTCTAATAACCTAATTTAACCCACAAAAATAGAATTTAAAACGATCAACTGAAGCTAGGCCGAAACGGCCAAAAACAGAATCTGCTCTTACACAAACAACAATCCGATTTTGAGTTCAGTTCAAATTTCAAAATTTCTACATGTAATCGACCACATTCCACTCACTCATGCATAATCCACTCAAAACTCAGAGATTCGAGCACCAGCCCAAATCTTGCTCAATCCCACCCCCACCCCCCGGTCACTCTCCCTCTCACCGAGCATCCACTGTTTTCCCCTCACTAACACCAGCATTCACAGCCTATAAGCGCCCCTACACCGAGCCAATTCATAGGAGAGAAAGAAAAAAAAAACCATGCTCTCACGCTTGGCCGTCAAGGGCCGAAGCAGGGGAGGAGTTGCCTAGGATTTTGAGCTCGAGACGAACCGCACCTGCGCCTGCACTTCAGCTCGTTGGACACCCCGTGCACTGGCATCTCACCCTCGGTGATTGATGGCCGGAATTCCCTCCCGATCGCTCTCTCTCGCGCGTCCCCTTCTCGGCGTTTGCTCTCGGCCTTGGTAAAAAACCGAACGCTGAACGGCTTCCTCGCGAAGCTGTTCAGTTGTTTTATAAAATTTTAAATTTTATAAAAATAAATTAACTAATAAAATTACCAAAATGCGTATACGTGTTTTAACCGCTTGAATTTCTGTTAAACTCGCGTCCTCCCGGCTTTAAAATTTCTGAAAACCATCACAAAAACCAAATTCCAAATTTTTATAATTTAATTTACCTGTAAAAATATTTTTCAAAACTCCAACCGAGATTAAATTAAAAATTTCGAAAGATAGATTTAAAATCCAAAATTTTTCAGGTTATTACATATGTAGTAGGCAATTGATTTTCCGGTTTAAATATCATAGCATGTTAACCATAATGAACTTTGTTGAACTTGAAGTTTATGATGTTGCGGTTAAGTTCATTATTACTTTCAAACCTATGTTGGAACCTACTATTTTCATAATGAAAATTAAAAGGGGCTATGGAGAATGTGTTAATTATTTTGTGCTTAAGACTTTGTTTGGGTATAAGAAAAGGAAGGGTTTCTTTGAATTCTCAAGGCATTCTCATCCTCTTAAGAAAGGTGATAGCAACCATGTAATAGCAAAAGAGGTGGTTAGCATCTCGGCAACAAGGTATGTACCAACTAATACTTTGATTGATCGATTATTTAGGATTTGGTTGGATAGCAAATTATTTTCATAATAGTGTTGATTGGGTCGTTGGTATATTGATTTTGACCTTACTTTGTTAAATCATCTTTGAGGATTAGTTGAAGAAGAACTCATCTTGGGTAGTGGCATCTTTGTTATTCTATGTTTTCTTACATGAACTTTTAAAATTGAAATGCTTCCTGGTAAGTGAGTTTGGAAATCATTCCCTAAACATGAACTTTATTGTTACCTTACACTAAATTGCTTTACGGATAAAATCTTTGGATAGTTTTCATACCTCTCACTTATGCTTAAATGAAGGGAAAGTATTTATTAATGTTGAAGGTTGTTTCTTAATCCTAGAAGTTTCTAATTACCTTACTCATCCAATTGCAAATAATTGCTATTTTTCTTTTGAGCTTTGGAAAATCATTGAATTAGATGCTAAGCCTGATATATCTTTTGTTGTTTTGAATGAATTTAATAATAATTCCATAAGCATGCCTCTAGTAGTCAATTCAGACTATAATTTCTCAAAGAAGCTAACTTTTTGGAATTTTGTAGCCAAGATCTATGAAAGGAAAGGAATTGGAACTTTGCCGAATGGAAGACACTCATCAAAATAAATCATAGACTATTTGAGGAAATGCCAAGGGAAATACTCCACCATCCTCGGCCAAATCCGTGGCTGGATTTTCCTTGTAATGTATTTGTCTATCTTGTAAGCCACAATGATCTAGTCCACCATTTAGTGGTGAGCTTTCCTTTTGATCCCGAGAAGGTAAGAGGGGTACAAGGAGGCAACCCTCTAGATTTGAGGACAAATCCTCACTCGCCAGAAGAGTATGATATGCCTCGGAGGTCGGTTGACACGATCCGAACCTAGAAAGGATCCGTGTTAAACCCACAAGGAAAAGAAAAGGTGCTCGGTGTGTGTGTGTGTGTGAAGAATAACGAGTAAATAAAGATGGAGAGA
>CM039521.1:10459653-10492241 GCA_022433055.1 Begonia peltatifolia
AATAATGGCAATACATTAGCCTTTGTTATTTGGAACGTTAGCTTTGCAGTTTGTTAGTATGTTGCTTAGTTGTTATTTAGGGTGAGTCGGTTGTTCAAGAGGAGGCGTGCATGGGAAGGATCAGGTTGATCGAGGATAGCGCGCATTGGAGAAAGCATTGCCGAGTCATGAATTGGGATGTGCAAGGAAGCGAAAAGAACAAGGCCAATCGAGAAGAAGGCACTCGGCTAAGGGCAACTGAGATCAGCAAGTGTGCACACAAAGAGAAAAAGCACAACCCAGCACTAGCTAACCTAGACGGCGCACGCGAAGACAGATTAGGCCGAGCAGCAGCAAGAGGCACGAAAGCAACATCAACAAGAAGCGTGCACAAGCAACAACAGCAAGAGGCACACGTGGACAGCAACAACGAGTTACGTGCGTGAAGAAAGAAGCTCGACCGAGTAGCGACAAGCAAGTGCACTAAGGATCATCACGAGATCCATAGGCGATTGGCGCAGCTTGCGCGAACACCAGGGCTACTCGTAGTACGCCCCCCGGCAACTATTTTTTTCACAACGGCTCTTTCTTCCTTTTTCTTCTGGATTTTTCCAGCTACATTCTTCTGGATTTTTCCAGCTTTTCTGAACCATTGTAAAGGGATTTTTTGGCAAATTAATTGAGTGAAGTTTATCTTCAAAACTAGGAATTTCTCCTTGTTTTTCTCGGTGCATAACATCTAAGAGCCTTGGTGTGTAACGTCGGAGTGTTCCTTCTCATTGTCTTCAAGCTCCTGGTAACTTGTTGACTCTCATTAACACCTCTCCTCTCCTTTCTTTTGAGGTAAGAATTGATGGTAGCAAGGTGGTAACCTAGTGATTCGCTGGAGTCCCTTCGTTCTTAGAGGTGGCTTCATCTGAAATTGCTGTAATCGCCTAACGGACCAGCAGTGGCATTCTTTCATCTCTGTCGTCTCTTTGGCGTCATCTAAGGTAGGATAATAGGTTTCCCACTTACCCACATCCCTGATAACGTCATTCCATTTCCATGTCATTCTTTACATTTTTACATATTGAACATTGAATTTTTTAGGGTGTTTTCAGATAAACTCGAGAGCACCGACTCCTTTGTTTAGTTCTATTCCTTTATGCTCCTAACTCGGTTTGCAGGACACTCCCGTATCATATCAACTGTTTGTAGCCATGAGCATCTTTTTGTGCTTTCATCTTCTTTCCATTTCTGAAGCACATCATAATCTCCTACTATTGCCTTTTACATCTCGATATCCCTTTTAGGTCATTACGTAAGAATATGATCGGCAGTAAAAATTCAACAACTCAAACTATATAAAATAAAACTTTAAAGCTTCAAAGTTGAAACATTTGAGGATGGCTAATCAATGGTACAGTTAAAATAAGACAAAATTTTGTACGATAACAATATTTCAAATGAAGATTCAACAACAATTTTAATTTTCAAAGAATAAGTTTGGATAAAAACAATATTCTAAATGAAGATTCAACAATTTGAATATTTAAAGAACAAATATTTGAGTTTTGACAACTCCTTCCTTTTCCCACCTTTGTAAAAATTTGTAAAAAATTTACTAAGAATATATTTTCTTTTGCCTTTTTTGAATTTCAAGAAGAGAAATTCTCAAGAAAAAAGAATTGACGATAAAAATCGAGACTTGGTAATAATGTTGGAAAAAATGAGTTTTTTGTGTTTTTGAGTAGTAGGATGAATAGAATAAGATGAATAAAAGATGAATAACAAAAATTTAAAGATAGCACATTGAATCATAAGAGCCAAAACTCTGATACCAACTGATTCAAAGCTCAGATATTAGGAGATCTGAAACCCTTCAATATGCAAAATAGTCAAAGAAATGCCTTTTTGATTCCAAAATAAAGTAAGGAACTAAGATTCCAATCAAAGAATTTGATGGAATCGCAATTATAAAAACAGAAGCTTGACCAATACCAAACTCATTGGTAAGAACCAAAGCTATCAAGTGAGATTGCTTTATTAAAAAGATCAATTTTTAATTCAAACTTGTTTTAATTAAATTAAAAATTTTTTGCCATTAAATAGGCTACATGTTAAAATTAAAATAAATTAAATTCTTAAAAGAAAAACATAAATAAAGATAAATTGACTAATAAAATCATGGGAACATGATTTGAATTGATTTGTGTAGGTTCGATCGAATAAGATCTTTTCTACAAGATTTGCATGTACTTGCATGTGCTTGTGCATGTAACTTTTAATTCTCAGGTGAACATGTGCTTGGTGCATGTCCTTTTTAATTCCTACAAGTGCATGTGTATGATACATGTTTTTTTAATTCCTACATTTGCATGTGCGCTACACTCTCTCCAAATCTTCACGTAAATCTTTATCTCTCTCCAATCTATGTGATTTGTTATCTCTTTCAAACTCATGAAAAACATAAACATACAAAATGTGTAAAAAAAAAGTACATCCATTGCCTGAAGAAAAACAAAATAAATTTTTACACCTTGAAATATTTTACATGGAAATCAGAGTATTAACACGGAAGCTACTATAAAAGTAGGTCACTACATGTGACCTTTCAAAAGTATTTATATACCTTGATGGTGCACCTATACCTCTTCGCAATCTTTATATTGTATTGTGATTTTCTTTTCCTTCTAGTGAACATGTGGCACCAAGAGTTATCCAAACCCAGTTCGCTGTTGTGAAGTACTGACTTGTACCGATCTGAGTTGTCTGAACTTGGAATCGACACTTAACTACGTACTCACACTAAAAATAAATATTATTTTCGAGAGATGTTTAAAATTTGTTTATTGTCTTAAGACGACGTCGTTTAAAACATTTAAACTTTTTGCAGCGGAAAACAACACCTGTGTGGAGAACTCATTATATGAAAAACCAGACAAATTTCAAATTTTAAAACTAAAAGGGATCCCCGTCAACCTCTGTATGCTTCGGTCGACACCTATATACATAGGTCGACACCTTGTTTGCCTTTGTTTGCATCGGTCGACCCTTGTGGTCGACACCTCTATGTTCATTTCACTAACCGGTTGACACCTGTATGCACAGGGCGACACTATAATACTCTCTGTTTGCACTGGTCGAACCTTGTGGTCAACACTTTTACCATTTTTACATTAACCGGTCGACACCTAATTTGGTTTTGTCTTTGTAGGTCGACCCTCGCGGTTGACATTCACCTAGTTCGGTCAACACCTACGTATACAGGTCGACACTTTATACCAGTAACCTTAAATAAAATTTTGATCTCAAGAAAAGAAAACGAACAATGAAACGTTTCAATCATTTCAAACCAAAAACTTAGTTTTTCATACCATAATCTCCCAAATAGTTATAAAATATGAATATACATCAACACACTACTAGTGTTTAAAAACTCATCTATATATCAAAATCTAGGCACGAGACCTACACAAATGACATGGACTCCTCAAAACGAGTCCCTAAAAAAACTCACCATACCCAAAACATTCTCCACAGGTCGGGTTGCCCTAACACATTCCACCATGCCAATGCCTTGATCATGCGTCGGCAACATCATACTCGCCCTGATTAGGTTCTCGTAACTCACTAGCTGTATCCTCAACACCTACACCACAGAACAAAAAACGATCAATACAATCCTATTACATGCAATCTCTACTTTCACATTCATGTTGCTGTTTTCTGTCATCGTTCGTATGATCCTCCTACAGAGTTAGGAAACGGATTAGTCTTTCCAAGTTGATTCTTTTACTGTGTCGAAGAGTGAATCACTTCCTTCAAAGGCACGTTGTACAGCCACCCCAGGTGGTTAGCCCTTACGCCACACTGCCCTTGACACGTCAGCACCGTCCCAGCCCAAACAGCGACGAGGCCCAAGAGCTGCATGTGAATCTCATATCAACGATCCTCCTACAGAGTTAGGAAGCGGATCAAGTTTGCTAAGTCGATTCTCTGTCTGCATCGAAGGGCAAATCACTTCCTTCGAGGCCGCATAACTGTTATCCTCACCGTTCACATATCACACTTCACATTCGTACTTAAAACCATGCTCAAATTCGTTTTCGTTACACTTTTCAAAACATGATGCATGACTGAAACAAAACATGCAAAACATACAATACATATAAATCCTCCCTACCGTACTATGGTGTAGGCCAATAAGGGCAACGCACATTCAACCACTACTTACATGGTATCCTGAGCTTCTGTGGTGATCGACATCTATTTAACACTCAGACTCAACCTATCCCATAACTAATTATTATCAAATTTCATCCCCAAACTCATCGTGTGTACTAAAATTACAACTACTAACTCAACCCATCAAAACACCACCAAAACGGCTCACTAACTCGACTCAGCCAAAAATCAACCTAACTTCAAATGCGTATAACTTTTCCTACAGTTATCAGAATCACCAGATTCCAGTGGCCAAACGCTCCTCTAAAAACCTACTTTAACATGCAAAAATGGATTATAAATGATAAGTCACAGCTAAAGGAAAAATACAAAAAACGGATGTCACACACCGACAGCAACATCCTCGAAAACCCTGCTCTTCTTCTCTCTCTGACACACTTTGGACCGAAGCATTCCAAAACCCACCGATTTTGGTTCGCTCCGATACCGTAACTATACACCCTGTAAGACCCAACTCTATGACATCCAAAAACTCAATGTGAATTCACTCGATTTAACACCACTCTCGGTTTTAAATCATATTCAAAAGAACATTTGTAAGTATAAAATTGTTCGACCCGATTAAAAAACAACTTGCGCCCCGAAGAGGGGACGCGTAAATCCTCAATATAAAATATGCAACGGGACAGAACAATTTAAAGAAGTATTAAAAAAACGACAAGACTTAAAATTTGAGGAAGAGTTTGACACGCGCCTTGCGCGCCACCCAAGTTCGCCGCCATGCGCCCGAGGCCCAGTACCGTGTGCCCCTGACATGGCGCAGCACGCCCAAGGCGTACCCCGCATACGCCTCAGCAACTGTGTTGCGCGCCCTCGACACTGAGCCGCCTGCCCAGGTCACTGCCCAGCCCGCCTGCCCGACACGGCCGAGCGCCCCCATCACCACCTCGGCACCACGCGCGCGCCCTCCAGGCGCCAAGCGCACACGGTCTCGGCGCCCTCGCATCACGAACACGACTTCAGCACCACGTACCCCGCGCGCCCTTTCTCCGGGCTGCACGTCCATGCACGTACACCCACTCTCGACGTCGCACGACCCGCACGCCCTGTAGCCATAATGCGCGCTCTCCGCAATCGCCCTCGACCTAGTCAGCATGCCCCCCACGCACGGATTGCCCACTGGCGCGCCCCGTGCGCCCGATTTGACTACTCAACATTCTACCTTTCTCCCAAAAATTCGACAAAGTAACACTTATACCTATTGACCCCAACCTGCAAATAATACACCATATACATCCCCAAAGTAGATCAACCAAACCATCCAGAAACCACCGAAGGAAAAACAGAGTGGAAGGAAATAAATCTTACAACTATCGATGAAGAAAATCTACAGTATAGAGCAACACAATACTCATACATATATTATATTCACGCGTCCTCAAAACCACCCGAAAAACAAGGAAAAATCCATATCTATACACTATACATAATGTATAATCAAATTGTTCCCAAAATACGACAATGGAAGCCCCGAACACCTCACCAAAACTCACCATCTTCACGGGTCGAGTCGTCCTAACAGTCTGCCATCCGGTGCCTCGGTCGCACGCCCCCAACTGTCCTAATGCTCTTGACTGGCCTCTCGAATCTCACTAGCGGAAACCTCTAAACCTACACCATAGAACACACAACATAAGACTAACGCTTAGCAAGTAGTGCGATATGAAAGTAAAACTGAAAATGTAATCCTATCACATGCAATCTCTATGCTCATGCTCATGTTGCCAAAATCTGTGACGTGTAGTGCAGCCGTGCTAGAGTGAGGGTGAACCTGGATCCACGTTATCCCTTGACCTTGACACGTTGCCACCGTCTCGGAGTCCCTAGCAATGAGGCCCACAAGCCACACACACACGCCACCTCACTACAACCACACCACGGGGAGGGTGAACCTCGCGCCACACTACACCATGATGCGTCCCCACGTCCCGATCTCCCCAGTAACGAGGCCATAGTTGCCACACACACAAATTTTGCGACAGCCCAGCCCACCCATCTAGTGGGATCCGCAACTGGTGATGCACCGGCCCCCTTCCCGAGCAGGATCTGCAGCGCCACCATCCATCATCCATCATCCTAACCATCAACACATACACGATGCGTGATGGCCTAGCCGACCCACTCCTAGAGCAGAATTCGCCATTGGTTATGCACCGGCCCACTCCCCGACCAGGATCCGCGGTACCACCATCAAGCATCTCACCACCACTTACTCAAAATATGCTCAAAACCATTTTCTTACCTTTTTCAAAACATGATGCATGTCAAACAATACGCATGCACATCACAATCAAACAACACAATCCTAATGTTCTGTGGTGTAGGCCCACCTAAGCAAAACACATGCATGGACTACTTACTTGGCGTTCTAATCTTTTCCCAGTACACGACTTCACAAAATCTGGTTCACCTAAACATCAAACCAATTCCTATGAAAACTCGTCTAAACACTTAACTCATACTCAAAACCACTGCCATTAACTTAACGTACAACAAATCAACCAAAATCGCTCACTAAACCAACTTGATCCAAAACCCGACGTAAACATCTGATGAGTATAACTTTTTCGTCGGTTATTGGAATCGAACGATTTCAGTGGCTAAACGCTCCACTAATAACCTAGTTTAACATACCAAAAGAGAATTTAAAACGATTACTGTAGCTACATCAAAATCCCCAAAAACATAACAAGGTTTCAAGCAAAATCCCCGCCCCCTCCTGGTTTTTAGAATTTTCATCCAACTCTATCATAACTCCACCCCAAATTGATCATTTAAACACAAACTAAAACACACACACACATCTAGCTGATAACCGAGCCAAAACACAACTCCCCCCTGTCGGTCCTCTCCCTCCTTCTCGGACATTTTCTATCCATCACTCAAGCAAACCTCAGAAAAACCAAACAAAACCAAACATCATGCTCGGCCAACAGAATCAGGAACAGAACAGGGAAACACTCACCGAGAGTTTTCGCCTAGTTTTAGTAGGGGAAGGGAAGGAAAAACTGGATAGGGCTTTGTTGTCAGACAGGAGGTCGGGGATCGACCAAAAACTGCAGAGGTGAGGTAGTCGTCGGCTCTCACCCTCTCTCGCTCGTCGTTCAGCAGAAGGGAGCTCGAGTTCTCTTTGGTTATACGAGGTGGAATGGCTTCCACCTGAAGCCCTTCCACATATTTAAAAAAAATAAATAAATTTTAATTAATATAAATTACCAAAATGCACTCACGTGTTTTAAATCGCCCGTATTTCTGCTAAATTCGCATACTACAAACTTTAAAATTCAAAAATTCATCTACGAATTAAATTTCAAGTTTTATAAAATACACTAGCCGCTAAAATCTCTCGAAAATTCTAACGGAAAAAATAATTTAAATTCTAGAAATTTCTGAGTTATTATAATGGAACTGATTTTTAAGGACTAAAATCCTTCATTCTCGGTTTTTCGCTCAAACACCCCCAATTTCCATCCTTTCGACCACATTCCAATCCGTCTAACACATTGTAGCATAATTTGAGGGTTTCAAATTTGAAAACCCAAGAACACGGCTTGAATTTATCTACTCTCCCAATCGTTTCGTTTTATTCATTAACCAATGACACAAACACCATCAACTTAACGACTTGAACACCATAAATTTGTTGTGTGTTTATAGAAAACAAAACTCAATCTTTTAACCCTAAACTATCGGTCAATAGAGAAGAGGAGAGAAAGTGATTACCGGAGAGAGAGAGAGAGAGACCTTGTTCACATGGGCGAAAGGAGGGAAAACCAAAAATGGCAAGCTTCGTTCGCTGGCGACAAGGAAGAATGAGGCGTGCACGGTTCTATTATATATATATCTTTTTGTAAATTACCTTAATGCTCTCACATTTTAATCCCTTAAAAATTCCGCCAATTCATGTCCTTTTGTCTTAAAAATAAACAAATTTTCTTCAGAGTTCATCCTAACGTTTCTTTAATTAATTAATCCATTAAAATCTTTTGCAGAACTTATGTAGGACCTTAATTATCCCAGTAAAATTTTCAGGTTACTACATCCTTCCTACCTTATAAAAATTTTGTCCTCAAAATTTACGTACCGAATAGCTCTGGGTACTGTTGCTCCATGTCCTGCCACCTTTCGCAAATGCTCTGCTCCACGTTGTAATTTTGCCACAAAACTTTGACCAAGGGAATCTTCTTATTGCGCAATACTTTCACAGCCGATCTTAGAATTTTTACTGGCTTCTCCTCGTAAGTCAGTGTCGGCTGAATCTCTATATCCTCCCGTGCTACCACCTGAGAAGGATCACGCATGCATTTCCTTAGCATAGACATATGAAAGACATCATGGATGGCATCCATCGAAGAGCTTTCTAAGAAATACTTACAGTTGGTGTAGCACTCCCATGCAGCAACTGGTGGTGTTAGGTTGTAACGCCCCGAAAACTTACCAGTCTCCGGTACGTTCACTGCTCCGATACCACATCTTTGACGCCCCCGAGTTGCCCTCAGACCTGGGTCGCTAACCATACGCTCACTTCTCACCCCGACAAAATTCGTATAAAATCTAAAACTTTCGGATCTTCAACTCAAAACGACACCTTCGAAAATCATTTATGAAAAACCGCAGTCGAAAACTCATTTGAAATCGCATTAAATTAACTTCACCTTTTAAAATCTAGAAATGAGAGGACCGGTCGACATTTGTAAACGCTGGTCGACACCTGGGTCGTCTCGGGTTTCAATCGGTTGACAATGGCGAACGCTGGTTGACACCGAGTTCCCCTCAGGTCTTCATGTCGGTCGACACTAGAAATCACCGGTTGACACTTCTACGTTTAGCTCGGCGAGTGGTCGACACTTTGACCCTCTCTGCTTGTGCAGATCGACCCTTGCAGTCGACACTCTTGCTGATTTTGCACTAACCGATCGACAGCCATGGTCGCCGGTCGACACCTCGTTCCTCTCTGCCCGCGCCGGTCGAACCCCACGGTCGACACTCACCCTCACATTTACACTGACCGGTCGACACCTATGGACTTCGATCGACAATTCACACCAGCAACCTAAAAATAACAGCAGTTCTACGGAAGAAGGACACAAAACTTCTCCGAATTAAAACAACCGATTGCAAACCTGAATCATTCATTCAATCATTTCCAACAATTCAAGAAGACACCTATACATCGACCCGGACTATTGACACCCACATCCATCTATGCCTCAAATTCCTATACACTCGACATAGAACCCGTGAAACTTACTATAAAGGACCACCATCTCAGCACGGGTCGGATCACCTTAACAAACTCCACCTGCCGGAACACGATAGCACGCCGCCAACTACCTACTCGTCCTATCTAGGCTCCGGCAACTCACCTTCAAGGATTTCTGCACCTACACCACGGAACACATAACATAAGCGTAAGGCTCAGTAAGCAGTACAATATGAAATGTAAGACAACAATGCAATCCTATTACATGCAGTTTCTACGTTCTCGCTCATGTTGTCACAACCCGTGCTGCGTGGTACGACCGCACCATGGTGAGTTTGCACTCTCTCACCACCTCACACCCTGGCACGTCGCCATCGTCCCGGTTTCTCCAGCAACGAGTCCCTCAATCTGTACCTACACGTCACTCTACACATCGCAACTATTCCAGGGTGAGGCTGGACGCACTCGCCACACCACACACAAGCACGTCACCATCATCCCAGTTCCTCTAGCAACGAGGCCATAGTTGCCCACCACCACTCGCATACCGCGGCAGCCATCCCAGGGTGAGGCTGCACGCACTCGCCACACCACACCCTAGCACGTCACCACCGTCCCGGTTTCTCTAGCAACGGGGCCTAGCTACTCACACACCCATCGTCCTTGCCACACCTCGCACTTCACACTCTCACATAAATCCATGCACAAATTCATTTTTGTTCCCATTTTTAAAACATGATGCATGTCACACGCACATCACAATCAATCATCACAACCTAAACGTTCCTCGGTGTAGGCCCACCTGGGCAAAACATATGCATACACTACTTACTTGGTGTCGTAGCTTTCCGTGGTGGTCGACCCACCCAAAACCTGCTCAACCTATAATAAAATCATCTTACCATCAAAACTCATCACACTACTCTAGTTACGCACTAAAATCACCATAATAGCACCAAACTTCGCGCACTCACTAAAATCGCTCACTCACCTATTCCGGCTCCAACATCAACCTAACTTCCGATGCGCATAACTTTTGTGTCGGCTATCGGAATCACACGATTCCAGCGGCTAAACACTACACTCATAACCTAGTTTAGAACACCAAAAGGAGTTCTAAAACGAGGGCCCCTAGATAGGCCGTAAATTCACAAGCAATGCCGTATTAGCGTTTAAAATCCTACCTTCTTGCTTCCTCACTCAAATTTGCTAACTTACTCACCCATCCCCCACATTTATCCTCGATACCCCACAACAATCGATACTCCACTCAATAAACACTCTAACCTTAAAACCCCCAAATCTCCTATTCATCAAATTTCTCCTCAACTCCAACGCTAAACCAACATTGAACCATAAACCACTTGAACTTACCTTGAACCGTTGTAATGGAGGAGAAATCACAACAAATCACCGGCGGAACACAACGCGGGAAGGAGAGAAACCGCATGGTGGGTAGGGGAGAAATAACAGAGGAAAGAGGGGGAGAGGGCCTCAAAATAATTCCCCACCTAACCTTACGAATTTTTCGCTCTCCATTTTGACCCGAATTCCACCGTTTATCGTCCTTACAACCCGAAAATCGGTACCGTGAAAATACGGGGTGTTACATAGGTAATCCACTGAACGACGTCAACTCTGTGGCTCTAATACCATAAACTGTGGCACCCCGAGTTATCCGAACCCAGTTCACTGATCTGAATTACTTACTAGTACTGACCCGAGTTGTCTGAACCCGAGACCAACACTCGACTACATACTCGCACTAAAAAAATTATTTTATTTTTTTTCGAGAAATGTTTAAAATTTATTCATCTCCTTAAGACGACGTTGTTTAAAACATTTAAACCTTTTACAGCGGAAAAAAATACATGCGGGAGAACTCATTATATCAAAAACCATAAAAATTTCAAGTTTTAAAACAAAAAGGGGTCCCAGTCGACCTTTGTAAGCTTCAGTCGACACCTGACCCGTTCAGCACACGAAGGTCGACACCTATATACATAGGTCCTTCCGTGTTGTGTCAAATTTCCATAAAAAAAAAATACTTGTTTTTTCTTTTCCTATGATTATGAATATCAGAGACGGCTCAATAAATGAAATGCTTAAAGGTTTGGTCTATTAGTGAACTATCTCTCCAGGGATTGTTAAAGATGTTCCACTAGAAATATAATTTTTTTTTAATTGAAAAAAAAAAAATTCACACCTCGTTTGCCTCTATTTGCATTGGTCGACACCTCCATATTCATTTTACTAACCGGTTGATACTTGTATGCACAGATCGACACCCTAATCTTCTCTGTTTGCACCAGTCAAACCTTGTGGTCGACACTTTTACCATTTTTACGCTGACCGGTTGACGCCTACACATACAGGTCGACACCTAGTTTGGTTCTATCTTCATAGGTCGACCCTTGCAGTCGACATTCACCTAGTTCGGTCGACACCTACGCATATAGGTCGACACTACATACTAGTAGCCTTAAATAAAATTTCAATCTCAAGAAAAGAAAATGAACAACATAACATTTCAATCATTTGAAACCAAAACCCTGAATTTTTAGACCATAATCTGCCAAATAGCTCCAAAATATGACTTTACATCAACTGGACTACTAGCGTTTAAAACCCATCTATACATCAACATCTAGGCACGAGACCTATACACATGATATGGACTTATCAAAATGAGTCTTTAAAAAAAAACTCACCATACCAAAAACATTTTCCACGGGTCGGGTTGCCCTAACATAGTCCACCAAGTCAATGCTCTGGTCATGCACCGCCAACTGCCTACTTGCTCTGCCTAAGCTCTCGGAATTCACCGGCTGTATCCTCAACACCTACACCACATAACACAAAGCATAAGCCTAATGCTCAGTAAGTAGTGCAATATGAAATGTAAAACGGTCAATGCAATCCTATCACATACAATCTCTACTTTCTCACACATGTTGCTGTTTTCTGTCATCGTTCGTATGATCCTCCTACAGAGTTGGGAAATGGATTAGTCTTCCCAAGTTGATTCTCTTACTACGTCGAAAGGCAAATCACTTTCTTCTAGACCACGTTGTTGATTTGCCCCAGAGAGCCATCAGTTGATCACAAACCAAGGCACGAGCTTTATCCAACCTGTTCGCTTACAAGTTCAATTCTTTTGCAGGAATTACGGGTGTTGAATGCCTCTTCGTGGATTTGGAATGGTACCCGAGCACAAAGGACAAAGATCAACCCTTGCACTTGCTATCATGGGAGCTAAAGGTGGAAGCACATGAAGAAGGGATTTGTCTCCGTCGGAATTTATTTGTAATTGAATTTTATTCAGCAAACATTCGCCCTTATGTTTTGTTGGCAAACATTCGCCTTCCTGTAATGTTTAATAGTTGCATGCATCCTTAAACATTAGGATTAGATGTATGTTAAGTTAGATGGTGGTTAGAAGCAACAATTGGGCCGGAGTTTAGTAGCACATTGATGCAACAAATTGGCCAAAGCTTGAAGAGTGATCTGGTGTGCAAGTGGACTAAGAATGGCCAACCATGTGGCCCATTTCAAAGCCTAAGCTCATTCTAACCTTCAGCCACCCTAGATCTATAAACACATGGCTATTGGTGTGTGTAAAGGTTATTGAATCTATGAGAATAGCCCCTTTTGTGTTTAGCCGAAGTAGCTTGAAGCTTGGTGAACGCTAAGGCTCGGTTCGGTCAAGAACTGAAAACGAGTGCATCTCCTTGAGCTTTCAAGCCCGAGGTTGCTTGAATAGCCGTTGTTCCACTCGTCTTCCTTCTCTTTTCCAGTGAAGGATACACGAAGAGAGTGCCCAGAAATCGATTCCGTTTGCTGTCATCTTCGTTCGGAAGATCGTTATGCCGAGAGCCTAAAATGGTTGCTCATCAGATAGCATTTGGTTTTCTTCTCATTTTTTGTTTTTTGTTTCATTTGTGGGTGAAACACGAACCATTCAAGGGGGAATCGTGCCATGTGGTATCAGAGCCATGGATAGCTTCCCTTGAATGTTCAACAAACGAGTGGATTGATCTTTGTTATGCATTTTGTTTGCTGTAAAAAAATTTCAATTTCTTCTTGGGTTCGTTGGTTTTAGAAACAAAGCAGAAACCGGTTCTGTTATTTTTGTGCCTAACATATAAGGATCTATTTAAGCTTGAACACTACCTTTGATATGTTATTACTGGACAAAAAGATAAAACTAGAAACTCGAACCATTTATTCTTAAAGCTTGGAACTTATGTTTGATATGTTCGATGTTCATATTCGTATTTGTGTTTTCTACACAAGTTTGACTCAACTGATTGGCTGCTGTTTGAGGGGAAGTGCAGGTGAAAACTGAGCATACCCTACAGCTTAGCTGCTGTTTGAGGGTAGAGGCAGGTGGTAGGTGCAGGCGGTAGGTGCAGGTGGTAGGTGTTTGTTGTGGGACCACTGGTATTGTACGTTTGTGTTGTTATGCATGTGGTGTGATATGTAGCAGCTAATGTTATTACCTTATTCGAAAAAACCATTATGTTGCTGCTCTGTACTTGGTGATTTAGTTCTGTTTTTGTGGATATATTGTTGTCTGCTGCATCATTCCATGCCTGCTAACATGTTGACATAACCACTTTGGCAGAACACCATGTTAATCTCTATTTTACTTGGCTAACCAGATATCTTATATGATCTGGGCACACACCTTAGAATTATTGTGATTATGTTATTGTATCATTACCATGTGATTTTAATGTTAAATGAGTTGATGCGTGATATGTGCACTAAATAAAATACATTGTAATCGGAATATGTTGCCCTGTAAAACTTTATGCCGAGTTCACTAGTTGTTCTGGTAGATTTGACCCACTGAACTTAAAACTGAGACACCCCGGGAAAAAACCCCGCGTTCCCGGTGCGCTACAGTGCAACTACACACTACACACTACACACTACACACACACACTAACCCTTGACATAACTCACTCAATTTATTACCTCTTTCATTATCAAATCATTTTCAAAAGAACATTTGTGTATGAAAAATTTTCGACTCGATTCGAAAACAATTCGCGTCCCGAAGAGGGAATACGAAGTCCTTAATATAAAAATACGCAGCGAAAAAAAGAAAAACCATTTAAAACAGTTTAAGATAAAACGGTAAGACTTGGAATCTTAGAAAAGAATCCAACGCCCCCTCGAATTACACAATCCCGTACCGCGCACTCACGTCCCCACTTCGACACCCCGCGCGCACTCTCACAGTGCCGCACGTGCCAACTACACGTCACTATGTCTCACGCACACTCACAGCGCCGTGTGCCCCATGTACCCTGCCACTATACAGCACGTCCGCGTGCACGCCCTCACTCGGCGCCGCACGACCCGTGAGTACCCCCAGGGCCGTGTGCCCCGCGCACCTGCGATCATGCCGCACTCCCACGCTCATCTACCCTTCTTTAGGATTCACTACTCACATCTCAACCCATTCCATATTCCCTCGACTCCCTACCTCTCTCCCAAAATTTCAGCAGAGTAACGGCTAAAAACTGACTATCCCAAAATTTAAAAACCCTGCACACATCTCACCATACTAACAGTGTTTATCTATCCATCATCTAGAGAAATCATCATAGTCAAATCTGAGTATGAAGACAACGAAAATCCATCAAATACAAATGAAGAAAGTCCCCAGTATAGAGTAATATCATACTCTAACATGAAAAATATCTGCGTACGTCACCAAAATCACACGCACTTCATATACCTATACACTGACACATATACACCTCATCTCATCGACTGTACATAATCATCACAAAAGAAGAAAACCTCTGAAACCAACCATGGCACAACCTACCAACTCCACGGTTCGGGTCACCCTAACCAAAATCTGCCATCTGGTGCTACGGTCGCACGCCGACAACCATCCTACGCCTCTAGACTAGGCACTCGAGGCTCACCAGCAGTATCGTCAGCACCTACACCATAGAACACACAACATAAGCCTAACGCTCAGTAAGTAATGCAATATGAAAGTAAAAGCCGACAATGCAATCCTATCACATGCAGTCTCTACACTCACATTCATGTGGTCACATCTGTGATGCGTAGTGCAGCCGTACCAGGGTAAGGAGGAACCTCACGCCACCCTACACCCTGACACGTCGCCACCGTCCTGGATTCCCCAGCAACGAGGCCCACAAGCTTCACACACGCATCACCACACGGCAACCACATCAGGGTAAGGGTGTACCTCGCGCCACTCTACACCCTGACACGTCGCCCCCGTCCCAGCCTCCCCAGCACGGGGTCACAGTTGCCACACACACACGTTTCCTGACAGCCCAGCCAGCCCACCCCTCGAGTAGGATCCGTGACTGGTGTTGCACCGGCCCACACACTAGTAGGATCCGCGGTACCACTGCCCATATCCTCACCGTCAACACATTCATGCCGCATAACGGCCCAGCCGGCCCACCCCTCGAGTAGGATCCGCGACTGGTGAAGCACCGACCCGCACACTAGCGGGATCTGCGGTACCACCGCCACACGTCTCACCTCATAAATCAAAACATGCTAAAAATCATTTTCGTTCCCGTTTTTAAAAATATGATGCATGTCAAATAATACGCACGCGCACCACAATCAATCACATAAACCCTAAAGTTCTACAGTGTAGGTCCACTTGGGCAAAACACATGCATGCACTACTTACCTGGCGTCCCAAGCTCGCTCGACGCACAGCTTCGCCAAAAGAAAGCCTCAACCTAAAACACAACCAATTTCTCATCAGCATTTATCTCAACATTCACCAATTAGCTAAAAATAACCTTCTCTAACTACACTCATGAAATTCCAACTAAAACGGTCCATTGGTTTGGTTTGGCCGAAAACCAGCCCAACGTTCGGATGCGCATAACTTTTGCGTCCGTCAACGGAATCGAACGATTCAAGTGGCTAAACGTCTCCTTAGGGACCTAGTTTAACATCCCAAGACGGATTTTAAAACGATAAGCCGCAGACAGGCGAAGAATGCTAAAAAACAGAATATACCACCTTTATTAAAATTTCACATTTTTACTTCTCTTCAACCAAAACTCACTCCCAGCTAATTATATGCATCAAAATGGCTATGCTACTCTCACACGTCGAATTTCCACAAAAAACGCTTGCTAATTTGACTTGGACTAAATTCTGGCATAAACTTCCGACGCGCATAACTTTTGCGTCGGATGTCAGAATCGAACGATTTCAGCGGCCATACATCTCTTTAATAACCTATTTTATTCCACAAAAACAGAATTTAAGATGATCAGCCGAACATAGGCCGAAACGGCCAAAAACAGAAATTGCCCCAAAATAAAAACGTCCGATTCTTGATTTCGAATTTCGAATTTCACAACTCCTATACTCAGCTAGTCACATTCCACTTATACATTCCGGCAAAGTTTGCCATAATCGAAAGGAAGCCGAGCACTAAGCTCGGCCAAAACAGGGGGAAATTGACAGGGGAACACCTTCGGTTTCCCTCCCCCTTTCAAATTCCCGGCACTCCCCTCCCAAAATTTCGGCCAAATTCACCGAAATTGGAGGGCGACCGAACCTCACTCTCAGCCAGATTAGACAGAACAGTAGAGGGAAGAAGAGAGGGACTTACCGAGCGATGTTCGTTCTGCACAGAATGGGAGAAGAAGGACTCCAATAAGGCGCCCAAATCGTTGGCTGCAGAATTGGCCGGAAACTAGCCATTCGCGGTCGTCGGCTGAAACACTCGGCTTTCACTTCGAGAACTCGAGCTGCTGGAACCGAACGGCCCCGTTTCGTCGGAATAGCAGCCCCTGCTCGCAACTCACACCTCACACTCGCGCTCGTTGGCCGTCGCAGCTCCGACTCTTGCACCTGATTGCCCTGGCTCCCGGTTGTCTCCTCTCGGCACTTGGGTGCACTGTGAAAACATCCGAATGGCTTCTACCCGAAGCCATTCGGGTATTTTAATCTTTTTTTTTTAATTTTAAACAAATAACAATTTACCTAAATGCCCTCACGTGTTTTTAATCGTCCGTAATTTCGTAAATTCTCGACCGATATAAAATTAAGAAAATTTCAGAAATTAAAAGTTAAAATTCAAAATTTTTGGGTTATTATATTCCCCCCACCTTATAAGAATTTTGTCCCTAAAATTTACGTATTGAATAAGTCGGGATACTGCCGCTTCATGTCATCACGTCGTTCCCAAGTAGTCCCCTCTACACCATGGTTGCGCCATGTCACCTTGACCAACGGAATCTCCTTGTTGCGCAGCACATTCACAGCTGATTCTAAGATCCTCACTGGCTTTTCCTCGTACGACAGCGTCGGCTGGATCTCTATATCCTGTTGTGGCACTACCTCAGAGGGATCGCGCATACACTTCCTTAGCATCGAGACATGAAAAACATCATGGACGGCATCCATCGACGCAGGCAACTGAAGCTGATATGCGGTTCTTCCAATCCGTTTCACAATCGGGAATGGTCCCACAAACCGAGGGTTGAGCTTCCCCCGCTTTCCGAACCTTACCACTCCCTTGAACGGCGAGACCTTCAGAAAAACCTCATCGCCCTCATTAAACTCCAACTCTCGGCGTCTCTGATCAGCATAACTCTTTTGTCGACTCTGAGCCGCTTCAATTCTTTTCTGTATCACAGAAATCTTGTCGACAGTCTGCTGCAAAATCTCAGGGCCTATCAATTGCCTATCAATTGGCGACCTGCACTTCCTTCCATAGAGGGCCTCGTATGGTGCCATACCAATGGTAGACTGAAAACTGTTATTATACGAGAACTCCACTAGTGGTAAAAACTTGCTCCAAGTCGCCTTAAACTCCAACACACAAGCCCTGAGCATATCCTCCAGAATCTGTATAATCCGCTCCGACTACCCATCGGTCTGAGGATGAAAGGCCGTACTGAAATCCAATCTGGTGCCCATAGCCTTATGCAGACTCCTCCAAAACTTAGACGTGAACCTGGGGTCTTGGTCTGAAACAATCGACACTGGAATCTCATAGAGTCTGACTATCACCTGAATATACAACTGGGCAAACTGATCCATCGTATAAGTCATCCTCACAGGCAAAAAGTGAGACGACTTCGTCAACCTGTCCACAATCACCCAAATCGCGTCATGGCCCTTGGCAGTCCTCGGTAGTCCCACCACAAAATCCATGGTGATTCGCTCCCACTTCCACTCCGGTATAGGCAATGGTTGGAGCATCCCAGACGGTCGCTGATGCTCCGCCTTCACCTGCTGGCAGACTACGTAGGTCTCAACATCCTCAGCCACTGCTCGTTTCATGTCAGGCCACCAATAGTGCTGCTTCAAATCTCTGTACATCTTAGTGCTTCCCGGATGCACAGAGAAAGAAGATGAATGGGCCTTTAATAATATATCCCTCCTCAACTCCTCATCCTTCGGGACGTACCACCTATCCCGAAACTTCAGAATCCCGTCCTCTGAATAGCTGAACTCAGAATCAGGCCTGGCCTCCATACTCGCCTTCAGCTCGCTGTACTCCGGATCAGCCTCCTGAGTCTGCCTGATCCTATCCAGAATGGTCGGCCTCAACAACAAGGCAGAAAGGGTGGCTGCCAGATCAGAAACTACCTCCAGACCAATACTCTGCATCTCTGTCACTAACTCAACAGGCTATACCGTCATCATGGCAGAAGTTGAGGCTGTCACCCTACTCAAGGTATCTGCCACCACATTCGCCTTCCCCGGGTGGTACCTGATCTCCACATTGTAGTCCTTGACCAGCTCGAGCCATCTTCTCTGTCTCAAATTCAACTCCTTCTGCGTGAAAATGTACCTCAAGCTCTGATGGTCCGAGTAAATCTCGCACTGCTGCCCATACAGATAATGCCTCCAAATCTTGAGTGCAAATACAACCACCGCCAGTTCCAAGTCGTGAGTGGGATAATTCTGCTCGTAAGCCTTCAACTGCCTAGAAGCATAGGCAATGACTCTCCCACTCTGCATCAAAACACACCCCAAACCGATGCTGGAGGCATCGCAATAAATGCAGAACTTCTCTCCTTCCACGGGAAGCGTCAGTACAGGAGCCATAGTCAACCTCTGCTTCAATGTCTAGAAGCTGTCCTCACATTTGTCGGTCCATTCATACTTTACATTCTTTCTGGTCAGCTGGGTCAAAGGGGCCGAGATCTCCCCTCAATGAATCTTCGATAATATCCAGCCAACCCCAGAAAACTGCGTATCTCGCTAGCACTAGTCGGCCTCGGCCACTCCTTTACAGTCTGAACCTTCCCCGGATCAACTGAAATACCCTCAGAGGAGATCACATGCCCCAAGAAGTGAATCCTGTCCAACCAAAACTCGCACTTTGAGAACTTAGCATACAGCTGATGGTGACTCAAAATAGTCAGTACAATCCTCAGGAGCTCCCTATGCTCCTCCTCACTCTGCGAGTAGATCAGAATGTCATCGATAAACACAATCACAAACTTGTCCAGGTACTCCCTGAACACCCGGTGCATCAGATCCATGAATACTGCAGGGGCATTGGTCAGCCCAAAAGACATAACCAGGAACTCGAAATGCCCGTACCTCGTTCTGAAGGCCGTCTTCAGCACATCTCTCTCCTTCACCTTTAACTGATGATAGCCGGACCTCAGGTCGATCTTAGAAAACACTCGGGCACCCTGCAGCTGATCAAACAAATCGTCAATCCTTGGCAATGGATACCTGTTCTTCACCGTCAACTTATTCAGCTCCCGGTAATCAATACACATACGTAGAGATCCATCCTTCTTTTTGACGAATATAACTGACGCTTCCCAGGGTGAAAAACTGGGACGTATAAATCCCTTATCTATCAGCTTCTCTAACTGAGCCTTCAGCTCCTTAAGCTCAGTAGGTGCTAATCTGTAGGGGTTCTTGCACACCGGCTCGGCACCTGGGAAAACATCTATCTCGAATTCAATCTCCCTATCAGGGTGCAACCCCGGCAGTTCATCACGGAACACCTCCGGGAACTCCTGCACAATAAGAATATCCTGTATCCGAGCATCGCTCGGTGACTGCGCATCCCCAACACTTGCCAAAAATCCCTGACAATCCATGCCCAACACCCGTGGTGTCTGACGAGAAAATATAGCAGAAATCCTGGCAAGACCCTTACCTGCTTTAAATGTGTAGCTTTCCCCACCTGGGGGCCGAAAATGAATCTCTCTGGTCCTGCAGTCAATCTCCGCATGATGTCTGAACAGCCAGTCCATTCCCAAGATCACCTCATAACCGCTCATATGGAGAATGACTGGCTCAGCATATAACTGCTTGCTCCCCACTGTCACAACATTGCCCCGCACCACCTGTTCTGAATACAAATGTTCCCCGGATGGCAAGGTGACATCATAATGTCGCTCGGCTGGACTGAACTCCAAGTTGGCCTTCACCACAAAGCCCGTCGACACAAACGAGTGCGTAGCGCCCGTATCAATCAAAGTATAAGTGGCCACACCAGAAACAAAAATGTTACCTGCTATCACTGATGGCTGGGCAGCATCATCTGGCTCAAACAGGGCAAAGACTCTCGGTGTAACCCTGGCTGACGACCTGCTCGCCACTGGGCATCTGCTGGCAAAGTGTCCCACCTCATTACAGTTGAAATAGCGGTTCTGACGCGGCGTCTGACACTCTCTCGACATGTGGCCCACCTCGCCACAGTTGTAACACCTCACTGGGCCCGGCCTGCACTCGCCCGGGTGACTCCTCTGACATTTCGGGCACACTGCAAACTGCCCCGACCCCTGCGGCCTCTTAGTACTCCCCTGGCTACTAGAACTGTCACTAGGCCTCTTCAGGCCTCTCTGCACGGACACCTCCCCGCTGGCCTGTGGCAGCGACTCTCTGAATGATCTGCGAGACTACTCTCTGGGTACCTCCCGATAACTAGGAAGCTTCGCCCGAGCCTCCTCAATGTCAAGGGCCTTCGCCACCACCTCCTCATACGGCATGCCCCGGGTCCCCGCAATCCGCATGCCCATATAAATATCAGGCTTCAGGCCCTGCACGAACTGATGTACCTTATTCTCATCGAGGCTCACCAAATGTCCTGCAAACCTCGACAACGCCTCGAACTGCCGCACATACTCGGCCACAGTGCCGGTCTGCTTCAATTGTGAAAACTCCACCATCTTCTGCGTCCTGACTGAATGACTGAAATACTTGCTGAAAAACACCGACCTGAACTCCTCCCAGGTCATGGCCTCCACATCCCTCGTGGTCGCCACAGTATCCCACCAATGGCTCGCGTCCTTGGCAAGATAAAATGCCGCACTAGAAACTCTGTCATGCTCCTCTACCTTGGCAAAACTCATCATCCTCTCCATACTCCGTATCCACTCCTCAGCACTGAGAGGATCCGGAGATGATTCGTCAAAGGTCGGAGGTCTAAGTCTGTGCAGCCTGTCACCCCCTCTGTCGGACGAACCCTGGGCGCTAGACTGACCCTGGTCGTCCCTGCTCATAAACCTCTCCAACTGTTGTGACTGACGGTGGACCAACTCGGTAGGCTGTCGGACGGTATCATCCATGTCGCCCACAGCTCTAGGGGGCGCCTCTCGTCGTGGCCGCCCTCTACCTCTACCTCTCGCCTCTCCGGACATTTCCTACCTTTCACATAATATAAAGCTCCCATTAGTACTACAATAAAAATTCAAATCTAAACACTTACAGTTGGTGGAGTGCTCCCGTGCAACGACTGGCGGTGTTAGGTAATCCTCTGAATGACGTCGACCCCGTGGCTCTGATACCATAACTGAGACACCCCGGAAAAAAACCCCACGTTCCCGGTGTGCTACAGTGCAACTACACACTACACACACACTAACACTTGACATAACTCACTCAATTTATTACCCCTTTCATTTTCAAATCATTTTCAAAAGAACATTTGTGAGTATGAAAAATTTTCGACTCGATTCAAAAACAACTCGCGTCCCGAAGAGGGAACACGAATTCCTTAATATAAAAATACGCAGTGAAAAAAAGAAAAACCATTTAAAATAGTTTAAGATAAAACGGTTAGACTTGGAATCTTAGGAAAGAATCCAACGCCCCCCTCGAACTACACAATCCGGTACTGCGCACACGTCGATTTTCCATGAAAAACGCTCGCTTATTTGACTTGGACTAAATTCCGACATAAACTTCCGACGCGCATAACGTTTTCGTCGGATGTCGGAATTGAACGATTCCAGCGGCCATACATCTCTTTAATAACCTATTTTATCTCACAAAAACAGAATTTAAAATGATCAGCCGAACGTAGGCCGAAACGGCCAAAAACAGAAGCTGCCCCAAAATAAAAACGTCCGATTCTTGATTTCGAATTTCGAATTTCACAACTCCTATACTCAACTAGTCACATTCCACTTATACATTCCGGCCAAGTTTGCCGGAATCAAAAGGAGGCCGAGCACCAAGCTCGGCCATAACAGGGGGAAATTGACAGGGGAACACCTTCGGTTTCCCTCCCCCCCTTCAAATTCCCAGCACTCCCCTCCCCAACATTTCGGCCAAATTCACCGAAACTGGAGGGAGACCGAACCTCACTCTCGGCCAGATCAGACAGAACAGTAGAGGGAAGAAGAGAGGGACTTACCGAGCGATGTTCGTTCTGCACAGAACGGGAGAAGAAGGACTCCAATAAGGCGCCCAAATCGTTGGCGGCAGAATTGGCCGGAAACTAGCCCTTCGCGGTCGTCGGCTGAAACACTCAGCTTTCACTTCGGGAACTCGAGCTGCTGGAACCGAACGGCCCCGTTTCGTCGGAATAGCAGCCCTTGCTCGCAACTCACACCTCACACTAGCGCTCGTCGGCCGTCGCAGCTCCGACTCCTTCACCTGATTGCCCTGGCTCCCGGTTGTCTCCTCTCGGCACTTGGGTGCACGGTGAAAACATCTGAATGGCTTCTTCCCGAAGCCATTCGGGTGTTTTAATCTTTTGTTTTTTTTTTATTTTAAACAAATAACAATTTACCTAAACGCCCTCACGTGTTTTTAATCGTCCATAATTTCGTAAATTCCCGACCGAGATAAAATTAAGAAAATTTCAAAAATTAAAAATTCAAATTCAAATTTTTCGGGTTATTACAAAAACGGTTATAACTTTTGCTACGGGCGTCAGAGTTTTACCCAAAAGATATCGAATCGAAGCTGTCTCAGAGATCAAAAACCATGTTCCATCCCCAAAAAGGGTTGTTTAAGCCCTCAAATTTGCACTTGAAGTTTTAGGCACCTGAGATCGAATACTTTTTCCCCTCTTTCCTAAAACTTAGGGTCGATCTAGCGTAGAAACACATGTATCCCCTACAACCTTAGGAAGTCACATGAAGACTAGAGGTGGACTCAACCGAGATTTGAACCCCGATACTATGACTCAAAAACTGAACCGGAGTAAAGACGTGCCCCAACTCGATACTCATGCCCACCAAGAGGGAGAGTCCAGCTTTCAAGGACAATTAAATGGCCTTAATGGAGAAGTTAGTAACTTAGGCAAACAACTCAAAGACTTAACCCTTGGTATGAAATTCATAAGGGATAACCTCAACAAGATTAACTCCAGAAAGCCCTCTCGAGATGACCTCCATAGGATGAGACTTGATAACCATAGGAGAACTGAATACCTTCCCAGAAGATTCCTCGACCAGGATCCTTCCCCGAGTAGTGAGAGGCCACCTAACCCAAGAAGGAGGTTCCAAGACTTTGACTATCATGATGAGGATGAGTGGACCCTAGACGAAGAAGAGAATTTTCGGTCTAGCCGTCGAAAGGACTTAGACGATCTTAGGAACATTAAGTTGCATGTTCCGTCATTCAATGGCGCATACGATAGTAACACCTTTCTAGATTGGATAGATAAAGTGGAGAAAGTTTTTGACTACTATGAATATTCAGATAAGGTTAAAATCAAACTAGTTTCGGTCGAGCTCACGGGATACGCGACCCTCTGGTGGACCAACATTAAATCCCAAAGACAGAAGATAGGAGACGACCTTGTCACCACTTGGAGAGTGATGAAGTCCCTCATGACCAAGAGATTCATACCTAGCTAATACCGACAATAGCTATTCTTGCAAATCCAAAACCTTAGACAAGGAGGTCGATTTGTTGAAGAGCACCTTACTGAGTTTGAGACCCTTAGGATTCGTGGAGATATGGACGAACCTGAATAGCAAGTGCTTGCACGATTTATTCGAGGATTGCATCAAGATATAGGAGACACTGTTGAGCTGTATCCCCTAGAATCCCTTGACACGGTAGTACAAATGGCTATGAAGGTAGAGTGCCAACTTAGTAGGAAGAGAAAAGTTAGCTTCACCCAGAAATTTCCGCTTAAGACTACTACTAAGATCACCCCTTTGCAACCAGAACCAAACAAAACTTTCACTAAAGCTGAGGGAAAGAAACCGTTTCCACGTAGTTGGCCACCCAAAGAATCAAGCAATAAAACCCTAGTAGAAAGTGTCAATCCCCCTAGATCGCAAGACCTCAAATGTTTTAAGTGTCATGGCTTGGGTCATTTCATGGCTCAGTGTCCTAATAGATGAGTGATGATCCTCCAGAAGGACACTAGAGAGTTTACGAGCGAAGACGAGTGAGAAGGTATAAAAGAAGACGTGTTCTCATACTAAGAATTCTCGTGAAGACTGTTAGCATGAGAACATCTTCCATAGCAGGTGTTTCATCAAGGAGAAGTTATGTTCCCTGATTATAGATGGCGGTAGTTGTGCTAACGTTGCCTCCATAGAGTTAGTGACCAAGTTAGGCCGAGAGACCAACACTCACCTCCACCCCTACAAGCTACGTTGGCTAGATGATAGGGATAATGTCAAGGTTACCAAGCAAGTGAAAGTTGAATTTGCCCTCGGGAAGTACAAGGACACGGTCCTCTGCGATGTTGTGCCTATGAGTGCAAGTCATTTACTCCTAGGCCGACCCTGGCAATTTGACCGACGAGTAAACCACGACAGTTACACTAACTACTATTCTATTAAGTTTGAAGGAAAGACCTTTATGTTTTCTCCCATGACCCCCGAACAAATATCTAAAGATGATGCTGCAAGAAAAGAAGCCAAGGATAAGGCTACTGTACTCATGACTAAGAAGGAGATAGAAACATCTGTGCGTAGAGGAGATCCCCTAATTTTGGTACTTTTTCGAGATAGAGTTATGGAGCTAGGAGGTATTCCTCAACCCGTTAAATCTTTGCTTAGCCAATTCCAAGATGTGTTCAAAGAAGACTTACCTCAAGGTCTACCACCCTTGCGTGGCATTGAACACCAAATTGATCTTCTACCTGGAGTCGTACTGCCTAATAGACCAGCATACCGAATGAACACCGAATAAACTAAGAAACTGGAGGACCAAGTACAAGAACTTTTGGATAAAGGTTACATAAGAGAGTCCATAAGCCCCTGTGCAGTACCCTCTTTATTAGTTCCCAAGAAAGACGGCACCATGAGGATGTGTGTCGATAGCCGAGCCGTGAACCAAATTGCTGTCAAGTATAGATTTCCCATCCCCAGGCTCGAGGACATGTTGGATGAGCTCAGTGGAGCCTCTATTTTCTCTAAAATAGATTTTAAAAGTGGCTACCATCAGATCAGGATGAGGGGAGGCGACGAATGGAAGACAGTCTTTAAGACAAAATATGGATTATTCGAATGGATGGTAATGCCTTTTGGTTTATCTAACGCCCCAAGTACGTTCATGAGACTCATGTACCATGTGCTTAAAGAGTACTCGTGGTATATTTCGATGACATCTTATTGTATAGCGTGGATCTCCCTCAACATCTCTCCCACCTTTACTCACTTTTCCAGACCCTTAGAAAGGCGAAACTATTTGGTAACTTAGGAAAGTGGACTTTCGCACAGGACAAGGTGTACTTTCTAGGATTTGTCATCTTAAAAGACAGAATGGAAGCAGACGAAGAAAAGATAAACGCCATCAAGGATTGGCTTATACAAAATTATATCACAGAAATACGCAGCTTTCACGGGCTAGCCTTATTTTATAGAAGATTCATTAAAGACTTCAGTTCAATAGTTGCTCCGCTTACCAATTGCACTAAGAAAGGGAAATAGTTCTCTTGGACCCTAGCGTGTCAAAAGAGCTTTGACCACATCAAAGACAAATTATGTCATTCCCTTGTACTTGCCCTCCTGGATTTCAACAAGGCCTTTCAGGTCAAAAGTGATACATCTGGAGTCGGTATAGGAGCAGTGTTTATGCAAGATGGCAAACCCGTGGCATACTTTAACGAAAAGTTGAAAGGACCCATACTAAATTATTCCACCTACGACAAAGAATTCTACGCAGTTATACGTGCTTTAGAACATTAGCAGTATTACCTCCTACCTCGAGAATTTGTTATCAACACTGATCACCAGGCCCTAAGACATATCAAGAGTCAACACAAGCTGAACAAGAGACATGTCAAGTGGGTGGAGTTTTTAGAAAGGTTTCCATACCCCCTTAAGTATTTGAAAGGAATAATGTCGTGGCCGATGCACTCTCTAGAAAGCACATTATACTCACCGAATTAGGGGTTAGGTTCTTTGGCTTTGAATGGATCGAGGAGATCTATGAAACCAACCCTGATTTTGGACCTTATTACATCAAGTGCATGGACAAGGCCGAAGGTGAATATCACCTCATAGATGACTATTTACTTAAAGTAGGAAAGTTATGCATTCCCCAAGGAAGATTAAGACGATGCCTGGTAAAAGAAACTCATTACGGAGGCCTAGAAAGTCACTTCGGAGAGAAAAAGACCCTAGAATCGCTTAATGAACACTTCTATGGGCCTCGCATGATGAAAGATGTGAATGGCACAGTGGAGACATGCATGATTTGCAAGAAGGCTAAGAGTAAAGTTCTACCTCAAGGCTTATACATGCCCTTACCCGTCCCATCACACCCTTGGGTAAAGGTTAGTATGGACTTCATTTTAGGACTATCACGAATCTCCCGGAATAAAGACTCTATAATGGTGGTTGTGGATTAGTTCTTCAAGATGGCACATTTCCTTCCTTGTGCCGCGACCGATGACTCTATCTTAATAGCTAACCTATTTTTTAAAGAGATAATTCACCTGCATAGTATACCATGTTCTATCGTGTCGGACAGAGACTAAATTTCTGAGTGCCTTTTGGACCACTTTGTGGAAAAGGTTACAGATTAGGTTGTGTTTCACCACATCCTTTCATCCCCAAATCGATGGTCAAACGGAAGTTGTCAACAGGACCGTAGGTACCCTCTTACGCACTGTTGTAGGTAAGAAACTGTCTAACTGGGATATAGTACTCCCAGGCTTGAAGTTTGCCTATAATCGCACCCTTTATTCCACTACTCAGCAATCGCCCTTTGAGGTTGCCTATAGGTTTAATCCACATACACCGTTAGATCTTGTTCCCTTACCTTTTACAGACTTAGCTAATCCATCAGGAGCGGACAAGGCTAAACGAATCAAGGAATTGCACGAGATTGTACGCAAAGCCATCGAGAAGAGCAACGACAAGGTCGCCAAACACGCTAATAAAGGACGACGAGAAGTTATCTTTAATGAAGGAGATTTAGTTTAGTTACACCTAAGGAAAGAAAGGTTCTCTGCTAAAAGGAAATCCAAGTTGATGCCTAGAGCAGAAGGACCATTCAAGGTGTTAGAAAGAATCAACAATAATGCCTATAAGATAAAGCTATCCTGCGACTACGGAATTTCCTCCACCCTTAATGTCCAAGATCTCTTACCATACAAAGGTGACGATGATGACATCGAAGCGACCCCATTAACGGATTTGAGGTCAAATCCTCAATCACCTGGGGAGAATGATGTGCCCAAGAGAGCCATCACTTGATCATAAACCAAGGCACGAGCTTTATCCAACCTGTTCACTAACAAGTTCAATTCTTTTGCAGAAATTACGGGTGTCGAATGGCTCTTCGCGGATTTGAAATGGGACCCAAGCACAAACGACAAAGATCAACCCTTGCACTTGCTATCGTGGGAGCTAAGGGTAGAAGCACATGAAGAAGAGATTTGTCTCACTCGGAATTAATTTGTAATTGAATTTTATTCGGCAAACATTCGCCCTTATGTTTTGTTGGCAAACATTCTCCTTTCTGTAATGTTTTATAGTTGCATGCATCATTAGGCATTAGTATTAGATGTATGTTAAGTTAGATGGTGGTTAAAAGCAACAATTGGGCCGGAGTTTAGACGAACATTGATGCAACAAATGGGCCAAAGCTTGAAGAGTGATCTGGTGTGCAAGTGGACCCACAATGGCCAACCATGTGGCCCATTTCGAAGCCCAAGCCCATTATAACCTTCAGCTGCCCTAGGTCTATAAATACATGACTATTGGTGTGTGTAAAGGTTGTTGAATCTATGAGAATAGCCACTTTTGTGTTCAACCGAAGTAGTTTAAAGCTTTGTGAACGGTAAGGCTCGGTTCGGTCAAGAACCGAGAAGGAGTGCATCTCCTTGAGCTTTCAAGCCCAAGGTTGCTTAAATAGCCGTCGTTCCACTCGTATTACCTCTCTTTTCCAGAGAAGGATACACAAAGAGAGTGGCCAGAAACCGGTTCCATTTGCTGTCGTCTTCATTTGGAAGATCATTATGCCGAGAGCCTAAAAGGGTTGCTCATCGGACATCATTCGGTTTTCTGCTCATTTTTTGTTTTTCTATTTCGTTTGTGGGTTAAACAGGACTCATTCGAGGTGGAATCGTG
This sequence comes from Begonia peltatifolia, assembly GCA_022433055.1. Taxonomy (NCBI): domain Eukaryota; kingdom Viridiplantae; phylum Streptophyta; class Magnoliopsida; order Cucurbitales; family Begoniaceae; genus Begonia; species Begonia peltatifolia. The sequence continues at coordinate 10,488,856 of CM039521.1, forward strand.
TCAATTGTACAGCCACCCCAGGTGGTTGGCCCTTACATCACATTGTGCCTGACACGTCACCACCGTCCCTGCTAAACCAGCGACGGGGCCCAAGAACATGACGCGAATCTCGTATCAACGATCCTCTTATAGAGTTGAGAAGCAGATCAAGTTTCCCAAGTCGATTATCTATCTGCGTCGAAGGGCGAATCACTTCCTTCGAGGCCCCGTAACTGTTATCCTCACTATTCACATATCACACTTCACATTCGTACTTCAAACCATGCTCAAATTCATTTTCGTTACACTTTTTAAAACATGATGCATGACTGAAACAAAACATGCGAAACAGACAACACATACAAATCCCCCCTATTGTCCTATAGTGTAGACCGATAAGGGCAACACACATGCAAACACTACTTACCTAATTTTCTGAGCTTCTCTAGTGATCGACCTCTATCCAACACTCGGGCTCAACCTATCACATAACCAATTCACATCGAATTTCATCCCAAAACGGCTCACTAACTCGACTCGGCCAAAAGTAACCTAACTTCAAATGCGCATAACATTTCCTACAGTTATCGGAATCACCTGATTTTAGCGGCCAAATACTCCTCTAAAAACCTAATTTTTCATGCTAAAAGGGATTATAAAATGATAAGCCAAAGCTAGGGGAAAATTACGAAAAATAGAACTGGTTTTTAGGGCCTAAAATCCTTCATTCTCAATTTTTCGCTCAAACTCTGCTAATTTCCATCCTTTCAACCACATTCTAGTCCGTCTAACACATTCCAGCATAATTTAAGGGTTTCAAATTTGAAAACCCAAGAACACAACTTGAATTCTTCGACTCTCCCATTCGTTTCGATGTATCCATTAACCAATGGCACAAACACCATCAATTTAACCTCTTTGAACACCATAAATTCGTTGTGCGTTTACAGAAAACAAAACTCAATCTCTTAACAATAAACTATCGGTAAACAAAGGAGAGGAGAGAAAGTGATTACCAGAGAGAGAGAGACCGTGTTCTGCGCATGGACAGAAGGAGGGAAAACCAAAAATGGTGAGCTTTGTTCGCGGGCGATGAGGAAGAATGAGGCGTGCACGATTTCTTTTCGCAGAAGAGAAGCACACAGGGGGGTGGGGGGTTTCCTCTTCGGCTAAAGAGAAAACAAAAATGAGAGTGGCTTCCTACTGAAGCCACTCATAGTTACTATTTTATTTTATATATATATATATATATATATATATTTCTTTTTTTTGTAAATTACTTTAATGCCTTTACGTTTCAATCCCTTAAAAATTTTGCCAATTCACGTCCTTTCGTATTAAAAATTCAGAAATTTTCTTTAGAGTTCGTTCATAACTTTTCTCTAATTAATTAATTCGTTAAAATCTTCCGCAGAACTTATAGGAGACTTTAATTAACCACGTAAAATTTTTGGGTTACTACACACGATCCTGTTGGTGGAATCGGTCCTGACAAGAGAGGACCATTTTAGGTTTTCATATGCCAAGGGGACCCTTGACACGTTCCGGAGCCAAGACCTTGCCCTCAACTGAGCTTTTTTCTAACATGTGTGCTCTTTTGTAGAAGAAGATCACTTTGAAGGCTTGAAGTGGGATCTAAGCTACCTAGACTTAGAGCCATATGCTAATTTGGGAACATCCTTTGGCCATAATTAGTGATAGAAGTAAGCTCTCAACCACTCCTTGTTAAAGGGGTTGTATGGTTTATCCCTTCAAAACCAAGTTAGAGCAGCAACAAAATACAAGGGTCGATCCTCTCGGCTCAATTTGAAAACACAACTTTATCAAATGAGGTCCAAATACTATGAAAATTTAGAGTGAACTTATCTGTTGAGTGGTAAGTAAACCCTTAAAATTTCAGATGGAAAATCGTCAAAATAAATGGAATATGGAAAGGACACCAACAGCTGGTTTGATGGAAAACTTATGTGATATGCCTCGGAGGCTCGTTACACTATCCCAAGCAAAGGCTCAAACTTTACCTAATCTAACTACTGGAAAACTCATCTCTTTTGCAAAGTAAGGCATATTTGAAAGATTTGATTGGGAGCCTCATGATTAAGACAAAGCTCAACCCTTACATATCATCACTTGGAAATCAAGCACCATGGCCAATGAAGAGGGAATTTGTCTTTCCTTGTTCAAGACCATGTAATCACTTTTATGTATTTTTGTTGGCAAACTCTAGCCTTTTTGTAATTTTGGAAAACATTTAGTCTTTATATTTAATCATACGTAATTAAGCATTAGGATTAGATTGTGTGCTTAGTATTAGATGGTGGCTTGGATTGGTTATGCGAAATTGTTATGGTTTAGCCTAGCAAGAGTAACTAGAAAACCACCCAAAGATCGGTAGTCCTTTTGGTGCTCGGCCAAGCCGAGGAGACCTCAAATGGTGGCAAAAAATGATCAAGCAAATGAGCTTTAAATGAAGCAAAAATTGATTTGAGTCTTGTGTTGTGAGTGATATGTGTGACTATGGAACATGTGGTCCAAATAACTTATGAAAAAGAAAGTGTGCAACAAAGCTTCAAGTCGGCCGATAAGTAGCATTTAGGGCTTTCGGCAAAAGATATTTACAAGTAAAGAATCTTAACTTGAAGAACTAGTTTTGGCCACTCCCTACTTGTTTCCAACCCTTGAAAGGGAGGAGAAGAAAGTGGAACTAAAACTTAAACAAAAACCTCGGGTTGATGAGCTAGGAGGCTTGCTCCCTTTCGGCCTTGGAGGATCTTACTTTGGATGCTTCACTCCTCAATTTTTCCATCAAGCAAGAGAGCTCTATTTCATTCATCAACCAAGCTCTTACACACACTAAATGAGGGGTTGTAACGATCCAGAGTTTGTAAATGAAGGTGGTGGTTGTAACGATCCAGAGCCCTAAATGAGGGGTAAAGAAGGTTGGTTTCCAGTTTCGACTTTTGGGGAGGGCAAGAATTTCCACGCTAACTACAAAAAGATCATGAGTACAGTTGAAAGACAAACCTCGGGGACCTAAGCTCGAGTATATGTAAATCCCAGATCATTACATCCAAGTATTGATGAGATGGCCTTATCAAGCCATTTGCTGATGACTTGAAGAGGAGATCTCGGCCACTCATGAAAGAACTCGGCCTTTTATCATGGCCGCCCATACTTTTCCTTCAAATGGCTCTTTGAGCCATTTTTAACCCCAAACCCTTAGCCACTTAGGTCTATAAAATGCATTGCTATTAGTGTGTGTAATAGTTATTGAATGAATGAGAATAGTTGTTGTTTCTTTTAAGCAAAACCTCAAGAAGCTGAAGTTCCAAGGTAGGTCTCTCGTTTTCACATAATCGAAGGGAGCTTGCAAAAGGAAACATCACACTTCAAAGGAGACCCGGGGG
>CM039521.1:10492641-10535082 GCA_022433055.1 Begonia peltatifolia
GTTTGGTATTTTCCCTCTCCTCTTGAAGAATTGTCTCAAAATCCAACCCTTCCTTGAAGATTTAAGGTAACTAACACTTCTCCTTAGGTATTTGACGGTTAGGGTTTGAATATAACTGAATGGGTTAGTGCTTGTCAAAGGAGTTTATGAAATGTGAAGGTTTAGAAATCTAATGCATATAAATGTTATTATTTGATGTTTTTAAATGATGCATATTGGGTTAGGTTGAGTGTTTGATGGAAATCAGAATAAAAAGTTTAGTTTGGTTATGTGATTGGTGATGATATTGTGGATTATTAATTATTTGAAGTTTTAGTTGTTGTTAAATTAGATATTTGGGGATGATAAAGATTATGGGGAGTTTATGTCAAAAAAAAAATAAAGCGCTTTAGAGATTTTGATTAGGTTGGAGTGAGGTTAGGTTGAGAGAAACTCATTAGTTCTTTGATTTAATATTATGTGAATGAAATTTTGATGTCGGTAATGTTAAACAATTTTAGGTTGGACTTTGCATCAAGGACGTGAAACCGGCATTTTCTAAAGATACAAGGTAAGTGTGTGTTTAGGTGTTCCGCCTAAGGCCTACCTAACAAGGATACTAGGTAGTACAAGTTGTATGTTATGTTATAGCGCTAGTTGTATTTTAATCTGTAATGTGAACTGTTTGAGGCTTAGGTGAATTGGGTGTTTTTTGGATTGCTATCTTTGTGTTTATTGTTGGATTGGATAGTGTTTAGATTGAAATGTAAGTGTTTATAGTTAAGTTCCTTCTTTTGGTACAACTTATATGCATATACATCAAATGTGATGGAGATTATGTTAAATACCTTTATGTTACATGCATTGAGTACACACATCATGTTTTTCAACGTATTATATAAAATGTATTACATGCATGTTTTACGTAATAATGAATGTAATGGTTATGTACAGGTAGTGGTTGAGTACGGCTATGATCGGCCATTTTATGGTCCATGTTTGTCCACCTCGGTAGTCTATGTTTGTCTACTTCGATAGACCATGTTTATGTATGTGTCTGCTCCTACGTAAATGTTCCCTCTTAACCCATGTTATGTAACGTAAAATGTAAAATGAAAGTACATATTTTATGATTCATGCATTCATGAGCATTCATATGCATTAGTACACCTTTTACTAAGCATTAAACTTATAGTTTAAACCTTGTGATGTAGGTGAAGTGTTTGAAGGTGAGGACGTCGAGTTCAAAGAAGATGTATAGGCGGTTGATGAATCGTGCTCTCGGCGGATGTTTTGTGCTAGGTGTGGCAATTTTGACCCGTGGGTATTGTGTAAAACTGTTTTGGTAAAATTTGTCATGGATTGCGAATATGTAAAGGAAATTTATGTTTTGAAAATTTCTTGAACGGCTTGGGATTTCACATGTTGCGATAAAAATGTTTTGATGAAGGGGTTTTCCACATATTTTGAGTTCTCCACTATGCTTTATCTATATGTATATTTGTTTTGGGGATTTAAAAGAATTTAAACGTTATACTGCCCAAATTTCTTTAAATTTGTAATAGTTTTCAAACAATGTTTTAAGTGAAGGTTTTCCAATACTGTTTGTGCTTATTTTCAAAGGTATTTTACGGAACAAATTTCAAATGATTTTAAATGGATTATATTTCTACATGTACAATGTCATTATCAAGTTCCGTAACGGTCCGAAGATCGATGGTTCTCGGGTCGTTACAACTTAGGTCTATCAAATGTATAGCTATTAGTGTGTGTAATAGTTGTTGAATGAATGATAATAGTTGTTGTTTCCTTTAAGCAAAACCTCAAGAAGCTAAAGCTTCCATGGTAGGTTTCTCGGTTTCAAATAACCGAGGAAGTTAGAGCCTCCATTGCTTACAAATCCAAGGTTTCTTGGTGAGCTCTAATCTCATCTTTCTGTCCACTCTTTTTAGAGTGTGAACTAAGAAGAAAGTGATAAAAACCATCCCCAAAACTTAAAAATCTTTCCTTGGAAAGAATCTCAAAATCGAGAGCACTATTATGGCTACTTCGGCAAGCCAAGGGTTGTTCTGCATATTTTTTGCTTCTTTGCTTATCTCCTCATGATTTTCCATAGTATCATACTTCACTCATAAGATAATGTTCATGTCAAGTTTCGTTTAAAATGGACTTCATTTGAATAGTTTTCTATAAGTCTTTTTCAAGGTGTTATTGGGTAAAATTGGTAACTGAGCATACTTTCTATTCGAGTTTAACACAGTTCTTTGCAGGATTTTTCTATGTCATTAGGTATCAGAGCCTAGGAAACTTCCCAATGGTTCTAGAAATCGTGATGGTTTGAATATTTAAGCAAGTTTCATTTGATGCATTTGATGTTTTATTTTGGGTCATGCTTGTTGTGTGAAAACAGTTTTTTGCTCACTTTTATTCCATGTGTTCTTGCTATCTTTCTTGATATTTTTAATGATTAATCTTTTGCTCATCATTCTCCTAACATGTATGAACCTGAGCATGGAAGAATTTATGCTAAAACTCTGAGTTAAGGTGCTGTTCTTTTTGGATAAAGACGTGATAAAAAAAACTGTTTGCTGAAAAGCAAGAAGTGTAAGAACAAAATTTCTGTTTGTGTTACGTTTTTGAGTGATTTAGTTTGTTAATCCTATTATGACACGTATTAAAATTATTTTAGGTTGATGTTAACATATTTTTATCGCTTAATATGCTGTGTTTTGCTGCTGCTTTGTTGAAAAAGGAATCACAAAATCTGAACCGAAAATGTAGAGCATGTTTTTCTTCTTAAAATGGCAAAGTAAAAGTTGATGTTATGGACCACCTGATGTGCTGTATTTTTTTTTTGTTGGTTTAAAACATGTTTGATTTTTCCTTTTATTCCATGAAAGTGATGGTTATTTTAGATTAGATATTGTTAAAGAAAACCGAGGAGCGTGAAAACAACAAACAAACAAAAAAAATCTATTTTGGGTTTTAGTGAGTTACTTTTGTGTTCTTTTTGTTTTCTTAGTTAGTTTCTTTTTTTGTTAAGTTTTAAAATTTTAGAATTAACCCTTAAGCTTTCCCATTTAGTTTAAAAAAAACGACAAAACATAACAAAAGAAAAGGAAAAGCAAGTTCGAAACTTTTTGTTCCTAAGAAAGTGACCTAAGAATCATTCCCCCTAAAATCATAGGTTAAAATCCAACATTGAATCTTACTTCCCTAAAATTTAGAATTAGTGAAATGAAGACAAGAAGTGGGATTATTCTTGACCAAAACTGGAGCAAGGAACCACCTCAAACCGAGGCTATTGACAAACAAGAAGGAGAGTTTAGCATGCAAAGTCAAATCAATTATTTGAATGGCTTGGTTACCCACCTAAGCAAACAATTCAATGATATGAACCTAAGGCTAGAAGACATTATGAACGAGATTAGACGAAACAACCAAAGAGAACCCTCTCATGAATCCCTTCGTAGAAGACCTAGAAATCGTAGGTACCATGATGAAGAGGATGAATGGACTTTTGATGAAAAAGAGAACTTTTGTCCCAAACGAAAAGATAATGAGGACGTTAGAAATATTAAGTTATATATCCCATCATTCAATGAAACTTGTGACGGAAACACATTCCTTGATTGGGTAAAAAAGGTCTAGAAGGTTTTCGATTATCATGAATACTCCGAGAGAGTTAGACCTCTCCTAGCTCATCTTTCTTGAGCTTATTCTTTTTGTTTAGTAATATATTGATATCGTCTTTTTGCAACTTACCCTTGATAATACAGGCAGGAAGTTTGATCTCAATACTTGCTTTCCTCCTACTGTTCATTATCTTGAGCTTACTTCTTGCTACATACTTATTTCCCCTGCTCAACGATTCAATTAGTATCTGTTGAACTTTCAGGATATGCCGTACTTTGGTGGACTAACCTAAACGCCTAAAGGTTTTGGGCCAGAGATCATCCCATCACTACTTGGGAAGTGATGAAGTCCCTAATGAGGAAGATGTTTGTCTCCAGTTACTACAGACATGAGTTATTCCTGCAAGTGCAAAACCTCAGACAGAATAGCCATTGATTGAGGAATATCTCACAGAATTTGAGACCCTCAAAATTCGAGTAGGAGTAGAGGAACCTGAGGAACAAGTTATGGTTAGATTCATGCGTAGACTAAAATGAGAGATTGGAGACACCATAGAATTACACCCAAAGAAACTTATAGATATGGTTGTACAGTTGGCATTAACAATTGAAAGACAGCTCAAGAGGAAGAGGAAGTCCAACTATACTGCTGAGTTTACACTTAAGCGCATAGAACCCAACAAGTTTGCTACAAGTCTGAAGGAAAGAAGCCTTCCACATTTAAATGGCTTTCTAAAGATACTAGTAGTAATAGAGTGGAAGGAGGTGAGAACAAGCTAAAAGACAAGTGATATGAAGTGTTTAGGATCGAGTCATTTTATTGGTCAATGCCCAAACCGATGTGTGATGGTATTAAGAGATGCCACCAGAGAACTTGAAAGTGAAGATGAGTAAGAACAAGAGAAGGAAGAAGAGAGTGAAGAGGACAGTGAGTCAAAGAGAGACGTTGTCCATGCTCAAGAAGGGCCTCTACTGATGGTCATACGAAGAGCCCTCATATCAAATACCGCTAAGGACGATTGTCAATGGGAGAACATATTTCACAGTCAATGTTTGGTCAAAGACAAAAAGTGCTTGTTAATAATAGAGGAAGGGAGTTGTACTAACGTTGAATAGTTTTCTGCAAGCTTTTTTCAAGCTATTCTAGTGTATAGTCGGTCATAGAGAATACTTTCTATTCAATGGTTTCGACACGTTTCTTTGTAGGGTTTTTCTCTATCAATATGGCACCCTCAGATAAGGAGACTTTCAAAGATGAAGGAATGCTCCAACACACTAGGCTTGGTTAACCACCCTTCTTCTTGTTTTCAACCCTTGAATGATTAAAGAGAAGGATGTCTATAAGAGCCACCGACTAACCATGAACTTGGTGGACAATGAAGGCTAATCTCTACTCAAATATCACTCACCGAAGCGCTTACCTTGAAGGCTGAAAAGCACTTGGAGTTTGGAGGAAAACTCCAATTTTTGATTAATCAAGAAGTGTCTATACGATGCAAAAAACTATGCTTAAATATGTCATAAGGTTGCTAGAGTTTTGGCCAAAATAGAGAAGCATTGGGTGAAGGCTAAGGAAAGAGTCATTGGGCTCATTCTCAACTATGCATGCACCTTCCTGATTTGACATCCGACGTCTATATCTTTACATGGACAACTTGGTGTCCCTCCATTGATCCTTAGTCCTTGCTTGGAATGTGACTGAGCAAGAGTGGATTCAAAATGCTGGAGGACATTTCTAGAACATAACCATTGGCCATCGGTTAGCCACATGGCCTGTCCTTGTGTACGCTAATCAATGGCCAATAGCGCTGGCTAGGTTAACCATCCATGTGCGTGCCATCAGCGATCTCCCATACAGGCCATGTCATCATCCGTGCAACACCCATCCGTAAACTCTTATAGGCAAGGTCATCATCCGTGAGCGGTTGGCCATGTCCTCTTTTGTGTGCACCAGCCACCGATCAAGTCTCCCTCTCATGTGCTCATATTCAGTTTGGTGGTACTCGGCTAACTGCCCACTTCCGTGAGTGTTAGCTAACTCTTCATGCTGCACTTTCTCGGCTATCTCGTCCGTGCGTGCGTGCTCAACCTCATCTCCTTCCATGCGTGCCAGCTAGCCTCTTGCCTGTCACCTCTCAGTCATGTGTGCTAAATCAAGGCCACTCGCTATCCTAATGACTAAGATGTATACATGCAAAATAAAGGCTAATGTTTGCCATGAAATAGAAGAAAAAGACCAATGTTCGCCAGAAACAAAAATATATAAATCACTTGTTTACGATGAGTTGCCTTTGTGAAGACAAATTCCCTCTTCAATGTGAGATGACCCCGAAAGCAATTCCCAAGTGAGAACATGTGTAGGTTTATCCATGTCTTGAGAAGTTGCCTCCCACTCCAAGCTATCAAAAAAGCCTCCACCTGCAAAACTAGCAAACTTGTTAGATACAAGATTAATTGGTGATCTTAGTTTGAGATCGACTCATAGGTATCTGAGGCATATCAAGGCGGAATTTGTTTTTCTTTTGACAAATAATGTAGCCAAGCTCTTTTCTTGTTTTCTTTCAAAAAATACCTTAGTTTATTTTATATGTTTGCATGACTTTTATGGCAGAGAGGAAAATAGTACATGAGATCGTGGGAGGGAGAAAGGAGTGAGTACAATGGTACTCAGCCGATGAGGTGGCCAAATACCATGCTCTTTCTAAGTCCTTCTTCTCTTTTGTGTCCTGAGCCGTAATTGTAATTAGGGGAGGTATTTGAGCCTCTCTTAACTGATGTAGTAGACACTTTTGATGAATGAAAATTTGGTAAAGCTTGCTTCCAAAATGAAGTCTATTTGAGCCTCAAACTCTATCACCGCCGGTGAGTTGAATCCGTGTGCTTGGTGTAAGATAGTCTTTCGAGTTGTGAGTCTTCTTTGAAGCCCTTATTAATGCTCTTTTCACTACCTTCCTAGAGGGTAGTATTAATAGTAAAATAGTATAAACTCTCTTCCTTGGTTTGTTGAATGTTCTTTTCATAAGGGAACTAAGGATCCAAAAGGTGCATCACTTATCACCTATTGAACCAGCATATGGTTCTATTCACATAATTTACGACCCACTTTAATTTAGACCTTCAAATTTTTAGGGTTTTTTAACCATTTCTCAAGAAAGTTTGTGTTAAATTTCAAGCTGTTTGGAGCTCTACAACAATAGTTGTGCTATTCAAAAGTTTACATATTTGCAGCCAACCTAGCAGTCTTCTCAGGCAAATTGAGCAAGCCTAATTATTCTGAGCATATCTCTCTAGCCACATTTTTTTTTCCTTTGAAATTTTAATGGTGTTTCATGCACGTGCCAAGTAAGCTGCAGATAAAAGCTCATGGCATTTGGACTTGATTATCTATAATTACTGCATGTTGGAATTTAGGGATCCTCGATAATTGTCAATTTGAATATGAGGTGAACTAGTACTTGTGTTGCCAAACAATTTGCCATAGGTGGAAGCACGTCAGGTTTAAGGAGACAAAAAGGGCTTGGAAAAACTAGAAGTTGTTCCTCACCCGATTTGGCCAAGCATATTTTTTGGTGTTTGTCTTATAGGTCCAAAACTCTTCTAGAATTTTTGTAACCCTGATGACAGCTTAGGGGATAGTATTTATATATCCTTATGAGCCATGGTAAGGGTCTTTTGCCGAATCAAAATTGTGGTTTCTTCAAGCGTCAAGTTCAATCTCCCCAACTCAACAACCCTCCCCTTGGTGTGTAATATTCGAGTGATTGTGAGAAACTATTGAGTCTGCTTTTTTTTAGTACAAATTGATCCTCTCTTAGACTATTTCCTTCATCTTCCTCTTTCCTTATAGATACATATCTTCATAAAGGGTATAGCAAATTTTAATCCAAGATCGTTAGAATGTCTCCTCAAGGAAACTTAAAAATGCCAAGAAAGTGCAACCTTAACATTTTCTGGACCAACTTGCAACTCTTTACCCATATCTTGTCATTCCCATCGATTCAGACTATCATTTTTTAACACAACCACCTTCAAGCTTCGGCAACCTCTAGCATTTTATCCATAACTTTTGCTCCGCATCAAATTATAGCGTGACATTTTAAGGGTCAATTCCCAACATTTTGAGCTACAAGTTGTCAAGATGTTTTTGCCAAAAGTCATGTTTTACTTGAGTTATTGATCTTCCAAGTTGCTGTTTGTTTCCAGGAAAACAGCACACTAATTTTCAAGTGGTTTGGAGTTCCTTCATTTTCATGTACGTCATTTGGTATCAGAGCTCTGCTCTTTCCTTTTTGTTTTCTCTCTATTTCTAGTGTATTTTTGTTGGCCAAAATGATTACAAGAAGTGGGGCTAATAACCAACAAAACTAAGAGGCAAATGTTCAATCACCTTTAGCACCAAACCCAACAGACGGGGAATCTAGCTTCTAAGGGCAACTAGATGTGTTGAATCATAAACTTGAGAACATTAGTCAGTGGATGATGGAGATGAGGAACCAGCATGTTAGGATCTCTCAAACACCTTTGCCTAAGAGAAGACCTGGAAATCTAAGAAGAAGAAATAACCATAGTGACTTCATTGAAGAACAAGAATCCGAGAATGAGGAGTATGATAGTCCTCAAGCAAGGTGCGATCCTAATGAATAATTGAAGATGCTAATGTATCAGTTCCTTCCTTCAATGGATCTTGTAATGGTGATGCATTTTTGGATTGAGTGAATAAGGTAAAAAAAATGTTTGATTATTATAACTATTTAGGGAAAGTAAAGTTACAACTAGTATTTCTAGATTTAACCAGTTATGCTAGTTTATGGTAGGACAATTTGAATGCACAAATAAGGCGTGACGGGGATGAGGCTTTTGTTACTTCGAGGGCCATGAATTCCTTGATGAGAAAGAGATTCATGCGAAGCCGCTACAAGTAAGAGTTGTTTCTACAAATGCAAAATTTGAAGCAAAATTCATAATCTGTTGAAGAGTGCCTAACGAGTTTGAAACCCTTGAAATTAGGAGTGGATTGGATGAGATTGAGGAGTAATTTATTGCAAGGTTTATAAGGGGCTTGAATAAAGAAATTAGTGATGTTGTGGAACCACAAACTTTAGAAACCATGGATGTTGTTGTCGAACATGATTTGAAGGTTGAAAGGTAAGTCAAGAGGAAAGGAAATGGGATTGGTAATCAGTTTCCCTAAAAACTTTATAGTCCCTACAAGCCACCATCTAAGGTGGATGATTAGAAGTCTTTTTAACAAAGAGTTGCTCTACAAAAGGGGTTGAAGAAAGAAAAGTAGTGGAAGATATCACTTGCCCAAGATCAAGGGAGATCAAGTGTTTCAGTGCCTTGGATTGGAGCACATTGCTTCTCAGTGCCCTAATAGAAGAGTTTTGGTTCTTTGGGAAAGTACAGGCGAGATAGTAAATGAAGATGAGCAAGTGGAGGGTTCTAGTGAGGACCTTTAATCACAAGAAGAAGTTAAATTTGGTGAGTTGTCAAAAACTCAAGAGAAGCAGCCTCTTATTTTGGTTCAAAGTTCTCCAACAAACCGAGAAGTTCTTGAAGAAAAACAATTAGATGGTGGAGTTGTCTCATTGGCAGCAAGTATTGAGGGAGAAATGATACTATATGGTGGAGTTGTCTCATTGGTAGCAAGTATTGAAGAGGAGTTTTACGTTGAAACAAATTACTTCCTAAACTACATGCGTTGAGAGTCTAATGGAGTTGCCTCTACTTCATTGATAAGGTATATCGCCTTAAACCACTTGATGTCTTGATTTCTTAAAATTAAATGGATGGGAGACTTTTTATCATAACAGTATGGACTTGATAATTTGGTACGAAAATCAGGATGATATGGTAATGGATGGCAATTTTACTAACGTTGGATGTTCATTTGTGGTTAAGCAATTTTGCTTTTCTAGTTTTGGAAATGGAAAGTAATTAAATCCAACCTTATGTAGGATTGAGTTTTGTTAAGCTACAAGCCTACAAATAAGGAGAAAATACGCATGCAGAAGGAATAAATGAACAACAATGATTGGTGCTCGAAAGCAAACGTGAAAGCATGGAAAAACATAGAGTTATGAACAAAAATAGAAAAACAAGATTGTGGACGTGGGTGGTCAACAAACGTGATATGTTACCTAAGATAGGGACGATGAAATGAAGAAACACCCCTTGGCTGGTCCAGAAGCAATTGCCTTTGCTTTCGACAAATGTTCTTCCGAGAAGACCAACAACAGCTGGGAGTTTGTTTGAAACCACATTCTCTTGCCACAAGCTCTTCCAGAGCTAAGAGAACAATGGAGCACAACTCAACGAGCAACCAAACTCGTGAGGAAAGAGGCCTCTCCTCTCGGTGTGCAACCGATACAAATTCTTTTAGGAATTTCAGATGTCACGACCCCAAGCAGGGTCGCGACACATGACTTGACATCATTTGGCGTCACATTTAAACTTCACTTTTAAACTTAGAAACTTTCACGTAAAATTTTTTGAAAATTTGAAAGGAGTGAAACGTGTGCTTTAAACTCCTTTATATCCTTTAAAATAAGGGAAAAACATTTGTAAAGTCATTTGGGAGACAACATATGAAATTGTTTTGGATTTTAAATTTTTTTTCAAAAACAAGTCGGGTGGTGAGTGCACTACTGTTGCATGCGCGTCGCCTTATCAGCGTGCGCACATTGCCCTGACATGGAGCACTCGTCGCTTTGCTATCGTGCGAGCATACGGTGGCCACCCGAATGCGCGCACTGTGCTATCCGGGTTACGTGCGCATCGGTAGATCGATCGGCCCTTATCAGTTGAATGGTCGGCACCCTCCCTGCCTGCGCCCGTCGAGGCCTTCATGGGCCGATCGATCGTGCGCCCAATGCCAATCGATCTGTAGATCGCCTGCCAAAGCACATCAGGCGCCGATCAATCACGCGCCTAGCATCGATCGATCGACAGGAGATTTGCTCGCGCCTTGTCAAAATAACCAAACGCCGATTGACTAAGATATCATCAATTAACACTATGACGAATTTATCAAGATAATCATGGAATACCATTTTCATCAGGTCGATGAAGGCGGTTAGAGCATTCGTCACTCTAAAAGACAAATAATCTTTAATCGTCAAAATAATCTTTCAAGGTTGTTGTAAGTAAAAAGAAAGCGTAATGCGATGATGGATGGGGCGAGCTGCTAGCTTTCAGGTACGAGATATCTATTCTAGTCATTACAGGTGCATAGTCATTTTATTGTGAATAAAAGAATTCATGTACCTGATAGCAATTGCCCACAGGAAGTATGCTGTTAGAAAGATTGTGTAGAGTATCGGTTGAGTAGTTAGAAGCTTGAGTTAAATCGAAGAGCCATACGTGAGAATAAATTCAATCAATGAGGAGTTGAGGAAATAGAGGATATTGGAGTATGGCATATGACGTTGTTTGGAAGTTTTAAGGCCATATTGTAGCGGTCATTTGGTTACGTAATATGTGGAGATGTAAACTACATTAAATAGCAGTTCGAGGCTAAGATTAAGGAAATTATGGATGGAGTTATAGTTGGCGACCGATTTAAATGGTAGAAGTGCTAAGTGCTTAGTGTTGTTTGATTAAGGAGTATGAACGTTGCTTAAAACTTATGGACATAATTGAGATATCTAGATACGAGAAATAATGATCGTAAGTGAAGGAGAATAGTTAATCACAAAGAAGTTGAAAGACTGGATTTTGAATTCTGCACTGAAGTGTATATGTTGTGAGTGTAAAAACATATGTGTGACTATGTTGGGAGATTTAGATTAGTTGAAACACGATCGGGAAATCTAGGAATAAGTTGAGAGTTCAAGTGCATAATTTCTATTAATATTGGTTGAAGATAGACGGATTATATAACACCTCGTATTTTTTGCGATATCGATTTTCGGGTTGTCGGGACAAAAAACGACGGGATTCAGCTTGGAATGGAGAGCAGAAAATTTGTAAGGTTAGGTGGAAAATTATTTCGGGGTTAATAGTGGAGAGAAAATTTTAGTAATCCAACCGGAAACAGATTGAGTGGTCGTTTGATTAAAAGATTAAAGTGTGAGGGTGAAATAGTAATTAGGTTATTATTATTATTAGATTTTTTTTATATAAAATATTAACAGAGAGGAGAGGGATTCGCAGAAACCCTCTCCCCTTTCTGTTATTTCTTGCCCCTCCCAGGCTCGATTTTTCCCTTCGGCTTCCTCCTTCCCGCGATAGTTCAGCCGGCAATTTTTGTGGTTTTCTCCTCCATTTTAATGGTTCAAGGTAAGATTAAATAGTTTATGGTTCAATGTTGGTTTAATGTTGGAGTTGAGGAGAAATTTGGTGGATAGAGATTTGGGATTTTAGGGTTAGAGTGTTTATTGGGTGTAATATTTATTGTTGTGGGTTATTGAGGATAAATGTGATGGATGGGTGAGGAAGTGAGCGAATTTGAGCGAGGAACCAAGAATGTAGGATTTTAAGCACTAATATGGAACTGGATGTGAATTTTTGGCCTAGCTACGGGCATTCGTTTTAGAAACCCTTTTTGGTGTGTTAAACTAGGTTATGATTGGAGTGTTAGGCTACCAAAATTGAATGATTCCGATAACCGACGTAAAATTTATGCACGTCGGAAGTTAGGGTGGTTTTTTTTAGCCGACATAGGTTAGTGAGCGATTTTGGTGAGTTCGTGAAGTATTGAGCTAGTATGGTGATTTTAGTGCGTAAGTAGAGTACTGGGATGAATTTGACGGGAAACTGGTTTTGTTGTAGGTTGAGAAGGTTTCAGGTAAAACGAGCACCACGGAGAGCTAGGACGCCAGATAAGTAATGTATGCATGTGGTTTGCCAGGTGGGCCTACACCGAGCAACGTTTGGTTTGTGATGGTTGATTATGTTGTGCGTGTGTATTGTTTGACATGCATCATGTTTTTGAAACGGGAACAAAAATGAATTTGAGCATGGTTTTATGTGCGAGTGTGAAGTGCGAGGTGTGGTGGTGAGAATGATGTGTGTGTGGGTAGCTAGGCCCCGTTGCTGGAGAAACTGGGACGGTGGCGACGTGCCAGGGCGTGGTGTGGTGAGTGCGTCGAGCCTCACCTGGGATGGCTGCTGCAGTGTGCGTGTAGTGGTGTGCAACTATGCCCTCGTTGCTGGAGAAACCGGGACGGTGGCGACGTGCCAGGGCGTGGTGTGGCGAGTGCGTCCTGCCTCACCCTAGAATGGTTGCGGTGCGTAGAGTGCGTGTGGGTACAGCTTGAAGGCCTCGTTGCTGAAGAAACCGGGACAATGGCGACGTGCCAGCGTGCGAGGTGGCGAGAGAGTACAGCCTCACCATGGTGCGGCCGTATCACGCAGCACCGGTTGTAACAACATGAGCGAGAATGTAGAGACTGCATGTAATAGGATTGCATTGTTGTTTTACGATTCATATTGCACTGCTTATTGAGCATTAGACTTATGTTGTGTGTTCCGTGGTGTAGATGCAGGATGTGAGTTGTCGGAGCCTAGACAGGATGAGTAGGCGGTTGGTGGCGTACCACCATGTGCCGGCAGGTGGAGCTTGTCACGGTGGCCCGACCCGTGGAGTGAAGCCGGGACGTAGGTTTCTAGGAGTTGTGTTTTTGAGAGGTCTATGTCGAGTGTGTAGGTTTTGAGGCATAGATGGATGTGAATGTTAATAGTCGGGATTGATGTATAGGTGTATTTTTAAACTATTTGAAGGAGTCTAAATATATGATTCAGGTTTCCAATCTCTAGTTTTAATTCGGGGAAGTTTCGTGTCCATTTTCTCTTGAAACTGCTGTTATTTTTAGGCTGCTGGTGCAAAGTGTCGATCGAATTCCATAGGTGTCGACCGGTCAGTGTAAATTGGAAGGCGAGTGTCGACCGCGAAGTTCGACCTGTGCGGGCAGAGAGCAATGAGATGTCGACCGGTCAGTATAAAATCAGTGATGGTGTCGACTGCGGGGTTCGACCTGTTTAGGCAGAGAGCAATAAGGTGTTGACCGGAGACTGTGGGTGTCGACCGGTCAGTGTAAAATCAGTGAGGGTGTCGACCGCGGGGTCTGACTTGCGCTGGCAGTGAGGATCAAAGTGTCGACCTGTGAAAGCATGTGTCGACCGCTATCTGAGTGAGCGTAGAAGCGTCGACCGGCGATTTCTGGTGTCGACCGACGAGAAAACTCGAGATGACCTAGGTGTCGACCGGCATTTGCAGGTGTCAACCAGTCTCTTTATTCTTATGTCTTAAAGATTAAAGTTTATTTAAAACGATTTTAAATGAGTTTTTCCGCTATGGTTTTCTTAAATATTTTTCGACGACGTCGTTTTGAATGGAAGAACCAAAAGTTTTAAATTTTATACGAATTTTGTCGGGGTGAGATGCGAGTGTACGGTTGGCAAACCGGGTCAGGGGACGACTCAGGGGCGTTAAAGATGTAGTATCGGAGCAGTGAACGTACTGGAAACGGGTAGTTTTTCGGGGCGTTACAGATTAAATGATATTTGTTTGAGGCTCTAATTGAGGAAAATTTTGAAGAGCTACGTCAATAAGGTGGGGGATTACCGATAAGAATTTTGTAGTAGTTTTGTTTGCCCTATGGAAATCAAGGACTTAGGAATCGTAATTAAGATGTTTAGTCGAAACAAATATTAATCAAGGAAATTTTGAGTAATACCTTATCAGCGGTGCTAAGTAGGAGTTTGAAATGGAGAAATTGGATGAATTTTGTTGAGGGATTATGGAGAAGAAATTCAGTTAGGTAATTTCAGAAATTGGGGTTATGGTAAGTCGAATGGAATTACTGTTGGTTGAGGCTTGAGTACTTAAGAATTTGAGGAGATTTGGAGTAACAATGTAGCATTGTCTACAGCAGATTTGCAAACAATGAAATTGATAGACGAATTATTGTATGGAAGTGAGAAGAATATTGAAAAATGGTTGAGGTTAGAGTGAATAGTTTAGAACGGTTTGATTATAAACCTTTTAAGGATGGTCGGGATAAAAGATTTAGAAGTTGAGTAAACTCTAGCCAAGGGAAACTTAGATATAGATTTAGAATAGAAGACTTTGAAGAGGTAGGTCATAGTTGATTAGGTTAATGAGCGTAGTACGAAATTGAGTACAAGATTGGATAGTGCTTAATACGTGGTCATGGATGCAGCTAGTCAAATTGGAGATAACAAACACGGCCATAGGACCCAGATTAGATTCATGGTTTTAAAAATTATCGACGGGAGGAACATGAGATTAAGGTCTTAGTGGGTGAGCCACTAAAGTTTTGGGATGTAGGTAGAAATCAGGGAGTAATCATAAGGACGTTTAAGAACTAAGAACTTAAGGTAGATTTGACGCTGTTCAAAGAGAGTCTCGATATGAGACAATGTATTGAGTGACTTCAATATCAGAAAGTGATTGTTGCGCAAATTTTAGGGACAAAATTTCTTTTAAGCAGGGTAGAATGTAATGCCCAAAATTTCCATTAAATAATTTTCGAATCGGTAAATGGCAGAATTTTGGTCAGAACTGAGAGCGAATAATTTGTACTATTAGATAAAAGATTATTTCGAGACTAATGGAGAAGAGAAAATTTTAGGAATCAGACTGGAAACGGACTGAATAGCAGTTTGATTATATGAGTAAAGTGTGAGCGCAAAAAAGTAATTACATTTATGATTATTAAAAAAAATAATAAAACAGAATGGCTTCACGAAGGAAGCCATTCTGCTTCCTTTTCTCACCGCACGAAGGAGTGAGGGAGGGCTGAGCGATGAGATGGGATTCGCCGACGATCGACCAAAGAGGGCGCCGACGTACAAGGAACTCCAACAAGCTAGAAGGAGGAGACGGTTTGGCCCTTTCCGTGACATGAACCGACGGTAAACCCTTGTTTTAGTTTCTGTCAATTGAGTCTAAGTGCTTAGTGGTTTTTGAATTTTTGATTGATTGAGCTCAGTTTCTGGGGGTGATTAGGAGGTAAAAGTAATGGTGTGCTGGCTGAGAGTGATGAGCTCCGAATTTTGAGTAGCACCGAGAGGATCGAGCTGTCACTTAGAGTTTTCTGAATTCAAAATCTCCAGTGGCAGTTCAATTATTCTTAATAGGTTAGAGTGTTATAGATTGGTGTGAAATTGAGTGAGTTTTGTTGAGAAACCGAGAATGGGAATTTTAGGCGTTTTAGTGTGAAACCCGATTTTGTTTTGGGAGTTTTAACCTTGCTACGATTCATTGTCTTAAATTCTGTTTTGGTGTGCTAAAATAGGTTATGAGTAGAGCGTTTAGTCTTTGGAATCGAGTGATTCCAACAACCAACGCAAAAGTTATGCGCGTTGGAAGTTAGGTTGATTGTTGTCAAAAATTGGGTTTGTGAGCCATTTTAGTTTAGCTTTAGTGCAGTGAGTTAGTAGTCATAGCTTTAATACATAGAATGAGTAGTGGGATGAATTTTTAATGTGAATTGGTTATGTGATAGGTTGAGCGGAGGAAGTGATAGAAATGAGCACAACAGGAGCTAGGACGCCATGTAAGTAATGTAATAGGAGTTTTGCTTTCGGGCTTACATCACAGTTCAGTAGAATACATTACACGTTTATTTTATGTTATGCTTTGAGATATGCATCATAGTTTTAAATTACGAGACGAAACAAAAATGAATTTCCATGTTTTACGAAGTGAAACAGTAGAATATGAGGAAACGAAAGAAATGAGAAGATACGGAAGAAGATAATAAAGGTGAGGTTCAGTGGTCTTGTTCAGTGAGGTGCATCGTGAGTTGTATCACTCTTCCTCCACTTTACGTGGTGACCTTGTCCACTGAGGTGGACCGCGAGGTAAGTCACTTTAATAGATCGAGTTTGGCCTTGTCCAGTGAGGTGGACCGCAAGATGTGTCATATCAACGTAGCACATAAAGAAGAACTCAGTAGTAAGAAGATAAAGATGAAGTAAGAAAGAGACAAAAACAAAAGTAGAGACGAAACTGTAGAAATTGCATATATACAATGTGTTTGTTTACAGTGTTTTCTTTTTATGCATTACTTACTTAGCATTAGTCTAATAGTTGAGTTCTGTGATCTAGGTGACGAAGTGATAGCTGGTGAGTACCTCGAGCGAGCCTAGGACTAGGAGGCAGTTAGAGGAGCACGCTCGTGGATGATCCGGTCAGTTGTTAGGGAAATTTTGACGTGGTGTTCATAGGTACGGGTGTAGAGGTCGAGCCGGAGTCGTTTTGAGTCATTTTAAATGGTAAATGGATTTCAAATGTTCGGTAGTAGTTTTGATATATATAGCGGTTTTGAGTTGATAAAAAATGGATGGGTTTTACGGATTTTAGTACTGACTTGAAATTGGTCGTGTTGGAGGAAAATTTGAGGTTTACTAAGGTTCTGGGGAAGAAATGTCGACCTATGGTTGTAGGTGCCGACTGGTAGTGTAAAAATGGCTGCGGTGTCGACCGCAAGGGTCGACTTGTGCAGACAGAGAGGATCAAGGTGCCAACCACTCTATGAGATGAGCGTAAAAGTGTCAATCGCTGATCTTATTGTCGACCGACGAAAAGACCCAAGAGAAACGTAGTGTCGACTGGCTTTTGCCAGTGTCGACCAATGAAAAACCTGAGACAACCCAAGTGTCGACCGATGCTTACAGGTGTCCACCGGTTTCTCTATAGTGAAGTTTATTCAAACTGATTTTAATTGCGTTTTCCACTGCGATGCTGTTTAAAATATTTTCAAAAATTGTCCTTTTAAGTCGAGTGACAAAAGCTTTAAATTTTATTATAATTTTCCGAGTGTAGTGAGTGAGTAGTAGAAGTGTGTGAACTGGGATTCGTGTAGGGTTTTCGGGGCGTTACAGAAAGTTTATGTCGGTTTTTGGATCAAGTTGATTTAGTGACCGATTTTAGTTAATTTGCGGTACGCTAAGTTAATGGTAGAGCTTTCGAGTATGAGTCAAGTGTTTTATGTTTAGGTTGAACTAGATTTTGCTGAAGTCGTGCACCGGAAAAGCTTTGGACGCCAGGTAAGTAGTGCATGCATATGTTTTGCCAAGGTGAGCCTACACCAAGGAACATTAGGATTGTGATCGGTTGATTGTGATGTGCGTGTGTATTGTTTGACATGCATCATGTTTTGAAAATGGTACAAAAATGATTTTGAGCATGTTTTTGAGTAAGTAGTAGTGAGACGCGTGGCGGTGGTACCGCGGATCCCGCTCAGGGAGTGGGTCGGTGCCCAACCAACTACGAATTCTGCTCTATGAGTGGGTCAGCTGGGCCTTCACGCGGCATGTATGTGTTGACGGTGAGAACAATGGATGGTGGCACCAAAGATCTTGCTCGGCGAGGGGGCGGGTGCATCACCAGTCGCGGATCCCACGGGGTGGTCGACTGGGCTGTCGTGAAATGATGGACTGTGGCGCCGTGGATCCTGCTCGAGAAGTGGGCCAGTGCACCACCAGTAGCGGATCCCGTGGGGTGGGTGGGCCGGTTGTGCTGTCATGAAACGTTTGTGTGTGGCTTGTGGGCCTCGTTGTTGGGGAGTCCGGGACGATGGCGATGCATCAAGGTGTACCGTGGCGCGAGGTTCACCCTCACCCGAGCACGGCTGCACTACACGTTACAGGAAATGTGACAATATGAACGTGAGTGTAGAGAATGCATGTGATAGAATTGCATTTTCGGTTTTACTTTCATATCACACTACTTGCTAAGCGTTAGTCTTATGTTGTGTTCTATGGTGTAGGTATAGAGATTTTCGCTGATGAGATTTGAGAGCCTAGTCCTGAGCATTAGGGTAGTTTGCGGCGTGCGACCGAGGCACCGAACGGCAGAGTGTTAGGATGACCCGACCCGTGGAGGTGGTGAGTTTTGGTGAGGTGTTCGGGGTTTCTTCCCTTGTGGTTTTTTGGGGACGATTTGGTTTTTCCTTATATTTTAGTGTATAGATGGGGAATTCCTTGTTGTTTGAGTGGTTTTGAGGACTCGTATATATATTATATGTATGAGCATTGTGTTGCTCTATACTGTAGATTTTATTCATTGATAGTTGTCAGATTTATTTACTTCCACTCTTTTTTTCCTTTGGTGATTTCTGGATTGTTTTGGTTGATGTACTTTGGGAATTTATATGGGGTATAGATTTTGTTGTATATATGAATATTTCAAATGTCGATAGATGTAATTGAAACTACTTGGAAGATCGTGATTCAAGAATCTAGGTTTTTGCTCTGTGGTTTTAAATTGCGGGGGTTTTCGTCGTTAACTTTCTTTTGAGTTGATGTTTTTTTCTTTAGGCTGCTGGTGCATAATGTCGACTGGTATGCCTAGGTGTCGGCCGAACTAGGTAAATGTCGACCGCGGGAGTCGACCTATGAGAACAAAGTCAAACTAGGTGTCGACCAGTGTACTTAGGTGTCGACCGGTTAGTGTAAAAGTGGCAAGAGTGTCGACTGCAAGATTCGACCGGGGGCGGCAGAGAGAATTAAAGTGTCAATCGATGAAGACAAGTTCGACTGCTCTGTGTGATGAGCGTAGAGGTGCTGACTGCGAGGTTCGACCGGGGGCGGGCAGAGAGAATTAAAGTGTCGACCGGTGAAGACAAGTGTCGACCGCTCTGTGTGACGAGCATAGAGGTGTCGACTGTGAGGTTCAACCGGAGGCGGACACAAAGGATTAAAGTGTCGACCGGTGTTTACAGGTGTAAATCAGTGCTTCTTTTTTTTTTTTAATGTTTTGAAAAGTGAAGTTTTATTTAAACTGATTTTTAATCGAGTCTTCCGCTGCGACGTTCTTTTTTAACATTTTCAAAGATGTCGTTTTAAATCAAGTAACAAAAGTTTTAAAATTTTATACGAATTTTATCGAGAAAATGAGTAAGTGTACTGTCGACCACCCGGGTCCGGAGACGACTTAGAGGCGCTACAGATGTCGTGACAGAGCAGAGCAAGCCAGAAAATGCATGGGTTTTCTGGGCACTACATTGACCAAGTGGCGCGTGCGGAAGAAGACTCAGATGAGAACAGTAGCAGTAGCGGCCACGAGCAACCAATTAGCACGCGCAGAAGGAGACATAGTCGAGAGCAGCGTGTACGTGTGGATGATCGCTCGTGATTGGTGCGCATTGATAATGACCGAGCACTTGGGCACATAAATGGACTCACATGAATGGATGGCCGGGGGTTGGTGCGAATCTGGCCGAGGCTTGTTACAGTGCACGCATGGCTGGGGCACCAAAGCCCCAACGACTATATTCCAACAACTAATTTTCTTCAACGAGCATTTTTGCATTCTGAAGCCCAGATACTTGAACCCTTTTAACACCTATTTAAACCCATTTTGTAGCATAATAAAAGACTTTTGATCCACCAAATATAGTACAGTGGCGACCCAATGATGTGATCCAAAGCTAAGAAGATGTGCGAGGCCTAGCAATGATTAATTTTAGAGATCCAAGAGAGAAGGGAGCCGCGCCATCTTGATCTAAAACTATTGAATGGGTTGAGGATTAAAGATAATCAAGATCACATGTCAAAGGGTTGAAAGTTTGCTAGTCAATTTGAGTACAACTTGTAATGACACATTTTCCCAGTAACATATTGTCTGCTTTGGGGATTGAGTAGTAATCCAATATCCTATTCTCGCGAATTTATTTGGCGAGAACTTCATAGTCGGTCACCCAATCAGAGTTCTTATGAGATCCGTTGCTAATTGTGCTTCAAAACGCGTCTTACTATCTTGGCAAGATTTTCCTTACATATGTTTCATTTCCATATACCTCTCCCAAAGCGATGTGGGATTGTGACAACCCCTTTTCGATGACCCGGGATTTGCCTAGACTCGAGGCGTTACATCACGCCGTCCCTCGAGGTTTGCCCCGCAATCGTCCTCATACATACACATATGGTTCAACACAATCACTCCCCCCCCTCCCCTGGGGGCCCAACGTACTTGTTGGCCATATTTTCGGTTGGGTACAGGCTCTGATACCATTTGTGTAGAGACCCGCAAACCCTCACAGTTTCTTGTCCGCTAACTACTGCTCTAACGCACATACTCGGGTAATATTCGTGTATGAATTTAAAAATTCATACACGAATATATAATGGGGCGGGAAATTGGTTTTCGTTTCTTTCTCATACTTCAAAACAATGATGCATAACGTAAAAGCATAACATAATGTAAACATGCATGCAACCTACTGAACTGTGATGTAGGCCCAAAGGCAAAATACCTACTACATTACTTACCTAGCATCCTAGCAACTCGTATTTCGTAGACTGCTTGCTAAACTGAAGAAGCTATAAAATCACATATTCATCAATTCTACTTTCCTTCCAATTCATAAAACCCTAAAGGAAAATCAAAGCTTTAACACCTAATCTAATCTAGGTCTGAATCCCACACAATTTTTGACTAAATTTGGAAACACATAACTTATCCAATACTTGTCCGATTTGGACGATTTAAAGTACTATAGATTCCTTAGAACATCTAGTTCCTAATGGTATATTCCAATTCATAATCCAACACCTACAGCTTGGCCGAATGTGGACGAACGGAAACCGTTCCGCAACTCGAGTTATTCGGTTATTCAACGCTTAATACTTTCCATAAAACCTATAATCTACTTTTTCTTTCAACTTAAACACTAATACACGATTAACACTAGACTAAATCCTGAAATTTCATACCTGCCACTTAGGGTTTTACTAAAACTAAAAAATACTATCTATAACCTTAGTTTTATCACTCAAAACAACTAAAGTACTAATTATCTACTCAAAACAAACTAAAACTTACCGTAAATCTGAAGGTGGAAGGAGAATCGGAGAGGACTGGCGCCGGCTAGAAGGGAGAACGCAGAGGAGGGAAAAAGATAGAAGAATTTCGTGCGGGGGAGGGGAACAACAAACACCTGAGGGTGTTTTATGTTTTCATTTTCTTTTAATAATAATAATAATAATAATCCTAATTACCAAACTGGCCTCAACCTTTAACTGTTTAATCAAAATATCATTCGGTCCATTTGCGGTTGGAATTTTACAAATCCATTTTGTCCATTAGCCCCAAAATAATCTTCTACCTAACCGGTTAAATTTTCCATCCTTAATTCCACTAGAACTCTGCCTTTTACCGATATGAAATTTTGAAAATTATTTAACGAAAATTGTAAGCGTTACACAACCCAAATCAATATTACTTTTTTTCTCTCTTTGGTCTTTTATTACTAGCATGCAAAAATATACTTTATAATGGATGTTTATTTCAGAAAATTCATAAATGTTAATCAATTTATATTATCAATATATGGCACACCCAAATAGTTTCCTAAAAAAATTATTTTGAGTGGATTGAAGCTATTTAAGAAAGTCTTGGGAAATTTTTTGACGTGTTTAAGTTAATTTTTTTTGGACTATGAAACCACTTATTTTGACAAGGAATGTGATGTGATCCAAGGAGGAACCAAGTCCAAGCCCAAGAGCAATGATACAATTGAGGATAGTGGCGGCCCAATGACGCGATCGAAAGCTAAAAAGACAAGTTAAGCCTTGCAAGGATTGATTTTAGAGATTCAAGAGAGAGAGAAGCCACGACAACTTGATTTACAACTATTGAATGAGTCAATGATTGAAGATAATCAACTTGAAGCAAGGGAGGCCAAAGATAAATGAACATTTGTAGAGGGTGCGGCACACATGCTCATGAATAAGTAAAAGGAAGGATGTCATGCACATGCATATGTAAGAATTAAAAAAGACATTTGTCATGCAATGCCAATGTAGGATTTAAAAAGGACATGCGCCAAACACATGCTCACACGAAGATTAAATATACACAAGCACATGCAAGTGCATGCAAATCTTTGTATGGCTGAATCTACCCAAATAAATTCAAATCATGTTCAAACGAATGATCATTATCCCACAAAATTTCTTTGTTATTTTATTGTTTTGTTTATTTTATTTTAGCTAATTTAATTTTAACAAGTAGCCTACTTTAATGGCAAAACATTTTCAATTTAAAAGAACAATGATGAATTAAAAATTGAGTTTTTTTAGAGAGAATTTCACTTTGGTTCTTTGCAAAAAATAACGATCTTCTTCAAGTCATGCCTGAAAAATCTCGCTTAATAGTTTCATTCTTAGCAACGAGTTTGGTTTGGGTCAAACTCTTGTTTTGATAGTTTCGATTTAGCCAACATTTGGGGCTAGAGTCAATCCCCTATTTGATAACTATATTTTCATTGAATTCTGCGATTGGTCTTAGATTCTTATTTTATTATTGAATTTAAAAGGCATTCCTTTGAACTATTTCGCTTATTGAAGGGTCTCAGATCTTCTAATATACTGCATCCGTTGGTATTAGAGATTTGGCTTCTTGATTTAAGAAGCTATCATTATCATTTTGTTACATTTCTTCTTGATTTTCCCTTCCTTATAAAAAAAAACAAGAGTCTTTTTCGTGATTTGTAACACCCCGAAAACCCACACGTCCCCGGTGTGCTACATTACACTACACACTATGACATACAGAGACTTGACACAACTTACTCAATTTAACACCACTTTTTTTTTCAAATCATATTCAAAAGAACATTTGTGAGTATATAAAAATTTCGACTCGATTCGAAAACAACTCGCGCCCCGAAGAGGGAACACGAACTCCTCAATATAAAAATACGCAGCAGAAAAGATAACAATTTAAAATAGTTTTAAAATAAAAACGACAAGACTCTAAATCCTAGGAAGGAGTCCAACACATACCTCGAACTACACAAATTCGGTGTCGCCCATCGCCACCTACACTTCGACGCTATGCGCGCACCTTCACGGTGCTGCGCGTGCCAACTCAACATCACCACGTCATGCGCACGCTCATAGCGTCGTGTGCCCCACGCACCCTGCCTCCGTACCACACGTCCGAGCGCACGCCCTCACCCGACGCCACATGACTCATGAGTACCCGCAAGGCCGCGTGCCCGGAGCACCTGCGACCACGCCGCCCTTTCGCTCCTCTCCACACTTCTCTAACACTCACTGTACGCATCCTGACCTATTCCATACCCTCTCGACTCCCAACCTCTCTCCCAAAATTTTGGCAGAGTAACGCCTAAAAATAGGCTTCCCAAAATTTAAACCCTGCACACAGTTCATCATAAACTAACAATATTTATCTATCAATCATCCAGAGAATCTCCATAACAAAATAATCAAAGTTTAAAGACAATGAAAATCTATCAACTACAAATGAGGAAAGTCCCCAGTATAAAGCATTACCAATCTCCTACATGTAAAACATACGCGTACGTCACCAAAAATCACACGCACTCCGTAAATCCCTATACAACCGACGCCTATACAACTCGTCAAATCAACTGTACATCGACACAACAAAATAGGATACCCGTAATAGCTAAGCCACCACCTACCGTCTCCACGGGACGGGTCGCCTTAACAAAATCCGCCATCCGGTGCCCCGGTCGCACGCCGCCAACTGTCCTATGCGTCAAGACTAGGCTCTCGAGGCTCACCAGCAATATCGTCAGCACCTATACCAAAGAACACACATCATAAGCCTAACGCTCAGTAAATAATGCGATATGAGAGTAAAAGCCGACAATGCAATCCTATCACATGCAGTTTCTACACTCACACTCATATTGTCACTTCTGTGATGCGTAGTGCAACCGCACCAGGGTGAGGAGGAATTCATCGCCACCCTATACTCTGACACGTCGCCACCGTCCTGGACTCCCCAGCAACGAGGCCCCCTAGCTACACACACGCATCACCACGCAGCAACCACATCAGGGTGAGGGTGTACCTCGCGCCACACTACACCCTGATATGTCGCCCCCGTCCCAGCCTCCCCAGCAACAAGCCCACAGTTGCCACACACACACTTCGCGACAGCCCAGCTAGCCCACTCCTCGAGCGAAATTCGCGACTAGTGAAGCACTGGCCCGCACACTAGCAGGATCTGCGGTACCACTGTCTATCATCCTCACCGTCAACACATACACGCCACGTGACGGCCCAGCTAGCCAACACCTTGATCGAAATGCACGACTGGTGAAGCACCAGCCCGCACACTAGCAGGATCTGCGGTACCACCGCCACGCGTCTCATCACTTACTCAAAATATGCTCAAAACCATTTTCGTTCCCGTTTAAAAAAAATGATGCATGTCAAACAATACGCACGCACACCACAATCAATCACATAAATTCTAAAGTTCTACGGTGTCGACCCACTTGGGCAAAACGCATGCATGTAATACTTACCTGGCGTCCTAAGCTCACTCGACGCACAGCTTTGCCAAAATGACTCAACCTAAAACACAAACAATTCACTTATCAATCTTTACTTCAAAACTCACCAAATAATTTAAAATGACATTCCTTAACCAAATCTATAAAATTCCAGTTAAAACGGGTCACCAATGTGGTTCGTCCAAAAACCAGCCTAAAGTTTGGACGCGCATAACCTTTGCGTCCGTCAACGGAATTGAACGATTCAAGTGGCTAAACTGACACGATTCCACCTCGAATGAGTCGTGTTTCACCCACAAATGAAACGGAAAAACAAAATATAAGCAGAAAACTGAATGTTGTCCGATGAGTAACTTTTAGGCTCTCAGCATAACGATCTTCCAAAGGAAGACGATAGCAAACGGGACCGGTTTCTAACCACTCTCTTCGTGTATCTTTCTCTGGAAAAGAGAGGAAGATGAGTGGAACGATGGCTATTCAAGCAACCTTGGGCTTGAAAGGTCAAGGATATGCACTCCTTCTCGGTTCTTGACCGAACCGAGTCTTACCGTTCACCAAGCTTCAAACTACTTCGGCTGAACACAAAAGGGCTATTTCTCATATATCCAACATCCTTTACACACACCAATAGCCATGAGTTATTGACCTAGGGTGGCTGAAGGTTAGACTGGGCTTCGGCGTCAAAATGGGCTACATGGTTGGCCATTCTTGGTCCACTTGCACACCAGATCACCTTCAAGCTTTGGCCCATTTGTTGCATCAATGGGCTGCTAAACTCCGACCCAATTGTTTGCTTCTAACCACCATCTAACTTAACATACATCTAATCCTAATGCCTAAAGATGCATGCAATTATAAAACATTACAGGAAGGCGAATGTTTGCCAATAAAAACATAAGGCGAATGTTTGCTGAATAAAATTTCAATTACAAATTAATTCTAAGAGAGACAAATCCCTTCTTCATGTGCTTCCACCTTTAGCTCCCACGATAGCAAGTGCAAGGGTTGATCTTTGTCCTTTGTGCTCGGTTCACATTCCAATTCTGCGAAAAGGCATTCGACACTTGTAATTCCTACAAAAGAGTTAAACTTGTTAGTGAACAGGTTGGATAAAGGTCGTGCCTTGGTTTGTGATCGAGTGACGGCCCTTTGAGGCATATCGTCCTTCCCAGGGGATTGAGGATTTGACCTCAAATCCATTAATGGGGTCACTTTGATGTCATCATCGTCTCCTTTGTATGGCGAGAGATCTTGGACATTAGAGGTGGAGGAAATTCCGTAGTCGCCGGGTAGCTCTATCTTATAGGCGTTATTGTTGATTCTTTCTAACACCTTAAAGGGTCCTTCTGCTTTAGACATCAACTTGGATTTTCTTCTAGCGGGGAACCTTTCTTTCCTTAGGTGCAGCCAAACTAACTCTCCTTCATTAAAGATAACTTCTCATCGTCCTTTATTAGCGTGTTTGGCGACCTTGTCGTTGCTCTTCTCAATGGCTTTGCGTACAGTCTCATGCAATTCCTTAATTCATTCCGCCTTGTCCGCTCCTGATGGATTAGCTAAGTCCATAAAAGGTAATGGAACAAGATCTAATGGTGTATATGGATTAAACCCATAGGCAACCTCAAAGGGCGATTGCTGAGTAGTGGAATGAAGGGTGCGGTTGTAGGCAAACTCCACGCCTGGGAGTACTATATCCCAGTTAGATAGTTTCTTACCTACAACAGTGCGTAAGAGGATACCTAGGATCCTTTTGACGACTTTCCTTTGACCATTGGTTTGGGGATGAAAGGATGTACTGTAACATAACCTAGTCCCCAACTTTTTCCACAAAGTGGTCCGAAAGGCACTCAGAAATTTAGTGTCTCTATCCGACACAATAGAACGCGGTATACCATGCAGGCGAACGATCTCTTTAAAATATAGGTTAGCTATTAAGACAGAGTCATCGGTAGCGGCACAAGGAAGAAAATGTGCCATCTTGGAGAACCGATCCATGAGCACCATTATAGAGTCTTTATTCCGGGCGGTCCGTGGTAGTCCTAAAACGAAATCCATACTAACCTGTACCCAAGGGTGTGATGGGACGGGTAAGGGCATGTATAAGCCTTAAGGTAGAACTTTACTCTTAACCTTCTTGCAAATCACGCATGTCTCCACCATGCGATGCACATCTTTCATCATGCGAGGCCAATAGAAGTGTTCCTTAAGCGATTCTAGGGTCTTTTTCTCGCTGAAGTGACTTGCTCGGCCCCCGCAATGAGCTTCTTTTATGAGGCATCATCTTAAGCTTCCTTGGGGAATGCACAACTTTCCCGCTTTAAGTAAATAGCCATCCATGAGGCGATATTCGCCTTCGGCATTGTCATACACTTGATGTAATAAGGTCAAAAATCGGGGTCGGTTTCATAGGTCTCCTTAATCCATTCAAAGCCAAAAAACCTAACCCCTAATTCGGTGAATAGAATGCGCTTTCTAGAGAGGGCATCGGCCACAACATTATTCTCTCCTTTCAAATACTTAAGGGTGTAAGAAAACCTTTCTAAGAACTCCACCCACTTGCCATGTCTCTTGTTCAGCTTGTGCTAAATCTTGATATGTCTTAGGGCCTGGTGATCAGTGTTAATAACAAATTCTCGAGGTAGGAGGTAATGCTGCCAATGTTCTAAAGCACGTATAACTGCGTAGAATTCTTTGTCGTAGGTGGAATAATTTAGTATGGGTCCTTTCAACTTTTTGCTAAAGTATGAGATGGGTTTGCCATCTTGCATAAGCACTGCTCCTATGCCGACTCCAGATGCATCGCTTTTGACCTCAAAGCCCTTGTTGAAATCCAGGAGGGCAAGTACGAGGGAATGACACAATCTGTCTTTGATGAGGTCAAAGCTCTTTTGACACGTTAGGGTCCAAGAGAACTATTTCCCCTTTTTAGTGCAATCGGTAAGCAGAGCAACTATCAAACTAAAGTCTTTAATGAACCTTCTATAAAACGAGGCAAGCCCGTGAAAGCTGCATATTTCTGTGATAGAATTCGGTATAGGCTAATTCTTGATGGCGTTGATCTTTTCCTCGTCCGCTTCCATCCCGTCTTTTGAGATGACAAATCCTAGAAAGTACACCTTGTCCTGTGCGAAAGAGCACTTCCCTAAGTTACCAAATAGTTTAGCCTTTCTAAGGGTCTGGAAGAGGGAGTTAAGGTGGGAGAGGTGTTGAGTGAGATCCACGCTATACACTAAGATGTCATCGAAGTATACCACGATAAATTTTCCTAAGTACTCTTTAAGGACATGGTGCATGAGTCTCATGAACGTACTTGGGGCGTTAGATAAACCAAAAGGCATTACCATCCATTCGAATAATCCATATTTTGTCTTAAAGGCTGTCTTTCACTCGTCACCTTCTCTCATCCTGATCTGATGGTAGCCACTTTTAAGATCTACTTTAGAGAAAATAGAGGCTCCACTAAGCTCATCCAACATGTCCTCGAGCCTGGGGATGGGAAATCTATACTTGACAGTAATTTGGTTATCGGCTCGACTATCGACACACATCCTCATGGTGCCGTCTTTCTTGGGCATTAATAAGGAGGGTACTGCACAGGGACTCATGGACTCTCTAATGTAACCTTTATCCAAAAGTTCTTGTACTTTGTCCTGCAGCTTCTTTCTTCAGGGTTCATTCGGTATGCTGGTCTATTAAGCAGGACGGCTCCAGGTAGGAGATCAATTTGGTGTTCAATGCCATGCAAGGGTGGTAGACCTTAAGGCAAGTTTTCTAGGAACACATCTTGGAACTGGTTAAGTAAAGTTTTAATGGCTTAAGGAATAACTCCTAGTTCCATGATTCTATCTCGGAAAAGTACCAAAATCAGGGGATCTCCTCTATGCACAGACGTCTGTATCTCCTTCTTAGTCATGAATAAAGTAGCCTTATCCTTGGCTTTTTTTCTTCCAGCGTCATCTCTAGATATTTGTTTGGGGGTCATGGGAGCAAACGTAAAGGTCTTTCCTTCAAACTTAAAGGAATAGTAGTTAGTGAAGCCGTTGTGGTTTACCCGTTGGTCAAAATGCCAGGGTCGGCCTAGGAATAAATGACTTGCACTCATAGGCACAACTTCGCAGAGGACCGTGTCCTTGTACTTCCCGAGGGAAAATTCAACTTTCACTTGCTTGGTAACCTTAACATCATCCCTATCATCTAGCCAGTGTAGCTTGTAGGAGTGGGGGTCAGTGTTGGTCTCTAGGCCTAACTTGGTCACTAACTCCGTGAAGGCTACGTTAGCACAACTGCCTCCGTCTATAATCAGGGAACATAACTTCTCTTTGATGAAACACCTGCTATGGAAGATGTTCTCATGCTAACAGTCTTCTCCAGAATTCTTAGTGACGAGAACACGTCTTCTTACCATAAGCATGGGTCCTTCAGGGACGTGGAAAACTTCTTCTTGGATGTCACTATCCTCCTCATCTTCTTTTATACCTTCTCGCTCGTCTTCACTCGTAAACTCTCCAGTGTCCTCCTGGAGGATCATCACACGTCTATTAGGACACTGAGCCATGAAATGACCCAAGCCATGACACTTAAAGCATTTAAGGTCTCGCGATCTAGGGGAATTGGCACTTTCAACTAGGGTCTTGTTGCTTGATTCTTTGGGTGGCCAACTACGTGGAAACGGTTTCTTTGCCTCAGCTTTGGTGAAAGTTTTGTTTGGTTCTAGCTGTTGAGGGGTGATCTTAGGAGTAGTCTTGAGCGGAAATTTTTGGGTGAAGGTAGCTTTTCTCTTCCTACTAAGTTGTCGCTCTACTTTCATAGCCATTTGTACTACTGCGTCCAGGGATTCTAGGGGATGTAGCTCAACAATGTCTCCTATATCTTGGTGCAATCCTCGAATAAATCTTGCATGCACTTGCTCTTCAGGCTCGTCCATATCTCCACGAATCCTAAGGGTCTCGAACTCAGTAAGGTACTCTTCAACAGATCGACCTCCTTGTCTCAGGTTTTGGATTTGTAAGAAGAGCTCTTGTTGGTATTGGCTAGGTATGAATCTTTTGGTCATGAGGGACTTCATCACTTTCCAACTGGTGACAGGGGCGTCTCTTATCTTCTGTCTTTGGGATTTAATATTGGCCCACTAGAAGGCCGCGTATCCCGTGAGCTCGACCTAAACTAGTTGGATTTTAACCTTATTTGAATAGTCATAGTAGTCAAAGACTTTCTCTACTTTATCTATCCAATCTAGAAAGGTGTTACCATCGCATGTGTCATTGAATGACGAAACATGCAACTTAATGTTCCTAAGATAGTCTAAGTCCTTCCGACAGCTAGACCTGAAATTCTCTTCCTCGTCTAAGGTCCACTCATCATCATCATGATAGTCAAAAGTCTTGGAACCTCCTTCTTGGGTTAGGTGGCCCTCACTCATTGGGGAAGGATCCTGGTCGGGAAATCTCCTGGGAGGGTATTCAGTTCTCCTAGGGTTATCAGGTCTCATCCTAGGGAGGTCATCTCGAGAAGGCTCTCTCCCTCTTGATGGGTACGAGTCTCGGGTTGGGGAACGTCTTTACCCCAGTTCGGTTCTTGAGTTATAGTATCGGGGTTTAATTCTCGTTTGAGTCCACTCCTAGTCTTCATGTGACTTCCTAAGATTATAGGGGGAACATGTGTTCTTACGCTAGATTGACCCTAAGTGTTAGGAAGGAGGAAAAATTTAGTAGATCTCGGGTGCTTAAACTTGGAACGCAAATTTGAGGGCTTAAATGGCCATTTTTTGGAACAGAAGGTGGTTGTCACAAGTACCTATGACAGCGTCGTAGAACTCTGAGAGAGCTTCGAATTGATATCTTACAGCCGAAAATCTGACGCACGCAGCAAAAGTTATGATCGTTTTAAGTCAAAGGGGTAAAACCTACCAAAACAACTAGCGAACTAGGCATAAAATTTTACCAGGGTATTAACACATTATGATAAACATGTTTTTCCTTTAGTGTTCATATCATGCATCAACTCAGTCATCATTAAACCACAAAGTAAGGATATAATAACATAATCACAGAGATTCCAGTGTGTGTGCAAATCATGTAAGATATCCAGTTAAGCAAGTAAGCAAAGTATTCTGCCAAAGTAATTAAGCTAAGGTGTTAGCAGTCATGGAATGAGGCAGCAGACAACAATATCAGTACAAAACAGTATTAAATCACCAGGTACAGAGCAGCAACAGAATGGTTGTTCCGAATAAGGTAATAACACTAGCTACTACATAGCACACCCATATGCATAATAACATAAACGTACATTACCAATGGTCCAGCAATAGACACCTACCACCTGCACCGACCCTCAAACAACAGCTAAGCTATAGGGTGTTCTGTTCTCACCTGAACCTACCCTCAAACTGCAACTAAGCTGTAGGGTGTTCTGTTCTCACCTACACCTTCCCTCAAACAGCAGCCAATCACAGTACGAATATGAACATACGAATATGAACAGATCAACACATAAGTTTCCGACTTTAAAGACTAAATGGTTTTGAGTTTTCAGTTTTCAGTTTCTAAATTTTGTCCATTAACAACATATCTACGTTAGTGTTCAAGCTTATCCTTATATGTTAGACACAAAATTAAGAGAACCGATTTCTGCCTTTTCCAAAACCAACGAACCAGAGAAGAAATGAAAAGTTTGCAGCAAACAAAATGTGTAACAGACATTCAGGGGAAGCTATACATGGCTCTGATACCACATGACACGATTCCACCTCGAATGAGTCGTGTTTCACCCACAAACGAAACGGAAAAACAAAATATAAGCAGAAAACCAAATGTTGTCCGATGAGCAACTTTTAGGCTCTCGGCATAACGATCTTCTGAAGGAAGATGGCAGCAAACGGGACCAGTTTCTGACCACTCTCTTCGTGTATCTTTCTCTGGAAAAGAGAGGGAAGACGAGTGGAATGATGGCTATTCAAGCAACCTCGGGCTTGAAAGCTCAAGGAGATACACTCCTTCTCAGTTCTTGACCAAACTGAGTCTTACCGTTCACCAAACTTCATACTACTACGGCTGAACACAAAAGGGCTATTTCTCATATATCCAACAACCTTTACACACACCAATAGCTATGAATTTATAAACCTAGGGTGGCAGAAGGTTAGAATGGGCTGGGGCTTCAAAATGGGCCACATGGTTGGCCATTCTTGGTCCACTTGCACACCAGATCACCTTCAAGATTTGGTTCATTTGTTGCATCAATGGGCTGCTAAACTCCAACCCAATTGTTGCTTCTAACCACCATCTAACTTAACATACATCTAATCCTAATGCCTAAAGATGCATGCAATTATAAAACATTACAGGAAGGCGAATGTTTGCCAATAAAAACATAAGGCGAATGTTTGCCGAATAAAATTCAATTACAAATTAATTTCAAGGGAGACAAATCTCTTCTTCATGTGCTTCCATCTTTAGCTCCCACGATAGCAAGTGCAAGGATTGATCCTTGTCCTTTGTGCTCGGTTCACATTCCAAATCTGCGAAGAGGCATTCGACACCTGTAATTCCTGTAAAAGAGTTAAACTTGTTAGTAAACAGGTTGGATAAAACTCGTGCCTTGGTTTGTGATTGAGTGACGGCCCTCTGGGGCACATCATAAACGTCCCCTTAGAGACCTAGTTTAACATACTAAGACGGATTTTGAAATGGTAAGCCGCACCTAGGTGGAAAAATCTCGAAACCGAATCTGCCCTTTTATTCAATTTCACATTTTGTTTTTCTTCAACCAAAACTCACTCAAAATTGGCTTTACGCATTAAAACAAACTATGCCACTATCACACGTCACCATTCTACGAAAAATGCTCACTAATTTGACTTGGACCAAAATCTGACATAAAATTTCGACGTGCATAACTTTTGCGTCGGATATCAGAATCGAACGATTCAAGCGGCCATACATTCTTCTAACCACCTTTTTTAACCAACTAAAACAGAATTTAAAACGATTAACTGTAGCCCTGTTAAAATTCTCAAAAACAGAACTGTTTTTACACGAAAAAATTTGAAATCTCAACTTCAGTCCAATTTCGCCAATTTCTTTACTGAACACCCACATTTTGGATAACCAATGCATACATTAACAAATTTGGTGGTTCCTAATTAGAAAACAGCAATGGCAGTACAAAAATTCTCACAGTTTCCTTCCCAAAACTATGCATTTCCCAAACGGCTCATCTGACCATGAAATTCACCTCTAATTTTCCTGAATTCTAGCACAAAACCCCCGAAATTTAGAAGCAAAACAACTCTATGCTCAGCCATCAAAACAGAACAAGACCGAAAGGGAAAACTTCTTGTTTCTCATTCGATTTTATCGCGGGAAGGGCCGAGCCACACACACACACTAGATTCTAAAACACCCCAAAAAAACGAGCTCTAACCACCGGGGATTCAAGAATAACTGAGCTTCCACGTTTGGTTGACAGAAGCCGAAACAGGGGAGAAAGTCACCTTCGATTTTCAGCTCGGGAAGAACCCACTCACGCTGAGTTTCTGCCTCGTCGGAACCATCCAGTGCGTCACGTCTCTGCCCCAGTGGTCGGTCGTCGGCAATTCGCCCCCCAATTACTCTCTCACTTGCATCTCTCTTCTCGGGCGTTCAGCTCGCAGAACACCGAAGTGGAATGACTTCTTCGTGAAGCCATTGCACTTAACATATATATATATATATATATATATATATATATATATATATTTTTTTTTTTTAATTATAATTAATTAAATTACCAAAACGCCCTCATGTGTTTATATCGTCCGTAACTTCGTTAAATTCTCGTCCTCCCGACTTTAAAATTCCGATAACCATCACAAAAGTAGACTCCGAGTTTTATAACTTAAATTACCCGTTAAAATTTTTCTCGAAACCCCAACCGAGATTAAATTAAAAATTTTTAAAATTAGATTTAAAAATCTGAAATTTTTCGGGTTATTACATGATTTCTATTCTAGCCAAACATGTAAGATTTGATTTTTTATCAATCTTTTTTACTCCTTTGATTTTGTCTTTTTGAAAATTTGCAACTAAAAAAAAAAAAGAGAAATCTTTCTTCTTTGCTTGAAAGTTGGACAGGTCACCAAAAAAGGAAGGAAAAGTTTTCTTTTCAAAAATCTTCATCTTTTCTTGGCATAGCATTGAGAAATTATTCATCATAGATTTAGATCATTCAATTCAAGTCTTTAAGTTATTGTTCTCTTCAAAATTTATTCAAAATTCTACTTTGATTTAGCTATTCTTACATATTTGAATTTTGAGCTTAAAGCTGTGATTTTTTTGTTTGCCTGGTTGAATTTTTACCACCGATCAAGTTCTTACGTAAAGAACTAAAAGAGAGATCAAGAGGTAAAAGGCAATAGTTAGAGATAATCTTATAGAAGACATTTTTACTGAAACACGAGTAGAGTAGCATCCATAGAGTGTAAACATGTGAGAGAGAGTGTGAGGTCCATAAAATTGATTTATTTGTTGATTACTAAGACTTTTTCTTTATTTGATTCTTTTGGCCGAAAACAATGAATGAGCGGGACAGCGACGTTGATTTAAAATTGTTCATGAAAGTCATGCAAAAACAATATACGGCTATAACTCAGAGAACGGATCGATTGGAAACTCTGACCCTTAGCCATGTACAGCAAAAGAGGGATTTTAATGGAGAGTTCGAAGAGTATAGTAATTATTACCCAAAAGAAAGGAATGAGAGAATAAACCAAGATGACAACAATTTAACAAATATCAAGGTAAATATTCCAGCTTTCCAAGGGATATTTGAATTGGGAACAAAAAGTAGACATGGTATTTGAGTTTCAAAATTATTCGCAGGATAAGAAGTTTAAGATGGTCACAATTTATTTGTTAATATTTGGGGGGATCAATTAGTTAAGAACTGCAAGAGTAATGGTGAAGCACAAATCCACACATGGAAAGACTTGAAAGCCAACATGAAAAAAATGTATGTTCCATCATATTACTATGGAGACGTGTGTCGAAAGCTCAAAAATTTGACACAAGGTTTCAAAAGTATGGAGAAATATCACAAAGAGATGGAGGTAGCCATATTAAGGTAAAATGTGAAAGAAGATAAGGAAGCTACCATGGCTTGATTTATTGGGGAATTGAATAAAAAAATTACGAATGTAGTGGATCTACAACACTACTTTAACATGGAAGAGTTACTACATAAGTCAATCAAATTTGAGCAGCAACTAAAGGTTAAGAGAAGTACTAAGGTTGGTACAAAATCAACTACAACTTGGCAAACAAATTAGAAAAATGAGAAACCAAAATCGAGAGAGAATTTTATGAGAAAACTGTGGTCAACAATCAAGTGTTACCATGAAAAGCTAAGGCCAGATGTCAAATCTAATTAGAACCAGAGAGATTAAGTGCTTTCGGTGCTAAGGGTTCAGACACAGCTTCAAATTGTCCAAATAAAAAAACTATGACTTTGAGGGACAATAGCGA
Organism: Begonia peltatifolia; assembly: GCA_022433055.1. Classification (NCBI taxonomy): domain Eukaryota; kingdom Viridiplantae; phylum Streptophyta; class Magnoliopsida; order Cucurbitales; family Begoniaceae; genus Begonia; species Begonia peltatifolia. Next base: position 10,528,027 of record CM039521.1, read on the forward strand.
TCTGGAGACTGTGAGTTCGAGTGATTGTATGCCACCACTTGAGAATTGTAGTGACGTTGATGTGGAGAAACTGGTAAAAGAGATCTTTTAATCATAAGGCGCGTATTGAATGTGCAACCTAAGGATGATGGATACAAAGTACAACGTGAGTATATATTCTATACAATATGCCATGTGCCTAACAAATTTTGTAATTTGATCATTAATAGTGGGAGTTTCACCAATGTAGAAAGTACATTACGAGATCAAAAGTTGAACTTAAAACCGAGCAACATTCAAAACCATACAAGTGGCAATGGTTAAGTGATTATGGAGAAATCAAGATGAGTAAACAAGTGAAAATTCATTTATCAATTGGAAGGTACAAAGATAAAGTCTTATGTGATATAGTGCCAATGCAAGCTACAAACACACCTTTGGGGAGGCCTTGGCAATTCGACCAAAATGTCAAGTATAATGGTTACAAGAATGAGTATTTGTTGGTTTACAATGGAATAACTGTGATCCTTATACCATTACAGCCATGGGAGGCAATTGTAGACCAAGAGAGAATCATAAAGGAATTCCGAAAGGTTAAGGGTGAAAAACAAAAAGAAAGTGGTGAAAAGAAATTAGTTGAACAACTACACACACAGGTCGACACCTACAAGGTCGAGACCTACACACACAAGTCGACACCTCGACCCTCGCGGTCGACATTCACCTAGTTCGATCGACACCTACGCATACAGGTCAACATTTTACATCAGTAACCTTAAATAAAATTCCAAACTTAAGAAGAGAAAACGAACAACGAGATGTTTCAATCGTTTGAAACCAAATACTTGGATTTTCAAACAATAATCTCTCAAATATCTTCAAAATATGACTATACATCATCACGAGTCCTATGCACATGACATAGACTTCTCAAAATGAATCTTCCAAAAACCACCATACCCAGAACACTCTCCACGGGTCGAGTCGCCTTAACACAGTCCACCAAACCAATGCCCTAGTCATGTGCCGCCAACTGCTTACTCGCCCTTACTGGGCTCTCGGGCCTAATACTCAGTAAGTAGTGCGATATGAAATGTAAAATGGTCAATGCAATTCTATCACATGCAATCTCTACTTGCACACTCATGTTGCTGTTTTTTGTCATCGTTCGTACGATCCTCCTATAGAGTTGGGAAACGGATCAGTCTTCCCAAGTTGATTCTCTTACTGCGTCGAATGGCGAATCATTTCCTTCCAATCCACGTTGTACAGCCGCCCCAAGTAGTTGGCCCTTACGCCACATTACCCTTGACACGTCACCACCGTCCCAACTCAACCAGCGACGGGGCCCAAGAGCTGCACACGACTCTCATATGAGCAATCCTCCTACAGAGTTAGGGAGTTAGGAAGCGGATCAAGTTTCCTAAGTCGATTCTCTGTCTACGTCGAAGGGCGAATCACTTCCTTCGACGCCGCATAACCATTATCCTCACCGTTCACATATCACACTTTACATTCGTACTTAAAATCATGCTCAAATTCATTTTTGTTACACTTTTCAAAACATGATGCATGACTGAAACAAAACATGAAAAACATACAACACATACACATCATCCCTACCGTCTTATGGTGCAGGCCCATAAGGGCAACGCACATGCAAACACTATTTACCTGCCCTCCTTAGCTTTTTGTGGTGATCAGCCTCTATCCAACACTCGGGCTCAACCTATCACATAACCAATTCACATCAAAAATTCATCCCAAAACTCATCCTTGCGTACTAAAATTACAACTACTTACTCAACCCATCAAAAGCCGACCAAAATTGCTCCCTAACTCGACTCGGCCAAAACTCAACCTAAACTTCGAACGTACATAACTTTTGCTACGGTTATCAGAATCACTCGATTCCAATGGCTAAACACTTCTCAAGGAACCTATTTCAACATACTAAAAGTATTTCTAAAACAAACATTCGTAGCTAGGGCGAAAACTCAAAAATGATCCTATTTTAGAGCAAAAAATCCTATATCCTTGGTTTTTTGACAAAACTCACCCAATTCCTCACCAATCTATCACATTTTAATCTATTAGGTATAATCTAACCACAATTGGAGGTTTCAAATTCAGAGAAGTGCACAGAACACCCTCTCAATTTTTCCTCGAAAATCCCAACATTTACTGTCCACAGTTCAAACGTTCGCAACTCACCTCTAAACACTCTATTTTAGCACAAAACCTTAATAAATCAAAACTCCATTGAATCCCCGCACTCAGCCATGAAAACAGAGAGGAGAGAAGAGAACTTACCGTGATTTCTCGCCAGAAATCAGCACAGAAGAGAGAGAGCCATAGGAGGGCTCAGTCGTCGGCGAGGAGAAGGCTGGAAGAATCATCGCCAAGCTCACCGTCACCCTCGCCGTAAGAGGGATCACTCGGGGGAGGGCTTCTGCAAGAAACCACCTGAGCATCATATTAAAAATCTAATCCTCATTTTTTTTGTAAATTACCTTAATGCCCTTACGTGTTTAATTCCCAAAATTTTGTCAAATCAAGTCCTTTCGTCTTTAAAATTTAGAAATTTGCTTCAAAGTTCATTCTTAACGTTTCTCTAATTAATTAATCTATTATAATCTTTCGCGAAACATATCCAGGACCTTAATTAACCCTGTAAAATTTTATAGTTATTACAGTGGGTAAGCAAGAAAACCTAATTCCTTACCTCAAAGATTGCCAATGAAATGGTAGGACAGCCCGGTGATGCCTCTTTGTGCCTCGTGGCTGTCTTGTGCACGTGGTGGCGTGCGACCAGGTTACTCTCTCGCGCGCGCCTGCTTGTTCCTGCGCGTGCCTCTTACTGTGCCATATTGTTTCCCATGTGTGCCTTGTTGCACCCAGCTACTTCTTGCGCACACCATGATGTTGCACTCAGCTACTTCTCACGCGCCATGTTGTTGCACCTTGGGTCTTCCTCGCGCGTGCTACTTCTCAACCATGCCTTCGTTTGCTCTCTCACCTCCTCCTTGATCCATGATTTGGCCATGCTTCTTCCTTATGCGTGCCATCCCGATCCAAGACTTGATTTATGTAATTGAAAGGCCCTTTCCTACAAAAATTAGCAAACGTTTTAGAGAAAGAACTTGATTGATTACTTACCTTAATTTGAGCTAGAGTCTTCAGCCTCCATCGCACATCATCCTCTTCAGGTGGTTGAAGATTTAACCTCAAATCTAGAAGGTCGCCATCTTGTACTCTTTTGCTTCGAAAGGTGGACATCTTTGTCTTGTCACAAGGAGTACCTAAAAAATGAACAAACTTATAAAAAGAGTAATTTGCCAATGGACTTGGCCATGGTCTAATGATGCCAATCCTTAGCACATCATCTCCTCCAGAATGTTGAAGGTTTGTCATCAAATCTAAAGACTCTCCTCCTTGCTCTATAACAACTAGCTCGGGGTTAAGGAGTTTGCTTTCATGATCATGGGCTACAAAATAAACACATATTAATAATAAAATTTGGCCATGGGTGACATGGTCTTGCCTACAAGAAAAACTGGTAGATCTACAATGCAATAACAAACAAGCACGGTGCTCGGTTAGGTCGAGAAACACCATAAAAATATGATTGCAAAAAATATACCAAATGAAATCCAAATGTAATAAAATTTGATGTGGATTTTATATTATAAATGAAGTTCAAAATCCAATAATTTCATAACCTAACTCGAAGAAATGAGCAACTTATACCGAACTCAGCTGGTCCGATGAGGAACAAGTGCGCTGCATTATGTATTCTTTCCAAGGAAAGAATCAACAACACTTAGGCATGGTTTGTCCACCTTCTTCTTACTTCCAACTCTATGAAGAATGAGGAGAGAAGGCTAGAATAAGAACCAACCAAATAACCCTGAACTTGGTGGCAATTGGAGGCTCACTCCACTTTGTGAATTTACAACTGAGGCAACTCAAAAACCTACTTGGGTCTTGGAGAGAAAATGTCTGATAATTATTGATCAAAAACTCAATTACAATCACTAATAGCAATGCTTAAATATTACCTATGGTTGGCTAGGGTTACGTTAAACAAAAGAAGAAAAAATTATGGCAAAAAAGGAAAGAGGCGTTGGGAATGGCTCGGCCTTGAAGGCGCGGATGCTCCTCCTTGTGATGACGTGTTTTGGCTTACATGGCAACTCCTTATTGGTCTTTAGGTTTAGCTAAGCGTGGATGAGTTGGTATGAGTTCAAAAAGGATGGAGGGAAATGCCAAAAACCATCTTCAATTTGGGCTTGGCCGTGCGGTTCTCCGTTATGCGTGCTAGGGTGCTCGGTTTGTAACTAGGCCTGGCCTTCTTTACTTATGCATGAGTAGTCCAAGTCCATCCTTGTGTAATTCATCAAGCAAGTTTCCTTTATGAGTGATCTTCAAGTGTGCACTAACCTTGGTGGTAATGTCGTGTGTCACTCCTTTATGTTGGTAGTATTAGTTATGGCCAATTTGCATAAGTAACAAACCATAGCCAAACTAACATACACCTAACTCTAAATGACTAATGCATCCATCCAATAATTCAAGGCTACATGTTTGCCAAAATTACAAAAAAGCCAATGTTTTCCAAAAATACAAATACTTGGCTACACGGTGTTGATTTTAGGAAGACAAATTCCCTTTTGAGTTGAGCAATCCCCATCAGTGCCTCCCAAGTTAGAACATGCAAAGTTTGAGCCATGTGTTTTGTTTTAGGTTCCCACTGTAAGTACTCAAGGAAATCCTTACCTGTAAAAGAAAAAGACTTGTGAGTACAAAGATTAGTAATGTTTGTCTCTTGGTTTATGATTGGGTGATAGGTCTCCTAGGCATATCATTCTCCCCAGGTGATTGAAGATTTGACCTCAAATCCAATGATTGCATCCCCTTGTTATCAAGTTCATCTCCAACATATGACGATAAGTCTTGGACATTAAAAGTCCGATACCCCATAATCCCCTAGTAATTTCAACTTATAGGCATTATCATTGATACGCTCTAGCACCCTAAGTGCGTTGTTAGCTCTTGGGAGTAGTTTGGTTTTTCGTTTACTTGAAAATCTCTCATTTCATAAATGGAGCCAAACTAGATCTCTCTCATTGAATATGACCTCCTTACGACCTTTGTTAGCTTGCTTTGCATAAGCTTCATTTTTCCTCTCTATGGTCTTACGCACAGTTTCATGCAACTTCTTAATTTATGCTGCCTTGTTAGCTACTACTGGGTTTGCAAGGTCCTTCGTAGGCAATGGTATGAGGTCAAGTGGGGTGGAAGGGTTGAATCCATACACTACTTCAAATGGTGTTTACTAGGTTGTGGAATGGACACTCCGGTTGTATGCAAATTCTAAGTATGGTAGTATAGTGTCCCATTCAGTAGATTTCTTCCCTACAACACTTCGAAGAATGGTGCTCAAGATCTGGTTGACCACTTCTGTTTGTTCGTCTATTTGGGAATGGAAGGATGTACTAAAAATTAGTTTGGTCCCCATTTTCTTCCATAACGTAGTCCAAAAACCACTTAAAAACTTAGTGTCTCTATCCGACACTATAGAATGTGGCACCCCCCATGCAGTCTAACAATCTTCTTAAAGAATAAGTCAGCAATAAAAATAGAATTGTAAGTCTTAGAACAAACAATAAAATGTGTCATCTTAGAGAAACAGTCCAAGACCATGATAGAATCTTTGCTCTTAGCAGTTCGTTGCAACCCTAAAACAAAATTCATACTAACCTCAACCCAGGGGTGAGCTGGAACAGATAGAGGTAGGTATAATCCTTGTAGAAGGACTCTACTCTTTGCCTTCTTACAGATAATACATTGTTCGACAACACGATGTACATCACGTAACATGTGAGGCTAGAAGAAATGCTCCTTAAGCATTTATAGAGATTTCTTTTCCCCAAAGTTGTTTGATAACTGTAATAGTTTGAACCTTTAATCTTCTATTATCAATAATGTATTGTGGATATTTATCATGGATGATATATGAATATAAGTTTTGGAAGTTGTATTGAAGAAATATTACAAAATCTTTGAGAATGCTATGAATGAAACTGTTTTATAGCAAGATGGTTGATTGTAAGTGTAATAACTTTTGCTGGGATAAATAAATTATTATGAAATTTAACAGGACTAAACTCAACATGTAGAGGAAAAGAATGGCTTTGGAAAGAAATGATTTGTATAGGTGTAGTAAACGTTATTTACTTTTTAAGCTGATTAATGCAATTTACATTTTAAACCACACTGTTTTGGTTAATGCCTTTAAACTATGTCTTACAGTGAAAATTTAGAGGAAAATAACATTGGACAACTAATGGAGTTAGGACATGTGATAGTATCATACATTAGGTGAGTTATTTGATTCAGTGATTAATGCTAATTAATCATGATTAATTATGCTAATCATGTTGATTAACTTAAAACTAATCAAAATTAATTAGTTTCAACTAAGTAAACTTAAAAATAAGTAATCATGATATTTTTGCAATTTATAATGTAAGAAATGGTAAAATAGTACTTGTAGATGGACAAAAAGAATAGAATGGTAAACATACTCCAAGATCTCTCCAGAAAATAGTAGAGAAGGCTTAAGAATTAGTCATTTTCGTGCAAAGTATTCATCTCACAAGAACAGGAGAAAGAAGAGAGAAAAAGAGGAAGAAAAAATGGGATTTTGAACTCGTTCTTCAAAGGAAAGTTGCTCAGCTTAGTGAGGCAGTTCCATAGGACTAAAAATTAGTTTATCAGGTGAAAATTTTGTGGAAGAGAATGAACCTTCAATAAGTAAGTAAATTAAAAATTTAGAATAGTTAATTTAATTTTTATTCCATTGTTTAAGTGGAGATAAATTTAAATTATGTCATTAGTTCTGGTTATACTTAAAATTTTGATTGCGTATTGAAGTGATTAAAAAGATGTTATTTTGATATGAAATTAATGGCATATGACATAAAAACATATGATGGAATGGCTTCGGGTGGAAGCCATTCCACCAAGTGTTGCACGGCCGAGAGCGAGAGCGAGAGAGAGACCGAGGTGGAG
>CM039521.1:10545082-10588051 GCA_022433055.1 Begonia peltatifolia
CCTGATGCACAGAGTGTTCAGGGAGTACCTGGACAAGTTCGTGATTGTATTTATCGACGACATTCTGATCTACTCGCAGAGTAAGGAGAAGCATAGGGAGCACCTGAGGATTGTACTGACTATTTTGAGCCAGCATCAGCTATATGCTAAATTCTCAAAGTGCGAGTTTTGGTTGGACAGGATTCATTTCTTGGGGCATGTGATCTCCTATGAGGGTATTTCAGTTGATCCGGGGAAGGTTCAGGCTGTAAAGGAGTGGCCGCGGCCGACCAGTGCTAGCGAGATACGCAGTTTTCTGGGGTTGGCTGGATATTATCGGAGATTTATTGAGGGGTTCTCTAAGATTTCGGCCCCCTTGACCCGGCTAACCAGGAAGAATGCAAAGTATGAATGGACCGACCGGTGTGAGGACAGCTTCCAGACATTGAAGCAGAGATTGACTATGGCTCCTGTACTGACGCTGCCCGTGGAAGGAGAGAAGTTCTGCATTTATTGCGATGCCTCCAGGATCGGTTTGGGGTGTGTTTTGATGCAGAGTGGATGAGTCATTGCCTATGCTTCTAGGCAGTTGAAGGCTTACGAGCAGAATTATCCCACTCACGACTTGGAGCTGGCGGCGGTTGTATTTGCACTCAAGATTTGGAGGCATTATCTGTATGGGCAGCAGTGCGAGATTTACTCGGACCATCAGAGCTTGAGGTATATTTTCACGTAGAAGGAGCTGAATTTGAGACAGAGAAGATGGCTCGAGCTGGTCAAAGACTACGACGTGGAGATCAGGTACCACCCTGGGAAGGCGAATGTGGTGGCAGATGCCTTGAGTAGAGTGACAGCCTCGACTTCTGCCATGATTACGGTACAGCCTATTGAGTTAGTGACAGAGATGCAGAGTTTTGGTTTGGAGGTAGTTTCTGATCTTACAGCCACCCTTTCTGCCTTGTCGTTGAGGCCGACTATTCTGGACAGGATCAGGCAGACTCAGGAGACTGATTCAGAGTGTAGCGAGCTGAAGACGAGTATGGAGGCCAGGCCTGATTCTGAGTTCAGCTATTCAGAGGACGGGATTCTGAAATTTCGGGATAGGTGGTACGTCCCGAAGGATGAGGAGCTGAGGAGGGATATATTATCAGAGGCCCATTCATCTTCTTTCTCTGTGCATCCGGGAAGCACTAAGATGTACAGAGATTTGAAGCAGCACTATTGGTGGCCTAACATGAAACGAGCAGTGGCTGAGTATGTTGGGGCCTGCGTAGTCTGCCAGCAGGTGAAGGCGGAGCATCAGCGACCGTCTGGGATGCTCCAACCATTGCCTATACCGGAGTGGAAGTGGGAGCGAATCACCATGGATTTTGTGGTGGGGTTACCGAGGACTGCCAAGGGTCATGACGCGATTTGGGTGATTGTGGACAGGTTGACGAAGTCGTCTCACTTTTTGCCTGTGAGGATGACTTATACAATGGATCAGTTTGCCCAGTTGTATGTTCAAGAGATAGTCAGACTCCATGGGATTCCGGTGTCGATTGTTTCAGATCGAGACCCCAGGTTCACGTCTAAGTTTTGGAGGAGTCTGCATAAGGCTATGGGCACCAGATTGGATTTCAGTACGGCCTTTCATCCTCAGACCGATGGGCAGTCAGAGCGGACTATACAGATTCTGGAGGATATGCTCAGGGCTCGTGTGTTGGAGTTTCAGGCGACTTGGAGAAAGTTTTTACCGCTAGTGGAGTTCTCGTATAATAACAATTTTCAGTCTACTATTGGTATGGCACCATACGAGGCCCTCTATGGAAGGAAATGCAGGTCGCCATTATATTGGGATGAGGTTGGGGAGGCCCGATTGATAGGCCCTGAGATTTTGCAGCAGACTGTCGACAAAATTGCTGTGATACGGAAGAGAATTGAAGCGGCCCAGAGTCGACAGAAGAGTTATGCTGATCAGAGACGCCGAGAGTTGGAGTTTAATGAGGGCGATGAGGTTTTTCTGAAGGTCTCGCCGTTCAAGGGAGTGGTAAGGTTCGGAAAGCGGGGGAAACTCAACCCTCGATTTGTGGGACCATTCCCGATTGTCAAGCGGATCGGGAGAACTGCATATCAGCTTCAGTTGCCTGCGTCGATGGATGCCATCCATGATGTTTTTCATGTCTCGATGCTGAGGAAGTGTATGCGCGATCCCTCTCAGGTAGTGCCACAACAGGATATAGAGATCCAGCCGACGCTGTCGTACGAGGAAAAGCCAGTGAGGATCTTAGAATCAGCTGTGAAGGTGCTGCGCAACAAGGAGATTCCGCTGGTCAAGGTGAGGTGGCGCAACCATGGTGTAGAAGAGACTACTTGGGAGCGGCGTGATGACATGGAGCGGCAGTATCTCGACTTATTCGGTACGTAAATTTTAGGGACAAAATTCTTATAAGGTGGGGGGGATGTAATAACCCGGGAATTTCGAATTTTATTTTTAATTTCTGGAAATCTTTATTTTATTCCCGGTCGGAGTTTGAGGAATATTTCAACGGGAAAGATTTACATTATAAGGCTCGAGGCCTACTTTTGCGATTGGTTTTCGGAATTTAAAGTCGGGAGGTCGAGAAATTTACGAAAATTTGGACGATTGAAACACGTGAGGGCAGTTTTGTAATTTGTATTTGTTATTAAAAAAAAAAAACATATGATGGAATGGCTTCGGGTGGAAGCCATTCCACCGAGTGTTGCACGGCCGAGAGCGAGAGCGAGTGAGAGACCGAGGTGGAGGGATCGCCGACGACCGACCGCCGAGGAAAAGACGCCGGTGCTCAGGACACTCCGGTGGGCTGAAGTGAGGAGCTACCTTGCCTTCCTACGCTGAGAAAAGATCGAAGGTGAGTCCTCCCCTGTTTCGTTTGTTCTGTTGACCGAGCGTGGAGGGCCTCGGTTGTTCTTGGATTTTTCCCGACAGTAGGATTCGATCGTCGGAGCATTAGGGTGTAATGTGTGCGGGCGCTGGAGCCAATGGGTGGCTTGGCTTCCGCGACAAAATTCGACCAGAAACGGGGGGGTTTCTCTTCGGTTTTTTTTTTGTCCTGCTCTGATGGCCGAGTGTAGGATCATGTTACCCTCTACATTTCAAGAGAGTAGGGGAAAAAATTAGAAGGAATGAGGGAGGCGGTGCCTGTTCAATGGACCGATTGAAAATTCTCGATTTTTGGGGAGAAAAACCGTGAAGCTGTTGGTGTTGTCATGCTGTCTTCTGAGTAGGAACTCTCCAAATTGTTGATGTGTGTATTGGTAGATCGAAATGCGATTGTTTGGTGAAAGAATTTGCGAGATTTGGATCAAAGATGAATTTCGGCTACCTTTTGTATAAAAACAGTTTTTGTTTTTGGCTGTTTTGGCTAGGCTTAAGTTGATGATTTTAAATTCGGTTTTGCGAGTTAAAAATAGGTTGTTAGAGGAACGTGTGGCCGCTGGAATCATTCGATTCCGATATCCGACGTAAAAGTTATACGCGTCGGAAGTTTATGCGAGATTTTGGTTTAAGTCAAATTAGTGACCGTTTTTCGTGGAAATTCGATGTGTGAGAGTAGCATAGCCATTTTGATGCATATAACTAGTTGGGAGTGAGTTTTGGTTGAAGGGAAGCGAAAATGTGAAATTTTAATAAAAATGGCAGATTCGGTTATTGGCGTTTTTCGCCTATCTGCGGCCTACCGATTTAAAATCCGTCTTGGGATGTTAAACTAGGTTCCTAAGGGAACGTTTAGCCACTTGAATCGTTTGATTTCGTTGACGGACGCAAAAGTTATGCGCATCCGAACGTTGAGCTGGTATTCGGCCAAACCAAACCAATGGACCGTTTTAGTTGGAATTTAATGAGTGTAGTTAGATAAGGTTATTTTTAGCTAATTGGTCAATGTTGAGATAAATACTGATGAGAACTTTATTGTATTTTAGGTTGAGGCTTTCTTTTGGCGAAGCTGTGCGTCGAGCGAGCTTAGGACGCCAGGTGAGTAGTGCATGCATGTGTTTTGCCCAAGTGGGCCTACACTGTAGAACTTTAGTGTTTATGTGATTGATTGCGGTGTGTGTGCGTATTGTGTGACATGCATCATATTTTTTTTAAAACGGGAACGAAAATGATTTTTAGCATGCTTTGATGTATGAGGTTAGACGTGTGGCGGTGGTACTGCGGATCCCGCTAGTGTGCGGGCCGGTGCTTCACCAGTCGCGGATCCTACTCGAGGGGTGGGCCGGCTGGGCCGTCATGCGGCGTGAATGTGTTGACGGTGAGGATATGGGCAGTGGTACCGCGGATCCTACTAGTGTGTGGGCCGGTGCAACACCAGTCGCGGATCCTACTCGAGGGGTGGGCCGGCTGGGCTGTCGCAAAACGTGTGTGTGTGGCAACTGTGGCCCTGTGCTGGGGAGGCTGGGACGGAGGCGACGTGTCAGGGTGTAGAGTGGCGCGCGGTACACCCTTACCCTGATGTGGTTGCCGTGTGGTGATGCGTGGGTGTAGCTTGTGGGCCTCATTGCTGGGGAGTCCGGGACGGTGGCGACGTGTCAGGGTGTAAGGTGGCGTGAGGTTCCTCCTTACCCTGGTGCGGCTGCACTACGCGTCACAGATGTGACAACATGAGTGTGAGTGTAGAGACTGCGTGTGATAGGATTGCATTGTCGGCTTTTACTTTCATATCGCATTACTTACTGAGCGTTAGGCTTATGTTGTGTGTTATGTGGTGTAGGTGCTGACGATACCGCTGGTGAGCCTCGAGTGCCTAGTCCTGAGGCGTAGGATGGTTGGCGGCGTGCGACTGCGGCACCGGATGGCGGACTTTTGTTAGGGCGACCCGACCCGTGGATATGGTAGGTTGTGGCCTGGTCGGTTTGTGGGTTTTCTTTCTTTTGCGGTGATTATGTACGGAGGATAGCATTGATTGTTGTATATGCGTCAGTGTATAGGTGTATATGGAGTGCGTGTGATTTTGGTGACGTACGCGGATATTTTCCATGTTAGAGTATGTTATTTCTCTATACTGGAGACTTTTTTCATTTGTATTTGATGGATTTTCGTCGTCTTATTACTCTGATTTGGGTTGGGATGATTTCTCTGGATGATGGATAGGTAAATATTGTTGGATTTTGGTGAATTGTGTGCAGGGTTAAATTTTGGGGTAGCCAGTTTTTAGGCGGTACTCTGTCGAAATTTCGGGAGAGGGGTTGAGATTCGAGAGGATACGAAATAGGTCAAGGTGTGTGTATGATAAATGCTAGAGGAGCTTAGATGAGTGTGGATGTGCGGCGGGATCGCAGGTGCACGGGGCATGCGGCCCTGTTGGGTACCCATGGGTCGTGCGACACCGGGTGAGGGTGTGCGCGCGGACGTGCTGTACAGCGGCAGGGTGCGCGTGGCACGCGGCGCTGTGAGCGTGTGCGAAACACAGTAACGTTGAGTGGTATGTGCGGCACCGTGAGAGTGTGCGTGAGGTGTCAAAGGGGAGACGCGAGTTGTTTTCGAATCGAGTCAAAAAAAAAAAAGGGGAGAGTAAATTGGAAACAAAAGGGTATTAAATTGAGTGAATTATGTTAAGTGTTAGTGTGTGTGTGTGTAGATGCACTGTAGCGCACCGGGAACGTGTGGGTTTTCAGGGTGTTACATAATATGCTGGTTTTTAATGTGTTTGGCATTAAATATGTTAAAGCATGCATTTGAGGAAAAATGCAAGTTGGCAATCTTGGTAACACATGAACACAATGGTTGAACTTAGCTATTTGTGTGCGATGTGTATGACTTTGAAAATGAGAAATAGATTAACTTAATGTACTCATTGGGTTGAAAATCCCTAAACCTTGAGAAAAAACAATGCATATGGTTCTACAGCCCTGCCGGAGAAAGCCTGGAAATGTGTAGGATTGGATGATGGTTATACATGTTGAGATTAGACTTTGTTGCATTGGAGTTTTTTTGAAAATGTGATTTTAATCATTCAAAGTTCATCTATTTGTATTGGACTTATTTGATTAAAATAATTTTAAACAATAGTTGAGTGATTTCAAAAGATTGATTTCGAGCAAGCATAATTTCATAGCATTTACGATGTGACACCCAAATATTTATCATGTCTTTAACGTATTTTGTACAAAACTTGTTAAAATATAATGTACCTTTTCATGGAAGTTCCTGTTAGAAAAGATGAAGGAAACAAATAAGGAGAAGAGAGAAAGATGAAGTGTAAAAAGGGGTTGAAAAGTCAACTTTTTAGTAGATTTAGAAATCAAATTACATTGAAGAACATTTGAAGAATGAATGAAGAAACTACATGTAGTTTTAGGGGTTTGTAAGGTGAAAATGAAAAGTGAAAACACTTGGTGTAAATTAAAATACCACATCATCATTTTTACCCTAAGTTTTCTCCCTCTCCATGTAAAAATCTCTCTCCTTCTCCCTCCCTAGCTGAAGCTTCCATGCTATTTTTCCTTTATTTTGCTGCTAGTTTGAAGGTAAACTTTGGTTATACTTTAATGTTTTGATTATCTCTTAAATTTATGAGTGATTAGAGCAATAAATTTTAGGGTTTCAAATGGATTAAATGGTGGGTTGTGATTTCTGAAATTTTTGAGTTGGTTGTTGCTTTTCTTCTCTTAATGGATGTTTATTCAAAATAGGTGAGCATATAAGTTTTTTATATGAAAAGAAGTCGATGTTTGGTTGAGTTTTGATGAAATTTGAAAATTTGGTTGGAATTAGGTTTCAAACAATGCAGTTTCGGGTTTTGGAAGTTTTGCCCAATCTAATGATTTGATCTTGATAAATGGATTTAACCATGTTAACTAGATCCTTTAAGGATTCCATAACATTTTGAATTATCATATTTGGTTAAGTGTAGCTCAAGTTATGGATATTTGAAGTTTAGCCAATTTTTGGTGGAATTCTTAGATTTTAGTAGCCTAAGTGGTACCAGCTACTCTTGTCCTTGCTACTTAAGCCTGCCAGATTCAGGGTTCGAGTAGCTAGGAAGGCAAAAACTTCTTCGGCAAGGGGAGAAGGTCATGTGTAATAACCCGGAAATTTCGATTTTTAATTTTTAATTTCCAGAATTTTTAGTTTAATTTCGGTCGGAGTTTTGAGAAATATTTCAACGGGAAAATTTAGATTTATAAGACGCGGAGCCTACTTTTGCGATGGTTTTCGGAATTTAAAGTCGGGAGGTCGAGAAATTAACGAAATCACGGAAGATTAAAACACATGAGGGCGGTTTTGTAATTTTGTAATTTATAAAAAAAAAAAAAAAAAAAAAAATTTAACACAACAACTGAACGGCTCGTGAAGCCGTTCAGTGTTCTGTTCTTTCGCCAGAGCCGAGACAAAACGACTGAGGCGAGTGAGGGGCCGAGCGGGAGATTGAGGAACGGAGAACGAGTGGCCAGCGAACGACAGCAAAGTGCGACGCCAGGGGCTCCGACGAGCTGAGTATAGGTGTTGGTGTACCCTTTCCCGAGCTGAAAGCCAACGGTGAGCTTTCTGTTCGAGAGTGATTCGGTCGAGCCTTAATGCTCGTTTTGTTTTTTTTCTTCTTCTTTTTCTCCGATGTTGATGAAATTGCTGGGCGTTCTGTCGAAGGGAGGGTCTGCGTGTGAGAGAGTGAGTGCTTGATGGGAGGGAGAAAGGCCGAGGGGAGGAGATAGTGCCGAAGGGGGGTGGGGGGGTTGAGTCGGAATTCAGGTTCAAGCCCGAATTTTTTTGACTTTAGTTCAGATTATGCTAAATTGAGGTGAATGTGATTGTCTGTACATAGGGATTTTTGGAATTTGAATTGAAATCAAAACAGAGGTTTTTTTTTTTTAAAGAACAGGTTCTGTTTTTGGCTTATTCGACCTACCTACGGTTAATCATTTTAAATTCTGTTTTTGTGGGATAAATTAGGTGGTTAGAGGGATCTATGGCCGCTGGAATCGTTTGATTCCGATATCCGACGTAAAAGTTATGCGCGTCGAAAGTTTATCTGGATTTTGATCCAAGTCAAATTAGCGAGCGTTTTTCGTGGAAATTTGACGTGTGAGAGTAGCATAGCCATTTCTGATGCATATAACTAGTTGCGAGTGAATTTTGGTTGAAGAGAAGTGAAAATGTGAAATTTGATAAAAGTGGCAGATTCGGTTTTAGCATTTTTTCGCCTGTCTGCTTCTTATCGTTTTAAAATCCGTCTTAGTATGTTAAACTACGTTCCTAAGGGGACGTTTAGCCACTTGAATCATTTGATTCCGTTGACGGACGCAAAAGTTATGCGCATCCAAACGTTGGGCTGGTTTTCGGCCAAACCAAACCAATGAACCGTTTTAGTTGGAATTTCATGAGTGTAGTTAGAGAAGGTTATTTTTATCTAATTGGTGAGTGTTGAGATAAATGCTGATGAGAAATTGGTTGTGTTTTAGGTTGAAACATTTTTTGGGGAAGCTGTGCATCGACCGAGCTTAGGACGCCAGGTAAGTAGTGCATGCATGAGTTTTGCCCAAGTGGGCCTACACTGTAGAACTTTAGGGTTATGTGATTGATTGTGGTGTGCGTGCGTATTGTTTGACATGCATCATATTTTTAAAAACGGGAACTAAAATTATTTTTAGCATGTTTTGATGTATGAGGTGAGACGTGTGGCGGTGGTACCACGGATCCCGCTAGTGTGTGGGTCGGTGCTTTACTAGTCGCGGATCCTACTCGAGGGGTAGGCCGGCTGGGCCGTCATGCGGCGTGAATGTGTTGACGGTGAGTATATGAGCAGTGGTACTGCGGATCCTACTAGTGTGTGGGCCGGTGCAATACGAGTCGCGGATCCTACTCGAGGGGTGGGCCGGCTGGGCTGTCACGAAACGTGTATGTATGGCAACTGTGGCCCCGTGCTGGGGAGGCTGGGACGGGGGTGACGTGTCAGGGTGTACAGTGGCGCGAGGTACACACTTACCCTGATGTGGTTGCCGTGTGGTGATGCGTGTGTGTAGCTTGTGGGCCTCGTTGCTGGGGAGTCCGGAACGGTGGCGACGTGTCAGGGTGTAGGGTGGCGTGAGATTCCTCCTTACCCTGGTGTGGCTGCACTACGCGTCACAAATGTGACAACATGAGTGTGAGTGTAGAGACTGCATGTGATAGGATTGCATTGTCGGCTTTTACTTTCATATCGCATTACTTACTGAGCGTTAGGCTTATGTTGTGTGTTCTGTGGTGTAGGTGCTGACGATACTACTGGTGAGCCCCAAGAGCCTAGTCCAGAGGCGTAGGATGGTTGGCGGCGTGCACCCGAGGCACCGGATGGCGGATTTTTGTTAGGGCGACCCGACCCGTGGTGGTGGTAGGGGATAGTGTATTTATCATTTCATGTTGGGTATTTGTGTAGATAGCGGGGTTGTATAGACATTGATCTTTTGAGATTGTATAGAGGGGTTGTAGTGTTTTGAGGGACTTTCTTCATTTGTATTTGATGGGTTCTTGTTGTCTTCTTACTCTGATTTGGTTATGATGATTTCTCTGGATGATGGATAGATAAACATTGTTGGATTATGGTGAATTGTGTGCAGGGTTTAAATTTTGGGATAGCCAGTTTTTAGCCGTTATTCTACCGAAATTTCGAGAGAGAGGTTGGGAGTCGAGGAGATACGAAATAGGTTGAGGTGTGAACAGTAAATGCTAAAAAAAGGTACATTAGCGTGGAAGTACGGCGTGATCGCAAGTGCGCGGGGCACGCGGCCCTGCGGGTGCACACGGGTCATGCGGCGTCGGGTGAGAGCGTGCGCGCGGACGTGCTGTACAGAGGCAGGGTGCGTGGGGCACGCGGCGCTGTGAGCATGCGCGAGATATAGTGACGTTGGGTTGGCACGTGCGGCACCGCGAGGGTGTGAGTGGGGTGTCGGAGTGGGGACGTGAGTGCTTGGAACCAGACTGGGTAGTTTGTGGGGTGCGTGGGATTCTTTCCTAGGATTTCAAGTCTTACCGTTTTATCTCAAATTGTTTTAAATGGTTTTCTTTTCTGCTGCGTAGTTTTATGTTGAGGACTTCGTGTTTCCTCTTCGGGACGCGAGTTGTTTTTCGAATCGAGTCGAAAAAAATTTTTCATACTCACAAATGTTCTTTTGAAAATAATTTGAAAATGAAAGGGGTATTGAATTGAGTTTGTTATGTCAAGTGTTAGTGTGTGTGTGTGTAGTGTGTAGATGCACTGTAGCACACCGAGAACGCGGGGTTTCTTGGGGTGTTACATCATGAGCACAGTTCGCGGATCTTTCTAATAAGGTTGAACTGGCGGTTCACGGATTCTCGAAGATGGGGCCGGATCGTTGCAGAATGAAATCTCAAGGAAGCAGGCAGAGAGCCCGCCGATCGATCGTTGCTTTTGAGTGATCAATCGGTACCTTTAATAACGCATGAGGTAGGCGGGCTGAGAGCCTGCTGATCGATTGCCACTTATGGCGTGATCGATCGACCCTTATGTGCACAACTAGGCTGGCGCCACGCGAGCATTCGGGTAAGCGACGCGCACACTGCCCCAACAGTGTGCGCACCATATGTGATGTTTTGAGAAATTTTTTGCTACTTTTAATGTAACCCAATCCAACTTCAAATGAATTCTTTCAATCTTATTTTATGAATGTTTCCCACTTATTTTAAAAGGATTTAAAGGAGTTTAAAAGTTCAAGTTTGATTATTTTTAATTTTTAAAAAAATTTTACATGAAAGTTTAAATGTTAAGCATCGCGACTTTTGGGTCGTGACATGCATGACTTTTAAAATAATATGATTTATATAATTTTCAAAGAATCATTGTAGTGGAAGATTGTGATTGACCCTATATGGTGTTAATAGAGTTTTAATTAAGCATTCTATGTGTTAGATTTATTTATTGGGTTAAAAACTCATTATGTGAATAATTCATATTTTTTAGATATCGAGAACGTTCACCGGTAGGAAAAACATAAGACAATATAAAGTTTCCTAAGAAGCATAGGTGAACAATTAAGGTAGATGATCTTTTTGTTTAGATGGGATATTTGTATTTTCTTTATATAAAAATCTTTTTGAAAGGTCACATGTAGTAACCTACTTTTGTAGTTCCTTCCGTGTTAGTACTCTGATTTTCATGTAAATTTTCAATGTATAAAATGTATGTTGTTTTCTTCATGCAATGGATATTTTACGTTGTAAATACTTTTATAAAATTAATAATAATAATAATGATTTTAAAGGGATTATCATAATTTAGGATACCAAATTGAAGAAGTATATTTCATTAACTCTTAATGATCTATGCATGTGTAAGGTAAGTGCCAATGAGAGTATCCCTTCTACGTTTGACTCCTCCCTTTGGGAATGCTCTAGCCCGTCAGGGTCTGGTTGGTGGAATCGGATCCTAACAATAACCTTTCGCTATGAGCTTCCTTGACGAGTCTTAACCTTAAGCTTCCGTTTGGAACACACAACTTTCCTCGTATAAATAGATAACCATCATTAATATAATAGCCTTCCTTAAACTTGGTCAAACATTTATGGTAATAAGTTCAAAATTCTGGATCAGTTCCATAACACTCCTTAATCCATGCAAAACCAAAAAATTTAGTTCCAAGCACAGTGAGAAGGACATGCCTCCTTGACAAATCATCGGCAGCTACATAGTTTTCTCCCTATACACACTTAAGGGAATAAGGGAATCTTTTTAACAATTCCACCCACTTTGAATATCTCGAATTCAATTTTCCTTGGCTTTTAAGATGCTTCAAGGCATGGTGGTCAATGTGTATGAAAAATTCTTTAAACAAAAGGTTATGTTGCCATTGTACGAGGGCTCGTATAACGACATAAAATTTTTGGTCATACGTAAAGTAGTTGCAAATTGCCCCTTTGAGCTTCTCGCTAAAATATATATAAGGTCTCCCTTCTTGCATGAGGACTGCTGGATGCCCATTCTTGATTCATTACTCTTAATCTCAAAGACGTTGTTGAAATCTGGAAGTGCTAACATAGGTGCATTGCATAACTTTTCATTTATCAGCTCAAAGCTTTGTTAACATGTTGTGCTCTAATGAAACTCTCTCCCCTTTTTTCGTATGTCAGTGAGGGGCACTACAATTGCACTTAAATCCATACTAAACCTCGTACAAAACAAGGCTAGTCCTTGAAACTTACGTACTTTAGATATTGACTTTGGTATAGGCCAATCCTTAATGGCCTTGATCTTTTCTTCATCAGCTTCCATGTCATTTTAAATATGATAAATCCTAAAAAGTACACATTCTCTTGGGCAAATGAGCACTTTTAAGATTGTCGAATAATTTGGCCTTCTAAGGGTTAGGACCAATATATTGTCAAAATAGACGACCACAAATTTCGCCAGAAATTTCTTGAGCACATGGTGCATGAGGCCCATGAAAGTACTAGGGTATTTGATAGTCCAAAAGACATGACCATCCATTCAAACAGCCCGTACTTTGTCTTGAATGTTGTCTTCCACTCATCACCTTCTTTCATCCTAAATTGGAGGTACGCACTTTTAAGGTCCACTTTAGAACATATGGATGCCCCTCCGAGCTCATCCAGCATATCCTCGAGGTGCGGGATGGGAAACCTATACTTGACCGTGATTTGACTAATGGCACAACTTTCCACACAAATCATCATTGTTCCTTCTTTCTTCGGAACTAACAAAGTTGGAACTGCACAGGGGCTTATGGTCTCTCTGATATATCCTTTGTCAATTAGTTTGTGCACTTGACTCTATAATTCCTTTGTATCCTTAGGGTTGATTCGGTAGGTTGGGTGGTTTGGTAGTATAGCTCTAGGTTGTAGATCTATTTGGTGTTCTATACCACGCAAAGGTGGTAGTCCATGTGGAAGTTCCTCGAGGAACATATCTTGGAATTGTTTGAGTAAGTTTTGGACAGGAATTGGTATAACTCCTAGTTCCATGACTCGGCCTTTAAACAAAACCATTATAAGGGGATCTCCCTCTAGCAATGCAGCCTCTAATTCCCTTTTGGTTATGAAGATATTGGTCTTGTTTCTCTCCTCCTCTCTAGCCACTTCGTCCTTGACTATTTGGTCGGGGGTCAAATGCGCTAACTTAAATGGTCTTTCCCTCAAACTTCAAGGAGTAATAGTTCGCGAATCCATGACGGGTAACCTTTCTGTCATATTGTCATGGTCTACCTAAAAGTATGTGGCTTGCGTTCATTGGTACTACGTCACAAAGGACAGAATCCTTATACTTGCTCATGGTGAACTCAACAGTGACTTGTTTGTTGACCTTTATGTCATCTTTCTTGTCTAACCATCTTAATTTGTAGGGGTGGGGATGTGCTTTGGTCACTAGTCCCAACTTAGTACCATTTCTTGGGAAGCTACATTGGTGCAACTTCCTCCGTCTATAATCATCGAACAAACGTTGTCTTTAATAAAGCAACAATTGTGAAATATATTTTTGAGTTGAAAAACTTCCTTTGTGTTCGGTGATACGAGGGTTCGATGGGTGATCACTAGTAGAGGCCCTTCCTGAGCATGCACAATGTCATCCTCATATTCACTTTCCTCTTTATGAATTAAATCATTACACTTGTCCTTGCTCTTAAGTTCTCTAGTGATATCTCCAATGACCATAACGTGCTGGTTTGGGCACTGAGCCATATAGTGGCTCGATCCTAAACACTTTATTTCATGCGCTCTTGGTTTGTTGGCATCCTCTCCAACAACCTTACCACTTGTCTATTTGGAAGGTCAGTTACGTGTAAAAGGCTTCTTTCTTTCAAGTCTAGGGATCTTATTGTTTTCTTGGGGGAGTATACCTAGAGGTGTGCTTGCTGTCTTTTTTCTTTTGAGTTACCTTTCAACCTTTAATGCCAACTGTACAATCATGTCCATAGTATTCAGGGTTGTAGCTCCACTGTGTCCCTAATGTTTTGGTTTAATCCACGTATAAACCTAGAATAATCTGCTCCTCAAATTCTTCTAATCCTCCACATATTTTTAGCGTCTCAAATTTCGTGAGATAATCTTCCAATGTTTACTATCTTGTTTAAGGTTTTTGATCTGTACGAATAGTTTGTGTTTATAATGGTTGGAAGCCAACCTCTTCTTCATGAGAGATTTCATAACTCCCCATGTGGTGACAAAAATATCTCCATCTCTTAATCTTTGGGTTTTCAAATTAGTCCACCAAAGTGTAGCATAGCCCGAAAGCTCGACTGTCACCAATTATATATTGACTTTATCGGAGTACTCATAATAGTCAAAGATCTTTTCAACTTTGTCAACCCAGTCAAGGAAAGTGTCTCCATCACAAGCCCCATGGAATGGTGGGATTGGTAACTTGACGTTCCTATGATCTTCGTTATTTCTTTGTCAGTTAGGGGTGTAACCTTTGTCTTCTTCTTTGGACCA
Source organism: Begonia peltatifolia (assembly GCA_022433055.1). NCBI lineage: Eukaryota > Viridiplantae > Streptophyta > Magnoliopsida > Cucurbitales > Begoniaceae > Begonia > Begonia peltatifolia. The sequence goes on from CM039521.1 coordinate 10,559,466, forward strand.
ATCATCCACTTCAACATACCCTCGATTTTGATACCTTCTTCTAAAATTTTCGGTTTGTCTTCTTTGGGGTGGTTCTAAAGGGTTCCTTATGACGATCATCTAACCTATTCAAGAGTTGTTCAAATTTTTTATTAAGGGAATCGATTGTCCTTAGACACTTGATTCTCCCACTTGAGTATTTAGCATTTTGGTTTGTGGTGTAACGCCCCAAAAACCTACCCGTTCTCTAGCTCCCTCTGCTCTGTCATCATCACCGTAGTGCCCCCGAGTCGTCCCCGGACCCGGGTGACGAACCGTACCCTTACTCATCACTCCAATAAAATTCGTGTAAAATTTAAACTTTTTGTTCCTCGACCTAAAATGACATTTTGAAAACGTTTAAATTCGTCGCAGCGGAAGACTCAATCGAAAAATTCAATTTGAATAAAACTTTGCCTTTCAAAACATTTTTAAAAAGGGGTACCGGTCGACACCTTTACACACCAGTCGACACCTTAACACTTTATGTCTGCACCGGTCGAACCTCGCGGTCGACAATTCTACGTTCATCACATAGAGCAGTGACACCTGCCTTCATCGGTCGACACTTTATTTCTCTCTGCCCGCATAAGTCGAACCCCGCGATCGACACTCTCACCATTTTACACTAACTGGTCGACACCTAAAGGCACCGGTCGACACTTTATTTCTCTTTGCCTGCACAGGTCAAACCCCACGATCGATACACTTTCACCATTTTTACACTAACCGGTCTACACTTTATTTCTCTCTGCTCCAGTAGGTTGACACTTACGGTTGACATTTGCTTAGTTCGGTCAACACCTACGCATACCAGTTGACACCTTGCACCAGCAGCCTAAAGAAAACACCAGTTCAAAAGAAAACGAACGACGAAAACTCCCGCAATTTGAAACCTGGGTTGTTGAATCAAAATCTCCCAAACAGTTTCAACATACATCTATACATCAATCCTGACTATTAACATTCAAACCCACCTATACCTCAAAATCTATACACTTGGCATAGACTGCACAAAACACGACCCTCAAAACCTACCATCCAGCCTCGCTCCACGGGTCGGGTCGCCCTGACGAACTCTACCTGCCAACACATGGTAGCACGCTGCCAACCGCCTACTCGTCCTGGCTGGACTCTCGTAAATCACTAGTAGCAATCTCTGCGCCCATACCACAGAACACACAACATAAGCCTAACGCTCAGTAAGTAGTGCGATATAAAATATAAAACGGACAATGCAATCCTAACACATGCAATCTCTACGCTAGCGCTCATGTTGTCACAATTGGTAACGCATAGTGCAGTCGTGCCAGTGTGAGGGTGAACTTCGCACCACACTAAACCCTGACACATCGCCATCGTCCAAGCCTCCCAAGCAACAAGGCCCACAGGCCACACACACGCGCCACCTCACAGCAACCACACCAAGGTGAGGATGAACCTCGTGCCACACTACACCCCAATGTGTCGCCACTGTCCCGGTCTCCTCAGCAACGAAGCCACAATTGCCACACACACATTTCGCAATAGCCCAGCCAACCCACCCCATGGGATCCGCGACTAGAGATGCACCAGCCCACTCCACGAGAAGGATCCACGGTGCCACCGTACATCATCCTCACTGTCAACACATACACGCCGCGTGACGGCCCAGCCAGCCTACTTCCCGAGCATAAGTCGTGGTTGGTTATACACCAGCCCACTCCCCGAGCGGGATCCACGGTACCACAGCCACGCGTCTCATCACCACTTACTCAAAACATGCTCATAACCATTTTCGTAACCTTTTCAAAACATGATACATGGCAAACAATACGCACGCACACCACAATCAAACAACACAATTATAATGTTCCTCAATGTAGGCCCACTTGGGCAAAACACATGCATGCACTACTTACCTGGCGTCCTAGCTTTTCCGTGGTACTCGTTTCTATCACTTCCTCAGGCTCAACCTATCACAAAACCAATTTACATTAAAACTCATCTCACAACTCATTCTACATTCTAAAAGCTATGGCTACTATCTCAATCCACTGAAGCCCAACTAAAACAGCTCGCTAACCAGAATTTTAGCCAAAAATCAACCTAACTTCCAACGCGAATAACTTTTGTGTCGGATATCGGAATTACTCGGTTCCAGCGGCTAAACGTTCCACTATTAACCTAGTTCAACATACCAAAAGAGAATTTAAACCACTTACCGAGGCTAAGCTAAAATCTGCAAAAATATAACCGGGTTTTCAATCCCAAAATTCTCATTCTCAGTTTCTCAACAAAATTCACTCAATTCCTCAACAATTCATCACATTTTAACCTATTAAGTATAATCTAATTACCGTTGGAGATTTCAAATTCAAAAAACCCTAATTGCACGGTACATTCACTCTGTTATTCTTCAATTTTCGAAACTCCTTCACCTCACCCACTCCAAATCGTTAATCCCATCCCCCCTTCCCCCACCCCCCATTAACCGCTCTAAATTGTAGCATAAACCCTCAGAAATCGAAACCAAAACGCAATCCTAGCTTATTGGTCAACAGAGGGGAGGAGAGGAAGAGATTACCCGGGAGAAAGAGGGATCGAGTTCTGCACGTGGACAGAAGAAGAAGGCACTAGGAGTAGCGACCTTCGATCACCGGCATGCACGACTCTCTCTCGCGGGAGAGAAATAGACAAAGGGGATTTCTGCGATAAACCCCTGATCATGAGTTTAAAAACTGATGTTTTTTTTTCTTAACTAAATTATCAAATCGCCCTCACTTTTAATCTCTTAAAGAATCCATTGAATTCACGTCCTTTTGTCTCAAAAATTCAGAAATTTCCTTCAGAGCTCGCTCCTTACTTTTCCTCTAATTAATTTGTCCGTTAAAACCTCTTAAGGCACTGACGCGGGACTGTAAAATAACCCGAGAAAATTTCGAGACATTACATCTTGCCCACCTTATAAGAATTTTGTACTCAAAATTTACGAAATGATCAATTTCCTGATATTGATGCCGCAAAATCCATTGTCCCATACCTAGCCTCTTTTCAAATAGTGTCTAATCTATATCAAGTCCTTAGTTCATTAAAGCACTTGTGTTAAACTTCATTCTTCAAACTATAGTTATCCTACATATGCTCGAGTCCGTTTCATTTATATTCTTAAACTTTAGTGGTCCACCCCCTAAGATCTTAATCTCATGTTTCTACCGTCAATAACTTCCAAAACTATGTAATCAAATCAAGGTTTCACGATCACGTTTGCAACATTCAATTTAAATTACATGCATCCTTAGCTTTGTATTTAGCCCTATCCAATTCCCATAACTCTATTTTGTACTTCGCTCATTAACTTAACCAACTATAATCTAACTTCTCGAAATCTTCTATTCTAACTTCTCTATCTCGATCCTCCTTAAAGGTTTCATACTTCAACTGTTCTAAGCTTTTCCTTGTAACCTCGAACCATTTCTTGACACTCTTCCCATATCCTTGCAGTAATTCATTCAAATTCTCAATTTCGAAACTTATACTTAGCACCATTGATAAAATACTTCTCTAACTCTCCTCAAGTAACATTTGTTTTGACTAAGTATCTAAATTAAAAATTTCTAAGTCCTTAATTTTCACTGGTAAACTAAACCCTATACAAATTCTTTGTTGGTAATCCACCGTCGCATTGACATAACTCCTCAAAATATTCTCCAATTAGAAGCTCAATCAATCATCATTCCATCTGTACACCTTTAACCAAGAGTACCCGAAATTATGCACTTGAACTCTTTACTTATTCTTAGATATCTCGATCCTTTTTCAACTAGTCTAAATCTCCTAATATAATCATATATATTTTCACTCTCCCAATTACCGTTCCTCCTTGTTGTTCCATAATAAGGGCTACCCTACGTGCTACCTTGAATATAGCCTTGCGCCTACGTTTCACAACCTTAATTGCATCAGCTATAACCCCATAATCTAATCTTCACGTCCTCAAGTCAAAAAGGAATATTCCCACTGTCACACTATACCTTGTATCACCTGATCCAAGCATAGACGCTCCCCCGATGACAACAACACACTATAAAACTGTCCAGAAGACACGAATAAATGCATGGCACCCATATCGACAATAACGTAAGTCGCCACGCCCGAAATAAAAATATTACATGAGATCATTGTTGGCTGGGCGGCATCATCTGGCTCAATGACGGTAAAGACCCTCGGTGCTACCCTTGCTGGAGCCTTGTTCAAATTCGGGCAACTCCTAGCAAAATGCCCCACTTCACCGTAGTTGAAGCACCGATTCTGTCGCGGCTTCTAACAATCTCTGGACATGTGGCCCACCTCGCCAGAGTTGAAGCATCACCCCGAGCCCATCCTACACTCACCGGGGTGACTCCCTTGGCTCTTAAGGCATAGTGGAAATTGCCCCGACACCTGTGGCCACTTGTTGCTCACCTTGCTGCTAGAGCTGTCATTATGCCTCTTCAAGCCCTTCCGCTGAGATCACTCTTCTCTGCTTGACTGAGGCAACAACTCTCTGAAAAATTTTCTAGGCTGCTCTTTAGGCAGCTCTCTGTAACTGGAAAGCTTCATCCTGGCCTTCTCAATGTCTAAGGCCTTCGCCACAACGTCTTTGTAAGGCCCTTGGGTTCCACCTATCCACATGACCGTGTATACGTCTGGCTTTAGGCCCTGTACAAAATGGTGTACTTTGTTCTCCTTCAGGCTCACTTGGTGACTAGCAAACCGAGACAGCGCCTCAAATCATCTCAAATACTCGGACATAGTATCCGTCTGTCTCAACTAGGCGAACTCCACCATCTTCCGGGTCCTGACTCAATGGCGGAAATACTTGCCGAAGAACACCGTCTTAAACTCCTCTCAAGTCATGGCCTTCACATCAATGGTTACCTTCACCGAATCCCACCAAATCGAGCATCCTTGGCAAGGTGGAACGCCGCACTGGATACCTTGTCCCGATCATAGACTTTGGCGTAATCCATCATGTTTTCCATATTTCGAATCCACTCCTTAGCACTGAGTGGGTTCGAAGATGATCCGTGAGATACTGGGGGTTTGAGCTTGTGCAATCTTTCACCCCACGGTTCGTTTAAGTCTGGGCACTAGACTGTCCCTGGTCTTCCCTACTCATAAACTGCTACAGTTGTTAAGACTGGTAGTTGAGTAACTCAGTAAGTTGTCTAACAGCGTCATCCATATCTCCTACGGCTCTACGCGTCTCTCTAACCATGACGTTAATCCTGTATATCACAACATATAGTAAGTTTAAGCGAAACTACAAGGGTTCTAAGAAATACTTACAGTTGGTGGAGCACTTCCATGCAGCGATTGGTGGTATTAGAAGATCCATCGAGCGACATCGTCTCCGTGGCTCTGACACTCGTAGCATACACTCTTCCCTCATTCTAACCGTCCCCTATACCTTTCCCCCAAGCAGTGTGGGAATTGTGACAGGCCCTCTTGCCTTCACAATCTCACCCCTCCTCCGACGGGCTCGACACCCTCGTCGGCCACACTTCAGGTTAGGTAAAGGCTCTGATACCAGAATTGTAACGCTCCAAAAAACTACCCATTCTCTGGCTCCCTCTTCTCGCCAACCGTACCCTTACTCATCACTCCAATAAAATTCGTGGAAAATTTAAACTTTTTTGTTCCTCGACTTAAAAGTACATTTTGAAAATGTTTCAATTTGTCGCAGCGGAAGACTCAATCAAAAAAATCAGTTTAAATAAAACTTCGCTTTTCAAAACATTTTAAAAAGGGGGTACCAGTCGACACCTTTACACACCTGTCGACACCTGTCTGCACCGGTCGAACCTCGTGGTTGACACTTCTACATTCATCACATAGAACGGTCGACACCTGCCTTCATCTGTCAACACTTTATTTCTCTCTGCCCGTAAAGGTCGAACCCCGCAGTCGACACTCTCACCATTTTACATTAACCGGTCATCACCTAAAGGCACCGGTCGACACTTTATTTCTCTCTACTCGCACAGCTCGAACCCCGCGGTCGACACACTGTTACCATTTTTACACCAACTGGTCAACCCCTAAAGACATCGGTTGACACTTTATTTATCTCTGTCCCCGTAGGTCGACACTCGCGGTCGACATTTGCATAGTTCGGTCGACACCTACGCATACCCGTCGACATCTTGCACCAGCAGCCTAAAGAAAACATCAGTTCAAAGGAAAACGAACAACGAAAACTCACGCAATTTAAAACCTGGGTTCTTGAATCAAAATCTCCCAAATAGTTTCAACATATATCTATACATCAATCCTGAGTATTAACATTCAACCCACTTATACCTCAAAATCTATACACTTGACATGGACTCCACAAAACACGACCCTCAAAACCAAACATCCAGCCTTGCTCCATGGGTCGGGTCGCCCTAACAAACTCCACCTGCCCGCACATGGTAGCACGCCGCTAACCGGCTACTCATCCTACCTGGACTCTCGTAACTCACTAGCAGAAATGTCCACACCTACACTACAGAACACACAACATAAGCCTAATGTTCAGTAAGTAGTGCGATATGAAACGTAAAATCGACAATGCAATCCTATCACATGCAACCTCTATGCTCGCGCTCATATTGTCACAGTTAGTAATGCGTAGTGTACCCGTGCCAGGGTGAGGGTGAACCTCAAGCCACGCTACACCCTGACACGTCGCCACCGTCCCAGACTCCCCAGCAACGAGGCCCACAAGCCACACACACGCACCACCTCACAGCCACCACACCAAGATGAGGATGAACCTTGCGCCACACTGCACCTTAATGCGTTGCCACCGTGTCGGTCTCCTCAGCAACGAGGCCACAATTGCCACAGACACATTTCATGACAGCCTAGCCGGCCCACCCCGTAAGATCCGCGACTGTATATGTACCAGCCCACTCCCCGAGATGGATCCGCAGTGCAACCGTCCATCATCCTCACCGTCAACACATACACGCCACGTGACAGCCCAGGCAACCCACTCCCCAAGAAGAATTCGAGGTTGGTTATGCATCGACCCACTCCTCGAGCAGGATCCGCGGTACCACCGCCACGCGTCTCACCACCACTTACTTAAAACATGCTCAAAACTATTTTCGTAACCTTTTCAAAACATGATGCATGTCAAACAATACGTATGCACATCACAATCAAACAACACAATCCTAATGTTCCTCGGTGTAGGCCCACCTGGGCAAAACGCATGCATGCACTACTTACCTAGCGTCCTAGCTTTTCTGCATTGCTCATTTCTATCACTTCCTCGGGCTCAACCTATGATAAAACCAATTCACATTAAAACTCATCTCACAACTCATTCTACGTACTAAAAGCTACGGCTACTATCTCAATCCATCGAAGCCCGACTAAAACAGTTTGCTAACCTAAATTCCGGCCAAAAAATCAACGCATAACTTTTGCGTCGATTATCTGAATCATTCCATTCCACCGACTAAACGCTCTACTATTAACCTAGTTCAACATACCAAAAGAGACTCTAAATCACTAACCGAGGCTATGCTAAAATCTCCAAAAACAGAACCGGGTTTTCAAGCCCAAAATTCCCATTCTCGATTTCTCAACAAAACTCACTCAATGCCTCAACAATCCATCACATTATAACCTATTAAGCATACTCTAACTACCGTTAGAGATTTCAAATTCAGAAAACCCTAATTGAATGGTACATTCTCTCTGCTATTCTTCAAGTTTCAAAATTCCCTCACCTCACCCACTACCAACTGTTAATCCCCCCATCAACTGCTCTAAATTCTAGCATAAACCCTCAGAAATCGAAACAAAAACACAACTCTAGCTTATCGGTCAACAGAGGGGACGAGAGGATGAGATTACAGAGGAGAAAAAGGGATCAGGTTCTGCACGTGGACGGAAGGAAAAGGCGCTGGGAGTGGTGACCTTCGATCGCCGGCGTTCACGGCTCTCTCTCGTGGGAGAGAAACAGACAAAGAGGGTTTCTACGAGAAACCCCCAATCATTAGTTTAAAAGCTAATGTTTTTTTTTCTTAACTAAATTACCAAGTTGCCCTCACCTTTAATCTCTTGAAGAATCCGTCGAACTCATGTCCTTTTGTCTCAAAAATTCAAAAATTTCCTTCAAAACTCGCTCCTAACTTTTTCTCTAATTAATTTGTCCGTTAAAACCTCTTGCAAAACTCACGCGGGACTCTAAAATAACTCGGGAAAATTTCTGGATTATTACATCCTCCCCACCTTATAAAAATTATGTCATCAAATTTTATAAAATGATCAATTTCCTGATATTGACGCCGCAAAATCCACTGTCCCATACCTAGCCTCCCTTCGAATAGTGTCTAATCTACATCAAGTTCTTAGTTCTTTAACGCACTTGTGTTTAACTTTATTCTTCAAACTATAGTTATCCTACATATCCTCTAGTCCGTTCCATTTATATTATAAAACTTTAGTGGTCCACCCACTAAGATCTTAATCTCATGTTTCTTCGGTCAATAACTTCTAAAACCATGTAATAAAATTCCGGTTTCACGATCACGTTTGAAACATTCCTTTTAAATTACCTGCATCCTTCACTTTTTATTGAGCACTATCCAATTCCCATAACTCCATTTTGTACTTCGCCCATTAACTTAACCAACTATAATCTAACTTCTCAAAGTCTTCTATTCCAACTCCACACTAGCCAACCTTGGCTAGAATTCGCTCGAATACTAACTTCTCTATCTCGATCCTCCTTAAAGGTTTCATACTTGAACCGTTCTAAGTTATCCCTTGTAACCGCGAACCATTTTTAGACACTCTTCCCGCTTTCTTGCAATAATTCATTTAAATTCTCAATTTTTGAACTTATACTTTGCACTGTTGATAAAATACTACTCTAACTCTCCTCGAATAACATTTGTTTCGACTAAGTATCTAAATTAAAAATTTCTAAGTCCTTAATTTTCACTAGTAAACTAGGCGGCTCTCTGTAACTGGAAAGCTTCATCCTGGCCTCCTCAATGTCTAAGACCTTCGCCACCACGTCTTTGTAAGGCACCCCTCGGGTTCCAGCTATCCGCATGCCCATGTATACGTCTGGCTTCAGGCCCTGTACAAATTGGTCTACTTTGTTCTCATTCAGGCTCACCAGGTGACTAAAAAACTAAGACAGCGCCTCAAATTGTCTCACATACTCGGCCACAGTACCCGTCTGTCTCAACTCGGCGAACTTCACCATCTTCCGGGTCCTAACGCAATGGCTAAAATACTTGCCAAAGAACACCGTCTTAAACTCCTCCAAAGTCATGGCCTTCAGATCGATGGTTACCTTCACCGAGTCCCACAAAATCGTCCATCCTTGGCTAGGTGGAACGCCACACTAGATACCTTGTCCCGATTGTCGACTTTGGCGTAATCCATCATGTCTTTCATACTTCAAATCCACTCCTCAGCACTGAGTGGGTCCAAAGATGATTCGTCAAATATTGGGGGTTTGAGCCTGTGCAATCTATCACCCCCACGGTCCGTTGAAGTCTGGGCACTAGACTGTCCCTTGTCTTCCCTACTCATAAACCGCTCCAGTTGTTGAGACTGGCGATTGAGTAACTCTGTAAGTTGTCTAACAACGTCATCCATATCTCCTACAGCTCTACGTGTCTCTCTAACCATGACGTTAATCCTGTATATCACAACATCTAGTAAGTTTAAGCGAAACTACGAGGTTCTAAGAAATATTTACAGTTGGTGGAGCACTTCCATGAAGCGGCTGGTGGTATTATGAGATCCATCAAACGACGTTGACCTAGTGACTCTGACACTCGTAGCATACCCTTTTCCCTCCTTTTAACTGTCCCCTCTACCTTTCCCCCAAGCGGTGTGGAAATTGTGACAGGTACTTTTGCCTTCACATTCTTACCCCTTCTATGAGGGGCCGAACACCCTCGGCGGCCACACTTCCGATTGGGTAAAGGCTCTGATAACATAATTGTAACACCCCAAAAACCTACCCGTTCTCTGGCTCCTTCTGCTCTGTCATCATCACCGTAGCGCCCCCGATTCGTCCCCAGACCCGGGTCGTCAATCGTACCCTTATTCATCACTACAATAAAATTCATGTAAAATTTAAACTTTTTGTTCCTCGACTTAAGATGACATTTTTAAAACGTTTAAATTCGTCATGGCAGAAGAGTCAATCAAAAAAATCAGTTTAAATAAAACTTTGCTTTTCAAAACATTTTTAAAAGGGGGTATTGGTCGAAACCTGTACATACCGGTCGACACCTTAATACTCTCTGTCTACACCGATCGAAACTCATGGTCAACACTTATACATTCATCACATAGAGCGGTCGACCCCTGCCTTCATCGGTCGACACTTTATTTCTCTCTGCCCTCACAGGTCGAACCTCGCGGTCGACTCTGTCACTATTTTATACTATCCGGTCAACACCTAAAGGCACAAGTCGACACTTGATGTCTCTCTACTCGTACAGGTCGAACCCCGCGGTCGACACATTCTCACCATTTTTACACTAATCGGTCAACACCTAAAGACACCGGTCAACACTTTATTTCTCTCTGTCCGCGTAGGTCGACCTTTGCGGTCGACACCTATGTATACCGATCGACACCTTGCACTAGCAGCCTATAGAAAACACCAGTTTAAAAGAAAATGAACGACAAAAACTCCCGTAAATTGAAACCTGGGTTGTTCAATCAAAATCACCCAAATAGTTTCAATATTCATTTATACATCAATCTCAACTAGTAACATTCAAACCCACCTATACCTTAAAATCTCTACACTTGACATGGACTCCACAAAACATGACCCTCAAAACCTACCATCCAAGCTCGCTCCACGGGTCGGGTTGCCCTGACGAACTCCACCTGCAGACACATGGTAGCACGCCGCTAACTTACTACTCGTCCTGCCTTGACTCTTGTAACTCACAAGTAGGAATCTCCGCACCTGCACAAAATAACACACAACACAAGCCTAATGCTCAATAAATAGAGCACCATGAAACGTAAAACAGACAATGCAATCCTATCACATGCAACCTCTACGCTCACGCTCATATTGTCACAGTAAGTAACGCGTAGTGCAGCTATGGCAAGATGAGGGTGAATCTCACGCCACGCTACACCCTGACACGTCGTCATCGTCTTAGACTCCCCAACACCGAGGCCCACAAGCAACACACCCGCCACCTCATAGCAACCACACCAACATGAGGATGAACCTCATGCCATACTACACCCTAATGTATCGCCACCATCCAAATCTCCCAAGCAACGAGGCCACAGTTGCCACACACACACATTTTTCGACAGCCCAGCCGGCCCACCCCATGAGATCCGCGACTGAAGATGCACCAGCCAACTCCCCGAGAAGGATCCGCTGCGCCACCTTACATCATCCTCACCTTCAACACATACACGCCGCATGATGGCCCAGCCGGCCCACTCTCCGAGCAGAATTTCCAGTTGGTTATGCACCAGCCCACTCCCCGAACAAGATACGCAGTACCACCGCCACGCATCTCACCACCACTTACTCAAAACCATTTTTGTACCCTTTTCAAAACATGATGCATCTCAAACAATACGCATGCACATCACAATTAAACAACACAATCCTAATGTTCCTTGGTGTAGGCCCACCTGGGAAAAACATATGCATGCACGATTTACCTGGCGTCCTATGTAACACCCCAGAAACTTACATGGTATCCTGCTCACACTTCGCTATCACCACCCCTGCAGCGCCCCCCAGTCATCCTCTTGTAACACCCCGTATTTTTACGGTACCGATTTTTGGGTTGTCGTGACGATAAACGGTGGGATTCGAGTCAGATTGGAGAGTGAAAAATTGTAAGGTTAGTTGATGAATTATTTCAAAACTAATGGTGAGAAGAAAATTTTAGTAATCCGACCGGAAACGGATTGAATAGCCATTTGATTAAATGATTAAACTGGGAGTACGAAAAGGTAATTAGTTTATTATTATTATTATTTTTATAAAAAAAATATAAATAAATAAATAAGTAACAGAGAGGGGGAGGAATCGTAACTCTACCCCTCCTCTGTGTTTCATTCTCCCTCCCCTACCCGCGCAAAGAGAACGACGCCCTCCTTCGTCGACTTTCTCTCCATCAACGCAACGTCATTCCTCCCTTTACTCTCCACTTCAATGGTTCAAGGTAAGTTTAAGTAGTTTATAGTTCAATGTTTGTTTAGTATTGGAGTTGAGGAGAAATTTGGTAGATAATGATTTGGGGTTTTAGGGTTAGAGTGTTTATTAGGTGTAATATTGATAGCTCAAGGTTATTGAGGATAAATATGATGGATGGGTGAGGAAGTGAGCGAATTTGAGTGAGTAACCAAGAATGTAAGATTTTAAGCACTAATACAGAACTGGCTGTGAATTTTCGGCCTAGCTATTGGCATTTGTTTTAGAAACCCTTTTGGTGGGGTAAACTATATTATGATTGGAGCGTTTGGCCACTGAAATCGAGTGATTTTGATAACCGCGCAAAAGTTATATTCGTCAGAAGTTAGGTTGGTTTTTAAGCCGAGATAGGTTAGTGAACGATTTTGGTGAGTTCGTGAAGTGTTGTGATAGTATGGTGATTTTAGTGCGTAACTAGAGTAGTGGGATGAATTTTGACGGGAAACCAGTTTTGTTGTAGGTTGAGCAGGTTTTGGGTGAACAAGCACCACGGAGAGCTAGGACGCTAGATAAGTAGTGTATGCATGTGTTTTGCCCAGGTGTGCCTACACCGACGAATGTTTGGTTCGTGATGGTTGATTGTGATGTGCATGTGTATTGTTTGACATGCATCATGTTTTTGAAACGGGAACGAAAATGAATTTGAGCATGGTTTTTATGTGCCAATGTGAAGTGCGATGTGTGGTGGTGAGGTCGATGTGAAGTGCGAATTTGGCCCCATTGCTGGAGAAACCAGGACAGTGGCGACGTGCCAAGGGGTGGTGTGGCGAGTGCGTACAACCTCACCCTGAGATGGCTGCTACGGTGTGCGTGTGGTGGTGTTCAACTATGGCCTCATTGCTGGAGGAACCGAGACGATGACGACGTGCAAGGGGGTGGTCTGACGAGTGCGTCCAGCCTCACCCTGGAATTGTTGCGGTGCATAGAGTGACGCGTGGGTACAGATTGAGAGCCTCGTTGCTAGAGAAACCAGGACGATGGCGACGTGCCAGGGTGTGAGGTGGCGAGAGAGTCCAGCCTCACTATGGTGCGGCCGTACCATGCGGCACTAGTTGTGAGAGCGAGAACGTAGAAACTGCATGTGATAGGATTGCATTGTTGTTTTACGATTCATATTGCACTGCTGACTGAGCATTAGTATTATGTTGTGCGTTCCGTGGTATAGGTGCAAAGTTTCTAGGAGATGAGTTACCTGAGCCTAGGCAGGACGAGTAGGTGGTTGGCTGCGTGTTACAGCCAAGCTCCTGCTCGGTCACCAAAATGCATGAAAGGATCGGTTAGGCCCTCAGATCTCGGCCAAGCCGAGAAACCCTTGAGAAAAACAACAAAATGAAAAAACCAAATGTGCTTTAAATGAAATGAAATTTGGTGTGAGATTAGTGGAGTGAGTGAGGTGTGTGATGGTGGTGGTCGTGGTCCAGATTGATTAGAAATGACAAACTTATGCAAACAAAGCCGCAAGTCGGCCGAAGAGACAATATTATGTTCTCAGCAATCACAACCTTTCCATGGAAAGGCTCTCAACTTGGGGAACCGGTTTTGGCCACTTCCTTCTTGTTTCCTTCCCTTGAAAGGGAGGAGAGAAAAGTGGTACACAAGCTCGAGCAACAACCTTGAGTTGCCAAGCTAGGAGGCTACTCCTAATCGGTTCATGGAACCGAGCACTTACCTTGAATGGTGGTGGGAAGACTCTCTCGGTTTCCTCTTAAAAAACATGCCGATGCTCATTAACTTTGCCAACCAAAATACAAACACCAATGCTATGCTTATATAGGCCTAGGATGGAGGGTTTTAGGGCTGTGCTTTGGTCTTCAAAAACTTGGTGCAAAGGAGCTTGTAACCGGCTCCAAGTGTTGTAGTGTGCGGCCGAGATGATGGCAGCCAAGTGGTCGATCAATGACTTGCTGAATGTCATGTCATGGATCCATGTTTCTTCCATAAAATGTAAAGGGGACAAGCATCCCAAATGGCAGCCCGATGGTGTGGCCAAATCGGGTAAAATTGGCCACCACTTGCGGCACTTTCTCCTTGGTGCATTTGCGGCCGAGAGTGGCATGCCTTGCATGCCCGAATGCATCTTCAATTTAAGCCAAGCCCGAAGCCCATTCCATCATCTATCCTAACCATTCAATCTACTCCTAAATGCCTAATGCATGCACATAATAAATAGTTAAACAAGAAGGCCAATGTTTGCCCAATAAGTTCAAAATAAAACATTACATAAAAGTTGGTTCGGGAAGACAAATTCCCTTAAGAGCTTCATGACCTTCAAGGGTAGCTTCCCATGCAATGATGTGTCTCGGTTGCTCCATGTCTTGAGCCTCCACTTCCCACCTTAAGCTTGCAACTTCCGGCTCCATTGAATCATAACCTGCACAAGAATAAAATGTGTGAGAATGTAAGTTAATTAAAGTGTGTGCTTGGACTTGAGATCGTGTGACAGGCCTATGGGGTACATCATCCTCCCCAGGTGACTGTGGATTTGACCTCAAATCCGATAAGTTCGGGTCCTGGAACTGATCTTCATCGCCTTTATAGGGTGATAAATCTTGGACGTTAAAAGTCGCGGATACTCCATATTCACCCGGCAATTCGATCTTGTAGGCGTTATCATTGATCCTCTCAAGTACTCTAAATGGGCCATCCGCACGAGGTAGAAGTTTAGACTTTCTCTTATCCGGAAATCTTTCCTTCCGGAGGTGCAACCATACTAAGTCTCCTGCACGGAAAATGACTTCTTTTCGACCTTTGTTCACGTGCCTAGCCACACTCTCATTTCTCTTTTCAATGGTCTTTCGCACAGTTTCGTGCAACTTCTTAATTTGTTCGGCCTTATTTGCACCTGATGGGTTGGCTAAGTCCTTAGTAGGTAAAGGGACAAGGTCCAACGGTGTAAATGGATTAAACCCATAGGCAACCTCAAAGGGCATTTTCTGAGTAGTGGAATGAAGGGTGCGGTTGTAGGAAAATTCCAAGCCTGGAAGTATGATGTCCCAGTTAGACAATTTCTTGCCTACAACACTGCGTAAGAGGGAGCCTAGAGTCCTGTTAACAACTTCCGTTTGCCCATCAGTTTGGGGATGAAAAGAAGTGCTGAAGCATAACTTAGTCCCCAACCTTCTCCATAAAGTGGTCCAGAAGGCGCTTAAAAACTTAGTGTCTCTGTCTGACACTATTGAGTGTGGGATGCCATGCAGGCGAACAATTTCCTTGAAAAATAGGTCGGCGGTTAAAGTAGAGTCATCTGTCTTGGCACAAGGAATAAAGTGTGCCATTTTGGAAAATCTATCCACGACCACCATGATGGAATCCTTAGCTCGGGCGGTCCGTGGTAGTCCTAAGACAAAGTCCATACTGACTGCAATCCAGGGTGTGTAGGGACAGGTAAGGGC
Organism: Begonia peltatifolia; assembly: GCA_022433055.1. NCBI lineage: Eukaryota > Viridiplantae > Streptophyta > Magnoliopsida > Cucurbitales > Begoniaceae > Begonia > Begonia peltatifolia. Next base: position 10,575,111 of record CM039521.1, read on the forward strand.
ATGTACAAGCCTTGGAGTAGTACCCTACTTTTGGCTTTCTTGCAAACTATGCACGTCTCTACCAGGCGATGCACATCTTTCATCATGTGAGGCCAAAAGAAATGTTCCTTTAACATATCGAGGGTCTTCTTTTCCCCGAAATGATTGGCTAAGCCCCCCACAATGAGCTTCTTTCACCAGGCACCGTCGTAAACTTCCTTGAGGGATGCATAATTTGCCTGCTTTGACCAAATAACCATTCATGAGGTAATAATCTCCTTCAAACTTGTCTAGGCATCGGGCGTAATGGGGTCCAAAGTCGGGGTCAGAGGCGTAGCTATCCTTAATTCATTTGAATCCAAAAAATCTTACTGCTAGTTCGGTGAAAATGATTCGCTTCCTAGATAGGGCATCTGCTACTACATTATTCTCTCCCTTAAGATACTTAAGAGTATAGGGAAACCTCTCTAAAAACTCTACCCATTTTGTATGCCTCTTGTTTAGCTTATGTTGGCTTTTAATGTGTCGTAAGGCTTGATGATCAGCGTTGATAACGAATTCCCTCGATAGGAGATAATGTTGCCAGTGCTTTAATGCTCGTATAACTGCGTAAAACTCTTTATCATACGTAGAATAATTGAGCACGGCTCCTTTCATCTTTTCACTTAAATATGTGATGGGTCGTTGGTCTTACATAAGTACTGCTCCTATTCCAACTCCTGATGCATCACTTTTGACTTCGAATACCTTGTTGAAATCAGGAAGAGCAAGTACGGGGGAATGACATAACTTCTCCTTAATTAACTCAAAGCTTCTTTGGCAATTCGGGGTCCAAGTAAACTCTTTCCCTTTCTTAGTGCAGTCTGTAAGGGGTGCAGCTATTGAGCTAAAATTCTGGATAAATCTTCTATAAAAGGAGGATAGCCCATGGAAACTTCGTACTTCCGATATAGAATTGGGTGTGGGCCAGTCCTTAATGACTTTGATTTTATCTTCGTCAGCTTCCATGCCATTTTTGGAGATTATAAAGCCTAGGAAATAAACCTTGTCCTGGGCAATGGAGCACTTGCTAAGGTTCCCAAATAATTTGGCTTTCCTAAGGGTATGGAAAAGGGTGCTAAGGTGGTTAAGGTGTTGTGGAAGGTCTGTGCTATACACTAGTATGTCGTCAAAGTAGACAACAATGAACTTACCAAGGTATTCTTTGAGTACATGGTGCATGAGTCGCATGAACGTGCTTGGGGCGTTAGAAAGCCCGAAGGGCATGACCATCCATTCAAACAAGTCATACTTGGTTTTAAACGCTGTCTTCCACTCATCTCCTTCCTTCATGCGTATCTGATGATAACCACTCTTAAGGTCTACTTTGGAAAAGATTGAGGCTCCACTGAGCTCATCTAACATGTCCTCGAGCCTAGGGATGGAAAATCTATATTTGACTGTGATGTGGTTTACGGCTCGGCTGTCGACACACATCCTCATGTTGCCATCTTTCTTAGGGACTAATAGTGAGGGAACTGCACAGGGGCTCATGGACTCTCTTATGTAGCCCTTATCCAATAATTCTTGAACCTGATCTTGCAGTTTTTTGGTCTCTTCAGGGTTCATTCGATAGGCTGGTCGATTAGCTAGGGCGGCTCCTGGTTGGAGATCAATTTGGTGTTCTATGCCACGTAAGGGTGGCAATCCTTTAGTTAAATCTTCGGGAAACACGTCTTGGAACTGATGTAGTAGGGTTTTAACGGGGGGGGTATGTCTCCTAACTCCATCACTCTATCTCGGTATAGTATCAAAATCATGGGATCCCCTCTAAGTACGGATGCTTCTACGTCAGCTTTAGTCATGAAAAGATTTGCTTTATTCTTTTATTCTCTTTTAATAGCTTCATCCTTAGCTATCTGCTCAGGGGTCATAGGTGCTAATTTAAAAACTTTACCTTTGAATTTGAGGGAATAGTAGTTGGAATGTCCATCATGGTTCACTTTTCGGTCAAATTGCCAAGGTCGGCCTAAAAGTAGATGACTTGCACTCATAGGCACGACATCGCACAGAACTGAGTCCTTGTATTTGCCTAAACCAAACTCGACTCTTACTTGCTTAGTAACCTTAACATCGTCTCTATCATCTAACCATTTAAGCTTATAGGGGTGGAGGTGAGCACTAGTCTCTAACCCTAACTTCGTCACTAAATCTTTGGAAGCTACGTTCGCACAACTTCCTCCATCAATAATGAGAGAACATAACTTATCCTTGATGAGGCATTTACTATGGAAGATGTTCTCACGCTGGCAATCCTCTCCAGAACTCTTGGTTATAAGAACTCGTCTTCTCACCATAAGTAAAGGGCCATCAGGGGCATGAATAAGTTCTTCTACTAAATCACTCTCGTCTTCATCCTCTCCTACTTCTTCTACTTCCTCTTCGCACTCATCTTCACTTACAAACTCACCGGTGTCTTCCTTAATGATCATGACACGACGGTTCGGGCATTGGGCCATAAAATGACCTACGCCGTGGCACTTGTAACACTTGAGGTCGCGTGCTCTTTGTCCAGTGGGGTTGTTTCTTGTAGGCTTGGTCTTTGGTCCTTTAGGGTTTATTGGTTTACTGGTTGATTCTTTGGGAGGCCAATGTCTTTGAAAAGGCTTTTTCCAATCAGCCTTGGTCACGGGTTTGTTAGCCTCAGGTGGCTTAGGGGTGTACTTGGGGAGTTGGTTAATCTTAAATGATTGGGTGGCTTTCCTTTTCCTTTTGAGTTGGCACTCGACTTTCAGGGCCATCTGAACTAGTACGTCCATAGAGTCTATGGGATGTAATTCTAAGGCGTCAGCAATGTCATAATTCAAGACATGGATAAACCTAGCTATGGTTTGTTCCTCAGGTTCTTCTAGTTCTCCTCGAATTTTAAGAGTCTCAAACTCTGTAAGGTATTCTTCTACGGTTAGGCTTCCTTGCTTGAGGTTATGTATTTGCATAATCAATTCTTGTTTGTAATGACTAGGGACAAATCTCTTCGTCATGATAGATTTCATCTTTCTCCAAGTATCAATAGAGTGAAATCCCGTCCGCGCTCTTTGTGTCCTTACATTAGACCACCAGAGTAAGGCATAGCCGGTAAACTCTACAGAAACCAACTGAATCTTGACTTTGTCGGAGTAGTTATAACAATCAAAAATTCTCTCAACCTTCTCTAACCATTCTATAAAAGTTGTCCCGTCGCATGCTCCATTAAAGGAGGGTATTTGGATCTTAATGTTTCGGAGGTCATCACGGTCCCTATGTCGGTCTTGTCTAAACTCATCATGATTCCTACAAATTGGTGGGCGAAAGTTTTCTTCTTCATCCAAAGTCCACTCATCATCCTCATCATAGTCATAGTTAGGGTGTCTATCCCTAGAGTGTTCAATCTCAACTTCATCATCTAAGGGATCTGGGTCTCTAACTCGTCTCCTAAGATTGTCATGTCGTCTCCTAGGTAAAGTGTCTTGGGAGGAATCTCTACGGTGGGTAGGATGACGTCCACTCATAACTTGTTCAAATTTTAGGTTCATATCATGAAGTTGTTTACTTAGGGTTCCAACTATTCCACTTAAACCGTTTAGTTGACTTTGCATACTTGACTCTCCCTCTTGTTGGGTGTGAGTCTCCTTTTGGGGAATGTCCTTGCCCCGGCTCGGTGGATTGGGTTCTGGGGTCATATTTGAGTTAGGGCCAATTTGGATTCCACTTCTTGTTTTCATGTCTAAGTCTTAGGAAGGGAAATTTCAATCATATTTGAACCCTAGGTCTTAAAATATTAGGAATGGTAACCTAACTAGGGTAGTTGATATATTCTCCTTTAGGTTTGTTTCTAACGTTTGTTTTGTTTTGTTTTGTTATTTAGGGTTTTGTTTTTTTTTTTTTTTTTTGAAAAACTAGAAAAGCAAGACAAATATTATAAGCAAAAAGGAAAGGAAATCATGCAATTTAGATCATTTTGTTAAGATAAAACACGGTTCACTAATGCTCGGGTGTGTGACAATTCACTAAAAAAAAAAAAAAAATGAGACACTAGTTTATCCTTGGTTTGCTTCACGGAATATAACAACAATGGAGCAATAATAAAGCATCAAATTAGGTTTAACATGCAGCCAAATTTCGTGCCTTGGAACAATTCTCAGCCATGCATAAAGTGGTCCCAACTATCAACATCAACTTGCCATTTTTGGACACACAAAACTGTTTTTTTTGCAAAGTATGTTTTCTTAACTAAAAACAGCAAGTATTTTGAATTTTAAAGCCAATCAAACAACAAGGGACATATGCTTCAGCTGAATGATATGTTAACTTAAGTCCAATAAGTTATAGGCTTGGTTTTGTGCAAAGAAAACAGATCACAACATCAATATATAGCATACTATTCTCGGCAATGTCAAAAATAGAAAGTTCATGCTAATGTGTCTTGGATTTTTAAGCAAACTTCAACCGAATCACATGTAACATTAAACAAGCCTAACATTCATTCTTGGCAGAGGATATAAGCATCAATAAGCATAAAAATGTTTATGTAAATCAAGCTGCAAGTTTTGGTTATTAGTGCACACAAACCGGTTGTCAAAGAAAAACTAATCTTGAAACATGCGGTTTTCTAACAAAATGCTTTAAACATTTTAAACCAATGCAACCAACAAGCTAATCATATGATTTTAAAGTTAAACATGCATGCTTAGGTACTTAACAAGACATGTGAGGTGCTGGAAATATTAAAACACAGCAAGAAAAAAGTGTTGCACCCGAAATAGCAAAGGAGACAATAAGTACAAAAGTGGTTAGCATTTGTTTAACCAAAAGGGGAAGGAAATTGCAGCCACAAAAATGGAGTCTAAGGGCTGATATTTCTTCATGCTTAGATGTCTAACAACTCAAGAAACATGCTGGAGATGATTTTAGCTTAAAGGAAATCGGAAATAAAACAAAGAAACCGCAAGCACAACAATAACCCGAATAGGTGAGCAATGAAACCCGGTTTTTGGATTTAAGGTGCAGCCATCCAAATGAGTTTGGAAAACCAAACTAACTTGATTTCTAGCACTCCACGGGGCCCTCCTATGCTCTGATACCAAATGTTACAGCCAAGCTTCTGCTCGGTCACCAAAATGCATGAAAGGATCGGTTAGGCCCTCGGATCTCGGCCAAGCCGAGAAACCCTTGAGAAAAACAACAAAATGAACAACCAAATGTGCTTTAAATGAAATGAAATTTGGTGTGAGATTAGTGAAGTGAGTGAGGTGTGTGATGGTGGTGGTCGTGGTCCAGATTGATTAGAAATGACAAACTTTTGCAAACAAAGCCGCAAGTCGGCCGAAGAGACAATATTATGTTCTCGGCAATCACAACCTTTCCATGGAAAGGCTCTCAACTTGGGGAACCGGTTTTGGCCACTTCCTTCTTGTTTCCTTCCCTTGAAAGGGAGGAGAGAAAAGTGGAACACAAGCTCTAGCAACAACCTTGAGTTGCCAAGCTAGGAGGCTACTCCTAATCGGTTCATGGAACCGAGCACTTACCTTGAATGGTGGTGGGAAAACTCTCTCGGTTTCCTCTTAGAAAACATGTCGATGCTCATTAACTCTGCCAACCAAAATACAAACACCAATGCTATGCTTATATAGGCCTAGGATGGAGGGTTTTAGGGCTGTGCTTTGGTCTTCAAAAACTTGGTGCAAAGGAGCTTGTAACCGGCTCCAAGTGTTGTAGTGTGCGGCCGAGATGATGGCAGCCAAGTGGTCGATCAATGGCTTGCTGAATGCCATGTCATGGATCCATGTTTCTTCCACAAAAGGTAAAGGGGACAAGCATCCCAAATGGCAGCCCAATGGTGTGGCCAAATCGGGTAAAATTGGCCACCACTTGCGGCACTTTCTCCTTGGTGCATTTGCGGCCGAGAGTGGCATGCCTTGCATACCCGAATGCATCTTCAATTTAAGCCAAGCCTGAAGCCCATTCCATCATCTATCCTAACCATTCAATCTACTCCTAAATGCCTAATGCATGCACATAATAAATAGTTAAACAAGAAGGCCAATGTTTGCCCAATAAGTTCAAAATAAAACATTACATAAAAGTTGGCTCGGGAAGACAAATTCCCTTAAGAGCTTCATGATCTTCAAGGGTAGCTTCCCATGCAATGATGTGTCTCGGTTGCTCCATGTCTTGAGCCTCCACTTCCCACTTTAAGCTTGCAACTTCCGGCTCCATTGAATCATAACCTGCACAATAATAAAATGTGTGAGAATGTAGGTTAATTAAAGTGTGTGCTTGGACTTGAGATCGTGTGACGGGCCTATAGGGCACCTCACAGCGTCCTGCCGTGTACCGACAGGTGGAGTTTGTCGCGACGGCTGACCCATGGAGTGAAGCCGGGAGGTAGGTTTCTAGGAGTTGTGTTTTTGAGGTCTATGGCGAGTGTGTAGGTTTTGAGGCATAGATGGGTGTGAATATTAATAGTCGGGATTGATGTATAGGTGCATTTTTAAAATATTTGAATGAGTTTAAATGTATGATTCAAGTTTCCAAATGGTAGTTTTAATTCGGGGAAGCTTTCGTATCCATTTTCTCTTGGAACTGCTGTTATTTTTAGGCTGCTGGTGCAAAGTGTCGACCGAATTCCACAGGTGTCGACCGGTCAGTGTAAATTGGAAGGTTAGTGTCGACTGCGAGGTTCGACCTGTGCGAACAGAGAGCAATGAGTTATCGACCGACAACCGTGGGTGTCGACTAGTCAGTGTAAAATTAGTGAGGGTGTCGACCACGAGGTTCGACCTATGCGAACAGAGAGAAATGAAGTGTCAACCGACGACCGTGGGTGTCGACCGATCAGTGTAAAATCAGTGAGTTTTTCGACCGCGGGGTTCAACCTGTGCGGGTAGAGAGCAATGAGGTGTCGACTGGCGACCGTGGGTGTCGACCGGTCAATGTAAAATCAGTGAGGGTGTCGACCGCCAGGTTCGATCTGCGAGGCCAGTTAGGATCAAAGAGTCGACCTGTGAAAGCATGTGTCAACTACTCTCTAAGATGAGCATAGAAGCGTTGACCAGCGATTTCTAGTGTCGACCGACGGGAAAACCCGAGATGACCCAGGTGTCAACCAGCGTTTGTAGGTGTCGACCAGTTTCTTTATTTTTTATGTCTTAAAGGGTGAAGTTTATTTAAAACGATTTTTTTTAATGAGTTTTTCTGCTGCGGTTTTCTTAAATATTTTTCGAAGAGGTCGTTTTGAGTCGAAGAACCAAAAGTTTTAAATTTTTTACAAATTCTGTCAGGGTGAGAAGCGAGTGTACGGTTGGGGACACGGGTCCATTAACGACTCGGGGGCGTTAAAGATATGGTATCGGAGCAGTGAACGTACCAGAAACGGGTAGGTTTTCGGGGCATTACACCCCGGACCCGGGTCGTCAACCGTAGACTTACTCCTCACCTCTATAAAATTCGTATAAAATTTAAAACTTTTGTTACTCGAATTAAATCAGCACTCTTTGAAAACATTTAAACTTGTCGCCGCAGAAGACTCAATCAAAAATCGTGTTAATGACACTTCACTTTTCAAGACATTCTAAAAAGAGGTACCGATCGACACTTGTAAACACCGATCGACACCTTAATACTCTCTGCCTGCCCCGGTCGGATTTCATGGTCGACACTTCTACGCACATAACGAAAACCGGTCGACACCTTCCTTCAGCAGTCGACACTTTAATTCTCTCTGCCTGCACAGGTTGAATCTCTCAGTCGACACTTTCACCAATTTTACACTAACTGGTCGACACTTTAATTCTCTCTGTCCGCACAGGTCGAACCTCGCGGTCGACACTTAAATCACATTTTACACTAACCGGTCGACACCTAAAGACACCGGTCGACACTTTAATTTTCTCTGTCTACATTTGTTTAGTTCGATCGACACTTACGCATACCGATCGACACCTTGCACCCGCCGCCTAAAGAAAACACCAGTTCGAAAGAAAACGGACGGTGAATACTTCCACAATTTAAAACCATCGAATAAAAACCTGAATTATTCAATCAAAATCTCTCAAATAGTTTCAAAATACATCTATACATCAATCCCGACTATTAACATTCAAACCCACCTATAACTTAAAATCTACACACTTAATATGGACTCTTCAAAACACGACCCTCAAAACCTACCATCTAGGCTTGCTCCATGGGTCAGGTCGCCCTGACGAACTCCACCTGCCGCCACATGATAGCACGCCGCCAACTGCCTACTTGTCCTGTCTGGACTCTAGTAACTGACAAGCAGGAATCTCTGCACCTACACTACAGAACACATAACATAAGTGTAACGCTCAGTAAGTAGTACAATATGAAACGTAAAACCGACAATGCAATCCTATCACATGCAGTCTCTACACTCAAGCTCATGTTGTCACAACTGGTACTGCGTGGTACAGCCGCACCATTGTGAGGCTGGACTCTCCCGCCACCTCACACCCTGGTACGTCACCATCGTCCCAGTTTCTCTAGCAACGAGGCCCTCAAACTGTACACACGCGTCACTCCACACACCGCAACCATTCCAGGTTGAAGCGTGACGCACTCGCCACACCACCCGCTAACACGTCACCGCCATCCCGGTTCCTACAGCAACGGGGCCAAAATTGCCCACCACCACATAAACACCGTAGCAGCCGTCCTTAGGTGAAGCTGGACACACTCGCCACACCACCCCTTGGCACATCACCACCGTCCCAGATCCTCCATTAACGGGGCCAAATGTCACGACCCAAAAACCTACCTGTTTCTAGTTCGTTCACTGCTCTGATACCATCTCTGTCATGCCTTGGAAACCCTACACGGTTCTCGATTCGCACACTTCTACTACTCACTCACTACACTCGAAAAAAATTCGAATAAAATTTAAAATTTTTGTTACTCGAGTTAAAAAGACATTTTTGAAAATATTTTAAATAGCATCGCAGCGGAAAACTTGATTAAAATCAGTTTAAACAAAACTTCATTTTATAAAGACATAAAACAAAGAAACCGGTCGACACCTATAAACATTGATTGACACTTGGTTGTCTTGGGTTTTTCATCGGTCGACACTGGCAAATGCCGGTCGACACTACGTTTCTCTCGGGTTTTCTCATCGGTAGACACTTATATGCTCATCTTAGAGAGCGATCGACATCTGCTTTCACAGGTCGACACCTTGATCATCTCTGTCCGCGCAGGTCGACCCTCGCGGTCAACACCGCTGCCATTTTTACACTACCGGTCGACACCTACAGCCATAGGTCGACACTTACTTCGGCTCTGCCCATGCAGGTCGACTCTTGCGGTAGACACTTGCAGGGTCTGGTCGACCACTAAACCTATCGGTTTACACTTCCTACTCAGAACTCTGTTTAAAAACCTTAAAAACTTCACAAAATTGATCGGACTTTGATTCAACGCTAATAATAACCCAACGCACAATTTTCCATCAACTCAAAATTATAATTTAAGTAAAGAAAACGACTACAAAAGTTTGAAATTCGTCTATACATTCAATCGACGTAAAACAACTAAAATCATTTCGATTACACACCGCAAAACCCGTACTTATACCTACCATAGTCAAAATGCCCTAACAGCCGACCAGATCGTCCACGTGCGTACTCCTCTAACTGCCTCCTAATCCTGGGCATACCCTGAGTACTCACCAGCTATGTCGTACTCACCTACATGACAAAACTCAACTACTAGCCTAATGCCAAGTAAGTAATGCACATAAAACTTAAACACTGACAACAAATACATCCTAACATATGCAGTTTCTATAGTTTTGTCTCTACTTTTGTTTTCGTCTCTTTCTTACATATTCTTTATTTTCTTACTACTAGTTTCTTCTTTACGTGCTAGATCAAGGTGACACACCTTGCGGTCCACCTCTGGGGACAAAACCTCAATCTAGTAAAGTGGCACACTTCACGGTGCACCTCTTGGGACAACACCACCACGTAAAACGAAGGAAGAGTGATACACCTTGCGGTCTACCTCTGGGGATAAGACCAGTCAATCCCACCTTTCTTATCTTTTTACGTATCTTTTCATTTCGTTTGTCCTATCACATCCTACTGTTTCACTTTGTGAAAACATGGAAATTCTTTTTCGTCTCGTTCTCCTAATTTAAAACAATGATGCACAACCATGAAAGTATAACATAAAGTAAACGTGCAATGCATCCTCCTGAACTGTGATGTAAGCCCGAAGGTAAAACTCCTACTACATTACTTACCTGGCGTCCTTAGCAATTAGTATGCCAAAACTCGTACTTCGCTCGCTAACTAGATACCTATATAATCACACATTCATAAATTCTACTTCGTTCAACTCATAAATTCCTAGTTTGATTGTCATAACTCATGCAAAACCAAGACTCTCTACTAAACTCGAAATCGAACTCAATTTCTGACCAACTTCGGAAATTCATAACTTCTTCAATACTCGCCCGAACTAGACAATTTGAAATGTTACGAGCTCCACAGGACGTCTAGTTCTTAACGGTGTCATCCATTTCCTAATTCAACACCTACAACTTGGCCGGACGTGGTCGAACGGAAACCTTTCCACAATTCGAGCACTCGGCTATCAAACGCTCAATTTTCTCCATACAAACTTATGATCTTCCTATGCTTCCAATTTAAGCACCAATATATGAATAAAAATCAACTATAACTATGAAATCACATTCCTCCAATTTAGATTTTACCGTAAAGTCCAATAATTGCTCTAACTCCACTTTTACCGCTCGAAACAACTATAGCACTAACTATATATTAGGAACTTACCTTAGAGTTGAAGGAGGAACGGAAGAGAATCGTCGGCTGCTGGAAGAAGAGATCGCCGAGGGCTTCTACACAGTGGAAGGGAAAATGAAGGGAATGAGAGTTTGCTAGGGAGAAAACACCTATGGGTGTTTTGATTATATTTTTTAATTATAATAATAATAATAATCTTAATTACTATTTCACCCTTAACCCTTAACCGTTTAATAAATCTGTTATACGGTCCGATTCTGGTTGGATTCTTAAATTTTTTTTTTCTCCCTTAGCATCAAAATAATCTTTTTAATTATAGGTAAAACTTCTCCGCTATCAATTCTGACCAAAACGTCACCGATTACAATTACATAAATCAGAAATTAGTTTAAACAGAAAATTCTAGGTGTTATACCAAAGCTGCCTACACACATATCGTTCTCACCGCCACACATCACACTTCACATTCGCACATAAAATCATGCTCAAATTCCTTTTCGTTACACTTTTCAAAACATGATGCATGGCTAAACAAAAACATGCAAAACACATAATACCACCCTACCGTCCCATGGTGTAGGCCCATAAGGGCAATGCACATGCATACACTACTTACCTAGCGTCCTAAATTTCTGTGGTGCTCGTTTTTATCACTTCCTCGGGTTCAACCAATCACATAACCAATTCACATTAAAATTCATCTCACAACTCATTCCACGTACTAAAGACTACGGCTACTAACGCGATCCACCAAAGATAAACTGAAATGGCTCGCTAACCCAATTTCGGCCAAAAATCAACCTAACTTCAAACACGCATAACTTTTCTGTCGGTTGTCGGAATCACTCGATTCCAAAGGCTCAACGCTCCACTCATAACCTAGTTTAACATACCAAAACAGAATCTAAAAAAATTAACTTTATCCAGGTTAAAACCCCCAAAAACAGAATAGGATTTCACACTAAAACGCCCAAAATTCTCATTCTCAGTTGCTCAACAAAACTCACTGAATTCTTCACCAATCTATCACACTCTAACCTAGTAAGTATAATCTAACTACCGTTGGAGATTTTGAATCCAGAAAACCCAAAGTTACGGCTTAATCCTCTCGATTCTCCTCAAAATTTGGAGCTCATCACCCTCAGCCAACACACAATTACTTCTACCTCCTAATCACCCCCAGAAACCGAGCTCAATCAATCAGAAATTTGAAAACCACCAAGCACTCACACTCGATTGACAAAAACCAAAACAGGGGTTTACCTTCGGTTACTAGCACAGAAAGGGCCGAACTAGCTCCTCCTCTCAGCTCGTCAGAGCTCTCTGCACGTAGACAGAAGGAGAAGGCGGTGAGAGTGGCGACCTTCGATCGCCGGTGTGCACGACTCTCTCTCGCGGGAGAAACAAAGGGGGTTTCTACGAGAAACCCCCCGATCATCAGTTTAAAACTGATGATGCTTTTTTTTTATTATTAAAATAATAATAATAAACTAATTACTCTTTCGCCCTCACACTTTAATCGTTTAGTCAAATGGCTATCCAGTCCGTTTTCGGTCAGATTCCTAAAATTTTCTTTTCTCCATTAATCTCGAAATAATCTTTTATCTACTAGTACAAATTCTCCGCTCTCAATTCCGACTGAAACTCCGCCATTTACCAACATGAATTTTCAAAAATTCAGTTACAGAAATCCCGGGTGTTACACCCTAGCTTTTCCGTGGTGCTCGTTTCTATCACTTTCTCAGGCTCAACCTATCATAAAACCAATTCACATTAAAACTCATCTCACAAACTCATCATACATACTAAAAGCTACGACAACTATCTCAATCCACCGAAACTTGACTAAAACAGCTCGCTAACTCAAATTCTGGCCAAAAATCAATCTAACTTCTAATGCACATAACTTTTGCATAGGTTATCGGAATCACTCTATTCCAGTGGCTAAACGCTCCACTATTAACCTAGTTCAACACACCAAAAGAGAATCTATACCACTAACCGAGGCTAAGCTAAAATCTCCAAAAACAGAACTTGGTTTTCAAGCCCAAAATTTCCATTCTCGATTTCTCAACAAAACTCACTCAATTCCTCAACAATCCATTACATTCTAACCTATTAAGCATAATCTAACTACCGTTGGAGATTTCAAATTCA
>CM039521.1:10593051-10652395 GCA_022433055.1 Begonia peltatifolia
CCTGTTGTCCAATAAAGACCTAAAATCCCTAATAATAAACCAAAATCCCCCACACGATTCGTTACAAATGCCTTTTGACAAGCATTCGACGCAATAGGTCGTGTAAACCAAAAACCTATTAATAGATACGAACACATTCCAACCAATTCCCAAAAAATATAAATTTGTACCAAATTAAAACTAGTAACTAATCCCAACATTGAAGTATTGAAAAAAATCATATAAGCACAAAATCTCAAATATCCTTGATCATGAGACATATAATTGTCACTATAAATAAGGACCAAAATCCCAACAGTAGTAATTAATAATGACATAATAGAAGTAAGTGGATCGATCAAGTAGCCAAACTCTAAAGAAAAATCATTATTGATAGTCCAAGACCATACATATTGATAAATATAACTGTTACTTATTTGATGAATAAACAAATAAAATGAAAAAATCATCACTATACTTAAAACAAATAGTCTGCTTTTTCCCGGATACTCAGGTTCAAATACCCATGGACTCGCTGTTTGCTTACTGGCTTCATATAATTCAGAAATGGATGAAACCGTTAGGAACTAGATGTCTTATGGAATCCGTAGCACTTTGAATCGTCAAAATCGGACGATTATTGGTTTAGTTATGAACTTCTGAAGGTTGGTCAGAAATAGAGTCGGAATTCGGGTTTAGTTAGATTAGGTGTTAAATTGTCAATTCTCTTTAGGAATTTATGAATTGGAACGGAAATAGAGCTGATAAATGTGTGATTTTATAGGTTCTCTAGTTCCCTGTTTTAGCGTACAAAATACGACGAGCAATTGCTAAAGATGCTAGGTAAGTAGTGTTTGCATGTGCATTGCTCTTATGGGCCTACACCATGGGACAGTAGGGATGAGCCCTATGTTTTGCATGTTTTGTTTTAGTAATGCATCATGTTTTGAAAAGTGTAACGAAAATGAAGTTGAGCATGATTTTATGTGTGAACGTGAAGTGTGACGCGTGACGGTGCGAACGATGTGTGTGTGGGAAGCTTTGGCCCCGTTGTTGGAGGAACTGGGACGGTGGCGATGTGTCAGGGGGTGGTGTGGCGAGTGCGTCCAACCTCATCCAGGGACAGCTACTGCGGTGTGTGTGGTGGTGAGCAACTCTGCCTGTAACACCCCGCGAAACCCCACGTTCCCGGTGCGCTACAGTACATCTACACACTAACACTTGACATAACTCACTCAATTTAATACCTCTTTCGTTTTCAAATCATTTTCAAAAGAACATTTTTGAGTATGAAAAATTTTCGACTCGATTCGAAAACAACTCGCGTCCTGAAAAGGGTACACGGAGTCCTCAACATAAAAACTACGCAGCGGGAAAAGAAAACCATTTAAAACAAATCAAGATAAAATGATAAGACTTGAAATCCTAGAGAAGAATCCAACGCACTCCTCGAACTACACATCCCGGTACCGCACACTCACGTCCCCACTTCGACACCCCGTGCACACCCTCGTGGTGAAGCACGTGCCAACTCAACGTCACTGTGTCTCGCGCACGCTCACAGCGCCGCGTGCCCCACGCACCCTGCCGCTGTACAGCACGTCCGCGCGCACGCCTTCACCCGGCGTCGTACGACCTGTGAGTACCCGCAGGGCCGCGTGCCCCCCGCACCTGCGATCACGCCGCACTTCCACGCTCATCTACACTTCTCTAGCATTCACTGTACACACCTCAACCTATTTCATATCCTCTCGACTCCCAACCCCTCTAAAAATTGGCTATCCCAAAAATTAAACACCCTGCACACAGTTCACCAAAACTAACAGTATCTATCTATCTATCATCCAGAGAAAACACCATAACCAAATCAGAGTATGAAGACAACGAAAATCCATCAAATACAACTGAAGAAAGTTCACAATATAGAGCAATACTATACTCTAACATGTAAAATATATGCGTACGTCGCCAAAATCACACGCACTCCATATACACCTATACACTGACGCATATACAACTCATCTCATCGACTGTACATAATCACCACAAAAGAAAGACAAACCCCCAAACCAACCAGGCCACAACCTACCATCTCCACAGGTCAGGTCGCCCTAACAAAAATCCGCCATCCGGTGCCGTGGTCGCACGCCACCAACCATCCTACGCCTCTAGACTAGTCTCTCGCGGCTCACCAGCAGTATCGTCAGCACCTACACCACAAAACACACGACATAAGCCTAACGCTCAATAAGTAATGCGATATGAAAGTAAAAGCCGACAATGCAATCCTATGACATGCAGTCCCTACACTCACACTCATGTTGTCACATCTGTGACGCGTAGTGCAGCCGCACCAGGGTAAGGAGGAACCTCACGCCGCCCTACACCCTGACAAGTCGCCACCGTCCCGGACTCCCCAGCAACGAGGCCCACAAGCTACACACACGCATCACCACACGGCAACCACATCAGGGTAAGGGTGTACCTTGCGCCACTCTATACCCTGACATGTCGCCCCCGTCTCAGCCTCCCCAGTACAGGGCCACAGTTGCCACACACACACGTTTCACGACAGCCCAGCCGGCCCATCCCTCGAGTAGGATCCGCGACTGGTGTTGCACCAGCCCACACACAAGTAGGATCCGTGGTACCACTGCCCATATCCTCACCGTCAACACATTGACGCCGCATGACGGCCCAGCCGGCCCACCCCTCGAGTGGAATCCGCGACTTGTGAAGCACCGGCCCGCACACTAGCGGGATCCGCGGTACCACCGCCACACGTCTCACCACATACTCAAAACATGCTCAAAACCATTTTCATTCACGTTTTTTAAATATGATGCATGGCAAACAATACGCACGCACACCACAATCAATCACATAAACCCTAAAGTTCTATAGTGTAGGCCCACTTGGGCAAAACACATGCATGCACTACTTACCTGGCGTCCTAAGCTCGCTCGACGCACAGCTTCGCCAAAAGAAAGCCTCAACCTAAAACACAACCAAATCTCTCATCAGTATTTATCTCGAAATTCACCAAATAGCTAAAACTAACCTTCTTTAACTCCACTCATGAAATTTCAACTGAAACGGGTCATCGGTTTGGTCCGGCCAAAAACCAGCTTAAAATTCGGACACGTATAACTTTTGCGTCCGTCAACGGAATCGAACGATTCAAGTGGCTAAACGTCCCCTTAGGAACCTAGTTTAACAACTAAGACGGATTTTAAAACGATAAGCCGTAGATAGGCGAAGAACGCTAAAAAATTAAATCTGCCACTTTTATCAAATTTCACATTTTAACTTTTCTTCAACCAAAACTCACTCGCAACTAGTTATATGCATCAAAAATGGCTATGCTACTCTCACACGTCGAATTTCCACGAAAAACACTCGCTAATTTGACTTGGACCAAAATCCGGCATAAACTTCCGAAGCGCATAACTTTTGCGTCGGATATCGGAATCGAACAATTCCAGCGGCCATACGCCTCTTTAATAACCTATTTTATCCCACAAAAACATAATTGGAAACAATCAACCGAAGCAAGGCCAAAATGGCTGAAGATCGAACTCACCACAAATGCAAGGAGGCCGAGCACTAAGCTCGGCCAAAACAGGAAACCGACAGGGCTCACCTTCGGTTTCCTTAGACTCGGGGCATCTCCCTCATGGTACACTACAACCTTGCGGCCAATTCCATCAATAAGTGTTCGGCCAAACCAAAAATAACGAGATGGGCAGCAAGAGGGGAAAGACTTACCACGGTGTTGCTGTGCACTCAGTCGAAGGGAGAGCAATGCACAGCCGAACACTCAGTCACTGGCGGTCTCCCCCACACTCACTCGCGTCGGCCAAAGAATCGGAGCTCAAGGATTTCCTCCCCTCCCGCGTCTCCCTCTCGGTTTCGCTCTCTCGGCCGCGTACAGCACAGGGTGAAATGGCTTCCACCCGAAGCCATTCCACCTTGTCATTATTTTTTTTTAATTTTAATTTAATTGCAAATCACCAAAATGCCCTCATGTGTTTCAATCGTCCGTAGTTTCATTAATTTTCTGACCTCTCGACTTTAAATTCTGAAAACATCGCGACAGTAGGCTCCGAGTCTTAAAATTTAAATTTTTCCGTTGAAACATTTCTAAAATTCTGGCCGAGATTAAATTAAAATTTTGGAAATTAAAATAATAATAATAAAAATATCCAAAATTTTTAGGTTATTACATCTCCCCCACCTTATAAGAATTTTGTCCCCAAACTTTACGTATCGAATAAGTCGAGATACTGCCGCTCCATGTCATCACGCCTCTCCCAAGTAGTCTCCTCTACACCATGGTTGCGCCACATTACCTTGACCAGCGGAATCTCCTTGTTGCGCAGCACCTTCACCGCTGATCCTAAGATCCTCACTGGCTTCTCCTCATAGAACAACGTCGGCTGGATCTCTATATTCTGTTGTGGCACTACTTGAGAGGGGTCGCGCATACACTTCCTCAAAATCGAGACATGAAAAATATCATGGATGGCATCCATCGATGCAGGCAACTGAAGCTGGTATGCAGTTCTCCCAATCCGCTTGACAATCGGGAACGATCCCACAAACCGAGGGTTGAGCTTCCCCCGCTTCTAGAACCTTACCACTCTCTTGAACGGCGAGACCTTCAGAAAAACCTCATCGCCCTCATTAAACTCTAACTCCCGGCGTCTCTGATCAGCATAACTCTTATGTCGACTCTGGGCCGCTTCAATCCTCTTCCGTATCACAAAAATCTTGTCGACAGTCTGCCGTATTAGTGCGAGAAATTGAGCGTAGAGTTGAATTTCATCCACGTATTGGTGCTTATAATAGAAATAGGAGTAGACTACGAGAATTTGTGAGGAAAATTAGATGGTTTATTTGATGTATATGTGAATTTTTGAAACAGTGTCCGTTCGACCACGTTCAGTTAAGTTGTGGACATCCGAATGGGAAATGGATGGGACCATAGGAAGCTAGACGTCCTTAGGAACCCGTAGTATTTTGTATCGTCCAATTTGGACGAGTATTGAAGAAGTTGTTAATTTCTGAAGTTGGACGAAAATTGTGCGGGATTTCGGGTATAGTGGAGAGTTTTGGTTTTGAAGTGAATTAGGACTTTCAAGTTAAGAAATTATGAATTTGATGAGTTAGAATTTGACGGATGTATTACTTTATAGGTATTTCAGTTAGAGCGCCAAGCTACGAAGCACGAAAAGATTTCGAGAATGCCAAGTAAGTGATGGAACGTGTGTGAATTGCCTTCGGGCCTACACCTTGGGATGGTAGGATTGCTTGTTTGCTTGCTTGCTTGTTTTGTTGTTTGAGTCGTGCATTCGTGATTGTCATGGATGATAGTTTTGAATTACGAAATTCGAGTTTTGAGCATGTTTTGAAATTGTGCATATGAAACGTAATCAGATAAGAAAAGATTTGCAACGCATGGGTGAACGCCTCGTCGTTAACGTGCTACTGAGAAAGCACTAGGGGGTTCCCATTGATGAAAGTACGTAACGTGACACGGTTTGCAAACGCCTCGTCATTAACGTGTTAGTGAGAAAACACTAGAGGGTTCTATGATCGCTGTTAGGAGGAGGTTACGTAGGGCCTTCCCGTGTGCGAACATGATGTGTGCCTCTAACCTCACTCCGTGGGTTATGGATTGGTCGTCCCGAGTGTGGAAGGGATAGGTGCCGACATGACTCACACGTGAAAGTGGAAGATGAAAATAACGAAAAGAAAAGAAAACGAGATTGAGTGTAGAAACTGTATGTGTTAGGGGTTGATTTATGCATTGGTTTTCGAGTTCATATCCCATACTTACTAAGCATTAGGCTTACGTCTTGTGTTCCTTGGTGTAGGTGACGACGAGCTTTCAGGTGAGTTGCTAGGTGATGGGCAGGCCTAGATCGGAGTTGGCGGGAGACGTCGTGTGCTGGTGCAGGAAAATGTTGGGGAGACACAACCATAGCTGGTAAAGGGTGTGATTTTGTAAGTGTTTTGAGTTGAACAGCGTTATATAGATTTTGAGGATTTTAGGTGGTGTAGTAATAGTATTGTGGATAAATGAAGTCGAATGTTGTTGTTTTGAAATTTATTTGGTGCAGTTATGTTTTCAAACCATAGGTTTTATTTCGTGAATTTTATTGAGGAGATATTGTCGTGCGTGTTTAAATGAACTGGTGTTGAGTTGTACTGATACTGGTGTGAGGTGTCGACCGAAGTTGATAGGTGTCGACCAGTCAGTGTGAATGTAAGGTGAGTGTCAACCGTGAAGCTCGACCTGCGATAGGCAGAGTCGAAGCAGGTGTCGACCCCTGGTTATAGGTGTCGATCGGTACATGTAAAAATGGTAGTGGTGTCGACCGCGGGGGAGGACCTGCGCAGGCAGAGAGGATTAAGGTATCGACCTGTAGAAACGGGTGTCGACCCCTATCTGTGGTAGTCGTAGAAGTGTCGACTGGTGTTCCCAGTGTCGACCGATAAAAAGACCCGAGAGGAACAAAATGTCAACCGGTGTTCCCGGTATCGACCGATGAGAAATCCGAGACGACTCAAGTGTCGACCGCTGCTTATAGGTGTCGACCGGGAGTCCCTGTTTCATATTTAACAAAATAAAATTTTATCCAAAGCAAATTTAATCAAATTTTCGCTGCAGAACTGTCAAAAATATTTTCAAAAACTGTTGTTTTAGGTCAAGGAATAAAAGTTTCAAATTGTACAGAATTTTACGATATGATGGTAAGGTGTTGGTATCAGAATAGTAGCAAACCAGAAACAAGTAGGTTTTCGGGGCGTTACAGGAGTTGGTATCAGAGCCATTATGGTCATGTCATTCAAAGGATTATCCAACATTTGCCAGCCGCTATGCAACGTCCTCCACCAACTATAAGTAGTTGTTTATTTTAGTTAGATTATGACTAAGGCTAAACTATGTTAACCTCGTACAGGAATTATCTGAAATGGATAGACGACCGGGATGACCTAGAGTTTCGAGAGAGGCAGTAAAGTCAGAAGGTGATGACAACTTGGCTACGATCAGATGGCTGACCGAGTTGGTTGACAGGCAGTCCCAACAATTGGGGATGCTGTTGAATCAATGACAGGTGAGCCATGGAGCGGGCTCTAGCAGAGAGAGGTTTAGGGAATTGAAGCCTCCAACGTTTGAGGGCCAAATGACAGACCCAACGGCTGCGGAAAGGTGGATCCGCACCATCGATAACTTGTTCAAGTATGCCGATGTGGAGGAAGGAAATATGGTTATGTGTGCGACGTTTCACCTTTTGAATGATGCCCAAAGTTAGTGGGAGACAGTAAAGGCCACCACAGCTGTCAAGGACTTGACCTGGAAAAGATTTAAAAAGACGTTTTATAAAAAGTACTACAATCGGACGGTCCAAGCTGCAAAGAGATTAGAGTTTTGGCAGTTAAAGCAGACTGGGCCAGTAGCCGAATATGTCAGATAGTTTGAATCATTGTCCAGATTTGCAAGCCAATTGATGAGAAACAAAGAAGAAAAGGTGATGCAGTTTGTTCAGGGGTTGAAGCCAGAAATATATAGGGGTGTAACAATTTCTGGAACTGAGGGAGTACCGTATGCACAAGTCGTGGCCAAAGCACTGGCAGTAGAGGGAGCGTAAGTCAAGTGTGTGAAGCAAGGAGAGACCACCAGGAGATTATTTAAGGAAATCACACCTCAGTCAATAAGGGGAGGATATTCTTTGGGAACCAAGAAGCCAGGTGGCACGGTACATGATTCTAGGGGAGGAAAGAAGCCACAAATACAGAATAGGTACCCGCAGTGTCCCAAGTGTTTGAAGAGCCACCCGGGAGAGTATGGACAATTTACAGGCAGATGTTAAAATCGCAATGAAGCTGGTCACATTTCCCTGAACTGTACAAAACCTAGGGTCAATCGGTGTTTTACCTGTAATGAGACCGGCCACATATCCAGAGATTGCCCCGCGGCAAAAAAGGGTCCGGCCAAGATGACGCCCAGGATCTTCGCAATGATAGAGCCCGAGAGCGAGGATCAGCCAGCTGTTATCTCAAGTACGGTACTACTTGATACGGTGCTTGCATTTACATTGATAGATTCAGGAGCGTCGCACTCCTTTGTTGCTACAGCTTTTGTGGTAAAGGTGAACTTGTGAGCTAAACCCGTCGGGTGCACATATGAAGTGAGGTTGCTATCCGGTGAGCGCATACACTCCAATCAAGTAGAATGTGACAGCGTCATATCAGTGGGGACCAGGAGTATGCTGCCGATTTGGTAGTGGTGGAGATAACGGGCTATGACGTGATATTGGGCATGGATTGGCTATTTCAGCACTACGCGACAATCGATTGCAGGGCTGGGACTGTTAATTTTCAACCCCCAGATGGTGTGAAGCATTCACTGCAGGATATGAAGAATAGGGGAAACTATCCGTAATGGCACCCATTGAGTCTCGGAGGTTGATAATGGGTGAGCATTCTTGTTTTCTTGCAACAATTTTAGATACTCACTTTCATGTGGAGACGGAGCCACAGGATATTGAGGTAGTTCGTGAATTCCCTGATGTGTTCTTGGATGACTTGCCCAGATTATCCCCAGACCGGGAAGTTGAGTTTATGATCGACACATGTCCCGTTGCCGAGCCAATATCGAAGAACCCATATAGGTTGGCTCCTCCAAAATTAAAGAAATTGAAAAGGTAACTAGAAGACCTATTGGAAAAAGGATTCATACGCCCGAGTTTTTCACCATGGGGCGCTCCAGTCCTATTTGTAAAGAAGAAAGATTGATCGCTCCGGATGTGTATTGACTACCGGGAGCTTAACAAGCTAACCATAAGGAATAAGTATCCATTGCCGAGAATAGACGATTTATTTTATCAACTCTAAGGAGCTCGGATTTTCACGAAGATAGATTTGAGATCGGGGTATTACCAGCTAAAGGTCAGATCACAGGATATACCGAAGACAGCTTTCCGGACTAGATACGGGCATTATGAGTTCTTATTAATGTCATTTAAACTGACAAATGCCCCAGCTGTTTTCATAGACCTAATGAATCGGGTATTCTAAGAGTATCTTGATAAGTTCGTCATTGTATTTATCAACGATATCTTGGTTTACTCCCGTAACAAAGAGGAACATAAGGAGCATTTGAAGATGGTTTTGGAGACCTTGAAGCGGCATTGGTTGTATGCGAAGTTCTCCAAGTGCGAGTTTTGGCTAGATAAGGTCCATTTTGTTAGACATGTAATTTCTAGAGGAGGAATATCGGTGGATCCGGCTAAAATACAGTCAATCAATGAATGGCCACAGCCAAGGAGCATCAGAGAGATTCGAAGCTTTCTGGGTTAGCGGGTTACTATAGGAAGTTTATTGAGGGATTTTCAAAGATTGCAACACCCCTAACTCGCCTGACACAAAAGAAAGTCAAGTATATATGGACGGAGGACTGTGAACACAGTTTCCAGATGCTGAAGCAGAAATTGACTACAGCTTTAGTATTGACACTTCCGGTGATGGACGAGAAGTTTAATGTTTACTGTGATGCTTCCAGAATTGGATTGGGTTGTGTCTTGATGCAAAACGGAAGGGTGATCGCTTATTCTTCGAGGCAATTAAAGCCATATGAGCAAAATTATCCAACCCATGATTTGGAGTTAGTGGCGGTCATTTTCGCGCTAAAAATCTGGAGGCACTATCTTTATGGGCAGCAGTGTGAGGTATACTCGGATCACAAAAGTCTGAAATATATCTTCACTCAGAAGGAGCTGAACATGAGGTAGAGGCGGTGGTTGGCATTTGTGAAGGACTATGACCTGGAGATCAAATACCACCCCGCCAAATCCAATGTATTGGCCGATGCATTGAGCCGAATTTCGACCTCAGTATCAGCAATGAACGCCGAGATGTCTAAGGCGTTGAGTGCAGAATTTCAGAGATTTAATTTGGAGATAGTCTCAAAAGTGGCAGCGCAATTGTCAGCCTTATCTCTGAAGCCGTCGATTCGAGGGGAAATTAAAGGAGCTCGAAGGGATGACCCAAGATGCAACGAATTCAGGACGAGCATGGCATTTGGCAACAAAACTGAATTTAGCTGTTCAAGTGATGGAATCCTAAAATTTCGGGATAGGTGGTACATTCCGAACATCGGTCAACTCAGGAAGACGTTTTGTCTGAAGAGCACTACTCGAGGTTCTCTGTACATCCTGAAAGCACCAAGATGTACAGAGACTTTAAGCAACATTATTGGTGGCCTGGCATGAAAAAGTCTGTAGCAAAGTACGTGGAGACATGCTTAATATGCCAGCAAATTAAGGCTCAACATCAGAGACCGGCTGGAAAATTGCAACCATTGCCGATTCCAGAATGGAAGTGGGACCAGATATCCATGGATTTTGTGGTTGGATTACCCCGGACGATAAAAGTATTCGATGCGGTGTGGGTGATTGTGGATCGTTTGACCAAATGCCCATTTTCTACCGGTAAAGATGACGTTCAACATGGACAAATTTGCTAACCTGTATATTCAGGAGATAGTAAGGTTGCATGGGGTTCCGATTTCAATTGTGTCGGATAGTGACCTGAGGTTCACCTCGAAATTTTGGAAGAGTCTGCACAAGGCAATGGGGACACGGCTGACTTTCAGTACAGCCTTTCATCTTCAAACCGATGGACAATCCGAGCGAAATATTCAGGTTTTGGATGATATGCTTCGAGCCTGTGTGTTAGAGTTCCAGGGTTCGTGGAGCAAGTATTTACCCTTGGTGGAATTCTCTTACAACAACAGTTATTAGGCGACGATGGGTATGGCCCCTTACGAAGCATTGTACGGAAGGAGGTGCAGATCTCCCTTTTATTTGGATGGAGTCGGCGAAGCAGGCTTGATTGGTCCCGAAATTATGCAACAAACCACTGAGAAGATCAAGGTTATTCGGTAGCGGATATTGAAAACTCAAAGTCGACAAAAGAGCTATGCCGATGGAAGAAAAAGGGAATTGGAATTTGAAGTAGAAGATGAGGTCTTTTTGAAAATTTCACCATTTAAAGGAGTAATGAGATTCGGGAAGAAGGGTAACTTGAGCCTAAGATATATTGGACCGTTCCCGATCACGAAAAGAATTGGGAAAGTTGAGAAGAAGAAACGAAGTTCTTCTTCCCAACAAACCTTCTCCCTTTGTTTTTTCTCTCTCGCGAGCGGGCGTCCCCTTTTCTCTGAGCAATGATTAACTTTTCTTCCACGAATCTTTGAATCTACGGTAAGTTATCGTTAGTTTTGCGTAGTTAGTTAATGTGTTAGCGTTTTTAGTGGCAAAACCGGGTTCGGCAAGGATATAGGGCAAATTAGTGAAAACCTAGGAGGGTAATGCGAGAAATTGAGCGTAGAATTGAATTCCATCCACGTATTGGTGCTTATAATAGAAATAGGAGTAGACTACGAGAATTTGTGAGGAAAATTAGATGGTTTATTTGATGTATATGTGAATTTTTGAAACAGTGTCCGTTCGACCACGTTCAGTTAAGTTGTGGACATCCGAATGGGAAATGGATGGGACCATAGGAAGCTAGACGTCCTTAGGAACCCGTAGTATTTTGTATCGTCCAATTTGGACGAGTATTGAAGAAGTTGTGAATTTCTAAAGTTGGACGAAAATTGTGCGGGATTTCGGGTATAGTGGAGAGTTTTGGTTTTGAAGTGAATTAGGACTTTCGAGTTAAGAAATTATGAATTTGATGAGTTAGAATTTGACGGATGTATTAATTTATAGGTATTTCAGTTAGAGCGCCAAGCTACGAAGCACGAAAAGATTTCGAGAATGCCAAGTAAGTGATGGAACGTGTGTGAATTGCCTTCGGGCCTACACCTTGGGATGGTAGGATTGCTTGTGTGCTTGCTTGCTTGTTTTGTTGTTTGAGTCGTGCATTCGTGATTGTCATGGATGATAGTTTTGAATTACGAAATACGAGTTTTTGAGCATGTTTTGAAATTGTGCATATGAAACGTAATCAGATAAGAAAAGATTTGCAACGCATGGGTGAACGCCTCGTCGTTAACGTGCTACTGAGAAAGCACTAGGAGGTTCCCATTGATGAAAGTACGTAATGTGACACGGTTTGCGAATGCCTCGTCCTTAACGTGTTAGTGAGAAAGCACTAGAGGGTTCTATGATCGCTGTTAGGAGGAGGTTACGTAGGGCCTTCCCGTGTGCGAACATGATGTGTGTCTCTAACCTCGCTCTGTGGGTTATAGATTGGGCGTCCCGAGTGTGGAAGGGATGGGTGCCAACCTAACTCACACATGAAAGTGGAAGATGAAAATAATAAAACGAAAAGAAAACGGGATTGAGTGTAGAAACTGCATGTGTTAGGGGTTGATTTATGCATTGGTTTTCGAGTTCATATCTCATACTTGCTAAGCATTAGGCTTACGTTTTGTGTTCCTTGGTGTTGGTGACGACGAGCTTTCGGTTGAGTGTCTAAGTGATGGGCAGGCCTAGATCAGAGTTGGCGGTAGACGTCGTGTGCTGGTACAGGAAAATGTTGGGGCGACACGACCATAGCGGGTAAAGGGTGTGATTTTTGTAAGTGTTTTGAGTCGAACAACGTTATATAGATTTTGAAGATTTTAGGTGGTGTAGTACAAGTATTGTGGATAAGTGAAGTAGAATGTTGTTGTTTTGAAATTTATTTGGAGCAGTTATGTTTTCAAACCATAGGTTTTACTTCGTAAATTTTATTGAAGAGATATTGTCGTGCGTGTTTAAATGAACTTGTGTTGAGTTTTACTAATATGGTGTTAGGTGTCGACCAAAGTCGTAGGTGTCGACCAGTCAGTGTAAATGTAAGGTGAGTGTCGACTGCGAGGCTCGACCTGCAACAGGCAGAGTCGAAGCAGGGACAACCTGCGCAGGCAGAGAAGATTAAGGTGTCGACTTGTGGAAACGGGTGTCGACCACTCTCTGTGGTAAGCATAGAAGTGTCGACCGGTGTTCCCGGTGTCGACCGATGAAAAGACCCGAGAGGAACTAAGTGTCTACCGGTGTTTCCGGTGTCGACCGATGAAAAAGCCGAGATGACTCAAGTGTCGACCGCTGCTTATAGGTGTCGACCGGGAGTCCCAGTTTCATGTTTAACAAAATAAAATTTTATCCAAAGCGAATTTAATCGAATTTTCGCTGCGGAGCTGTCAAAAATATTTTCCAAAACTGTCGTTTTAGGTCAAGGAATAAAAGTTTCAAAATTTACGAAATTTTACGATACGAGTGTAAGGTGTTGGTATCAGAATAGTAGCGAACCGGAAATAGGTAGGTTTTCGGGGCGTTACAAAAATTTTGTCTTTAAAATTTGTGTACCTGAAAAGCTCAAGATAACGATCCATTATGTCTTGCTGTCTCTCCCACGTTGCTTCATCCACATTGTGGTTATGCCATAATACATTCACCAGTGGGATATACTTATTGCGCAATGTCTTCACTGCGTAATCAAAAATCTCCACTAGCTTTTCTTCGTACATTAACGTCGGAAGTACCTCAACATCCTGTTGCACCACAACATATGACGGATCCCGGATGCATTTCCTCAACATTGATACGTGGAAAACGTTGTGAACTCCTTCCATAGAAGCTAGCAGCTCCAACAGGTACATTGTTATTCCTATTCTCTTCGTGATCGAGAATGGTCCACATATCTCGGGCTTAACTTACCCTTTTTCCCGAACCTCATTACCTCTTTGAATGGGAAAATCTTTAGAAAGACTTCGTCTACCACCTCAAACTCCAATTCTCTTCTTCTTCTATCGGCATAGCTCTTCTGTCAACTTTGAGTTGTTAATATCTGCTGCTGAATAGATTTGATCTTCTCAGCCGTCTATTGCACGATCTCTAGTCCAATCAAGCTGGCTTCTCCGACTTCATCCTAATAGAGAGGCGATCTACATTTTCTCCCATACAGAGCTTCATATGGAGCCATACCTATCGTAGTCTGATGGCTGTTGTTGTACGAGAACTCTACCAAAGGTAAATACTTACTCCACGAACCTTGAAATTCTAGTACATAGGCTCGAAGCATATCTTCTAAGATGTGAATGGTGCTTTTAGATTGCCCGTCTGTCTGAGGATGAAATGATGTACTGAAATTCAGCCGTGTCCCATAGCCTTGTCCAGACTCTTACAAAATTTTTATCTGAATCTCGGGTCTCTATCCGATACGATTGAAGTCGATACTCCATGTAATCACAATACTTCCTGAATACACAATTCCGCGAACTGGTCCATGTTGAATGTCATCTTCACCGATAGAAAGTGGGCTGATTTGGTTAAACGGTCCACAATGACCTATATCCCATCATATCCTTTTGTCGTTTGGGGTAGCCCGACCACAAAATCCATAGATATTTGGTCCCACTTCCATTCTGGAACTGACAATGGTTGCAATTTTCTGGAAGGCTTCAGATGTTCAGCCTTTATTTGCTGGCAGACCAAGCATGTAAACGCCCCAGAAACCTACCCGCTTTCGGTTCGTTACTCCTCTGACACCAACTCTGAAACGCCCCGAAAACCTACCCGCTTCCGGTATGTTCACTTGCTCTGATACCAACGCAGTAACTCGTATTGCAAAAATTTCGTAAAATTTTGAAACTTTTATTCTTCGACCTAAAACGACATTTTTGAAAACATTTTAATTGGCATCGCAGTGAAAAACTCATTTAAAATTGGTTTAAATAAACTTCACCTTTTAAAATATAAAAATAAAGAGACCGGTCGACCTGCAAACGCCGATCGACAATTGAGTGGTCTCGGGTTTTTCACCGGTCGACGCCGGGAACACCGGTCGACACTACATTCCTCTCGGGTCTTTTCATCGGTCGACACTAGTAATCACCGGTCGACACTTCTATGCTTAGCTAGGAGAGCAGTCGACACTTGCTTTTGCAGGTCGACACTTTGCCTCTCTCTGCCCAAGTAGGTCGACCCCCGCAATCGACACTCTTGCTGTATTTACACTAACCGGTCGACACCCACAGTCGCCGATCGACACCTCATTCCTCTCTGCCCGCGTCGGTCGAAACACGCTGTCGACACTCACCCTCCCATTTATACTGACCGGTCAAAACCTATGTACTTCGGTCGACACTTCACACCAATATCAGTAAAAATCAACACCAGTTCATTTAAAAACGCATGGCAAAAATTCCTCGATCAAATTCACGAAGTAAAACCTATAATTTAAAAACATAACTTCTCTAAGTAAATTTCAAAACAACATGATTATTCTTCAATTGACGACTATACCCGCACCACGCTACCTATAACCTCAAAATCTATACAACGTTATTCAACTCAAAACACTTACAAAAATCCCAACATCTAACTCGCCATGGTTGTATCGCCCCAACAACTACCTGCATCGGCATGCATTGTATGCCTCCAACCCCATCCTAGGCACGTTCATCACCTAGCAACTCACCAGATAGCTCGTCGTCACCTACACACGGAACACAAAACGTAAGCCTAATGCTTAGCAAGTATGGAATATGAATTTAAAACCAATGCACAACTCAACCCCTAACACATGCAGTTTTTACATTTTGTTTCATTTTTGTTTTGTTGCTTTCATCTTTCACTTTCACGTGTGAGTCAAGTAGGTGCACATCCTGCTCCACTCAGGACAGTCATACCATGACCCACGGAGCGAGATCGAAGGTACACATCATGATCTCACACGGAACGGCCAACTCAAATCTCCTCCCAACATTGATCGTTGAACCCTCTAGTGCACTAGCACGTTAACGACGAGGCGTTCGTAAACCATGTCATCTTACGTACATTCATCCATAGGAACCCCCTAGTGCTTTCTCACTAGCACCTTAACAACGAGGCGTTCAATCATACGTGGCAAATCTTTTCTTATCTGATTACATTTCATATGCACAGTTCAAAACATGGTCAAAACTAGTATTTCGTAGTTCAAAATCATGATACATGACAACACAATATGCACGACCCATTAACCAAACAAGAATCAAATCAAACAAACAATCAAGCAAACAAACAATCCTACCATTCCATGGTGTAGACCCGAAGGCAATTCACAAATGATCCATCACTTACCTGGCGACCTTGAAATCTTCTCGTGCTTCGTAACTTCGTGCTCTAACTAGAATACCTATAAAATTATACATCCATCAATTTTCACTCAATCAATTCATAACTCCCTATCTTTAAAGTCCTAACTCATACCAAAACAAAAACTTTCCACTAAACCCGAAATCCTGCACAATTTCCGTCTAACTCTAGAAATTTACAACTTCTACAATACACGTCTGAATTAGACGATACAAAGTATTACGGGTTCTTAAGGACGTCTAGTTTCCTATGGTCTCATCCATTTCCCATTCGGATGTCCACGACTTGACCGGATGTGGCCGAACAGATCCCGCTACACAATTCGAGTGTTCAGCTATCCCAACACTAAATTTTTCTTATCAAATTTCATAACCTACTTCTATTTCTAGATTAGGCACCAACATGCAGATCAAAATCAACTCTACACTCAACTTCTCGCATTACCCTCCTATGTTTTCACCAAATCACCCTATACTCTTGCCAAACTCGTTTTTTTCACTAATAACACTAACACATCAACTAGCTACCCAAAACTAAATAGAACGTACCGTGATTCGGAAGAACGGAGGAGGAATCGATCGTCGATCGCTCGCGGGAGAAGAGAAACGAGGGAGGGGGTTTGCTGGGAAGAAGAACACCGATGGTGTTCTTCTTCTCAATTACTTATTATTTCATTTTTTTATTATTATTACATTTTCTCCTAATTACCAAACTGCCCTCCACTTTTAACCGTTTCATAATTCTGTGATTCCGTCCGATTTTGGTTGAATTCTCAAATTTTTCCCTCCACCATTAGCCTCAAAACCCCGCTGATTATAATTACAAAAATTCAAAATAAAATCTAATGGAAAACTTCTGGGTGTTACAAAGCATGTCTCTACGTACTTTGCTACAAACTTCTTCATGTTAGGCCACCAATAGTGTTGCTTAAGGTCCCTGTACATTTTGGTAGTTCCGGGATGGATGGAAAACCTTGAAGATTGTGCTTCAAACAAATTTTCATTCCGAAGTTGATCATTGTTTGGAACATACCATCTATTCCAAAACTTCAAAATTCCATCATCTGAATAGTTGAACTCAGTTCTGTCATTAGATACCATACCCAATTTGAATTCACCACATTCTGAGTATTCCTGTTGAGCTTCTCTAATTTTTTCAAAAATTGTAGGTTTCAGAGATAAGGCTTATAACATTGCTGCTACATTTGAAACCTGCTCCAAATTAAACTTCTGGAATTTCGTACTCAATGCCATAGACATCTCAGCACTCATTGCTGAACTGCGGTTCAAACTCTATAGCGACCATAAAACCTTCACAGTTCCCGGCATGCTAACTACTACTATGACGCATACACTCGGGTAAAAAAATTCATGTAAAAATTTAAAGTTTCATTCCTTGAGTTGAAACGAACTTTTTGAAAACGTCGCAGCGGAAGACTTCGATTTAAAATCCATTTAAATCAAATTTCAAGTTTTAAAACACTAAATGACATTTTCGGTCAACCCCTGAAATTACCGGTCGACACTTCATTTGCCTCTATTTTCATCGGTCAACCCTGGCGGTCGACACCTCTCTGCTCATCACACTAACCGTTGACACCTGTGAACATAGGTCGACACTCCAATCTTCTTTGCCCGCACATGTCAAACTCCGTGGTCGACACTTCTACGCTCATCACAGAGAGCGGTCGACACTTGTATTCATAGGTTGAACCTTGCAGCCGACACCTTCATCTTCTCTGTTTCCATCGGTTGAACCTTGCGGCCGACACCTTCATCTTCTCTGTTTCCATCGGTTGAACCTTGCGGCCGACACCTTTACCATTTTTACACTAACCGGTCGACACTTCTACATGCAGGTCGACACCGATATGGCTCTATCTCCATAGGTCGACCCTCGCGGTTGACACTTGCCAGGTTTGGTCAACTACTAAGCCTATCGGTCGATACTTCCTTCCCAGAATTTTGCTTAAAAATCTTAAAACTTCACAAAAACACTCGAACCCCAACTCAACATTAAAATAACATACAACGTACACATTTCCATCAACTCAAAAACCATTATTTACATAAAAACACAACTACTAAAGTTTGAAATCCATCTGCTAATCAAAACGACTCAAAATAATTCTTACTCGACCCCTAAACCCATACCTATGAACACCGAGTCAAAAGTGCCCTAACAACCGGCCATATCGTCCACATGCATCCTCCTCCAACTTGCTCCTAGTATTCACCAGCTATCGCTTTGTCACCTACATCACAGAACTCATCTATTAGCCTCATGCTAAGTAAGTAATGCATAAAACATAACACTGTAAACAAACATATCCTAACATATGCAGTTTCTACAGTTTCGTCTCTACTTTTGTTTTCATCTCCTTCTTACATCTTCTTTATCTTCTTACTAATGGGTTCTTCTTTACGTGCTAGATCAAGGTGACACACCTCGCGGTTCACCTCTGTGGACAAGGCCACCACGTAAAGCGGAGGAAGAGTAATACACCTCGCGGTCCACCTCTGAGGACAAGACCAGTCAACCCCACCATTCTTATCTACTTACATATCTTCTCATTTCATTCGTCTCATCACATCTTACTGTTTCACTTCGTAAAAACATGAAAATTCATTTTCGTTTCGTTCTCGTACTTTAAAACCATGAATGCATAATCAGCTAAAACATAACATAAAATAAACGTGCATTCATCCTAACAAACTGTGATGTAGTCTCGAAGGCAAAATACCTACTGCTCTAGTACACTACTTACCTTGCATCCTAACTTTCCGTGGTGCTCGTTTCACCAAAACCTGCTCAACCTACAATAGAAACCATTTTCTGTCAAAACTCATCTCAATACTCTACTCACGCACTAAAACCACCATACTAGTGCGACACTCCACGAACCCGCTAAAATCGCTCATTAACCGAACTCGGCTCCAAATCAGCTTAAATTTCAAATAAACATAACTTTTGCATCTGTTATCAGAATCACCCGATTCTAGTGGCCAAATGCTCCAATCATAACCTAGTCCAACATACCAAAATAAAATTTAAAACAATTAACCGTAGCTAGATTAAAACTCCCAAAACAGAACTAGATTTCACACTAAAACGCTAAAAATTCTCATTCTCGGTTTTCTCAACAAAACTCACTCAATTTCTCAACAATCTATCACACTCCAACCTATTAAGCATAATTTAACTACCGTTGAAGATTTCAAATTCAGAAACCCAAATTGCACGGTGCCTTCTCTCGGATATTCTTCAATTTTTGAAACTTTCTCACCTCACCCACTCCAAACTGTTAATTCCCCCATCAACTGTTCTAAATCCTAAGTTAAACCTTCAGAAATCGAAACCAAAACTGTTGCGGTCTAGCCCTTGATCGGTCGCTAGAACACACAATAAATCGGTTAGGCCCTCAGATCTCGGCTAAGCCGAGAAACCCTTGAGAAAAACAGAAAAATAAACAGCCAAATGTGCTTGGAATGAAACTAAATTTGGTGAGAGATTAGTGGCGTGAGTGAGGTGTGTGATGGTCGTGGTCGTGGTCCAAGTTGATTAGAAATGAAAAACTTATGCACACGAACCCGCAAGTTGGCCGATGAGTCAATGTAATGCTCTCGGCAATCACAATCTTTCCATGGAAAGATTCTCAACTTGGGGAACCGGTTTTGGCCACTCTCTTCTTGTTTCCTACCCTTAAAAGGGAGGAGAGAAAAGTGGAACACAAGCTCAAGCAACAACCTTGCATTGCCAATCTAGGAGGCTTCTCCTAATCGGTTCAAGGAACCGAGCACTTACCTTGAAAAGGTGGCGGAAAACTCCTTTGGTTTCCTATAGAAAACATGCCGATGCTCATTAAAATTGCCAACCAAAATACAAACACCAATGCTATGTTTATATAGGCCTAGGATGGAGGGGTTTAGGGCTGAGCTTTTGGTCTTCAAAACTTGGAGAGAAATGACTTGCAACCGGCTCAAGATGGATGCAATGTGCGGCCGAGATGGTGGCAGCCAAGAGGTGATCAATGGCTTGCTCAATTCCATGTCATGGATCCATGTTTCTTCCACAAAAGGTAAAGGGGACAAGCATCTCAAATGGCAGCCCAAAGGTGTGGACAAATCGGGTAAGGTTGGCCACCACATGCGGCTCTCCTCCTTGGCCAGCGCGCGGTCGAGAATGGCATGCCATGCATGCTCGGTTGGTGCTTCAAATTAAGCCAACTCCAAAACCCTTTCCATCATCTTTCCTAACCATTCAATCTAGTCCTAAATGCCTAATGCATGCACATAATGATGTGCCCCATAGGCCCGTCACACGATCTCAAGTCCAAGCACACACTTTAATTAACCTACATTCTCACACATTTGATTCTTGTGCAGGTTATGATTCAATGGAGCCGGAAGTTGCAAGCTTAAGGTGGGAAGTGGAGGCTCAAGACATGGAGCAACCGAGACACATCCTTGCATGGGAAGCCACCCTTGAAGATCATGAAGCTCTTAAGGGAATTTGTCTTCCCGAGCCAACTTTTATGTAATGTTTTATTTTGAACTTATTGGGCAAACATTGGTCTTCTTGTTTAACTTATTATTATATGCATGCATTAGGCATTTAGGATTAGATTGAATGGTTAGGATAGATAATGGAAAGGGTTTCGAGATTGGCTTAACTTGAAGAAGCAATCGGGTATGCAAGACATGCCACTCTCGGCCGCAAACGCGCCAAGGAGGAAGTGCCGCAAGTGGTGGCCAACTTTACCCGATTTGGCCACACCATTGGGCTGCCATTTGAGATGCTTGTCCCCTTTACCTTTTGTGAAAGAAACATGGATCCATGACATGGCATTCAGCAAGCCATTGATCAACCTCTTGGCTGCCATCATCTCGGCCGCACATGTAACACCCCGAGAAACCCCGCGTTCTCGGTGCGCTACAGTGCATCTACACACTACACACACACACTAACACTTGACACAACTAACTCAATTCAATACCCCTTTCGTTTTCAAATCATTTTCAAAAGCACATTTGTGAGTATGAAAATTTTTTCGACTCGATTCGAAAAACAACTCGCGTCCCGAAGAGGAAACACGAAGTACCCAACATAAAACTACGCAGCGGAAAAGAAAACCATTTAAAACAATTTGAGATAAAACAGTAAGACTTGAAATCCTAGGAAAGAATCCCACGCACCCCACGAACTACCCAGTCCGGTCCCAAGCACTCACATCCCCACTCCGACACCCCGCGTACACCATCGCGGTGCCACAGGTGCCAACCCAACGTCACTGTATCTCGCGCACGCTCACAGCGCCGCGTGCCCCACGCACCCTGCCTCTGTACAGCACGTCCGCGCGCACGCCCTCACCCGGCGCCGCATGACCCGTGTGCACCCACAGGGCCGCGTGCCCCGCGTACCTGCGATCACGCCGCACTTCCACGCTCATCTACCTTTTTCTAGCATTTACTGTTCACACCTCAACCTATTTCGTATCTCCTCGACTCCCAACCTCTCTCCCGAAATTTCAGAGAGTAACGGCTAAAAACTGACTATCCCAAAATTTAAACCCTGCACACAATTCACCATAATCCAACAATGTTTATCTATCCATCATCCAGAGAAATCACCATAACCAAATCAGAGTAAGAAGACAATAAGAACCCATCAAATACAAATGAAGAAAGTCCTCCAAAACACTACAACCCCTCTATACAATCTCAAAAGATCAATGTCTATACAACCTCGCTATCTACACAAATACCCAACATGAAATGATAAATCCACTATCACCTACCACCACCACGGGTCGGGTCGCCCTAACAAAAATTCGTCATCCGGTGCCTCGGGTGCACGCCGCCAACCATCCTACACCTCTAGACTAGGCTCTCGAGGCTCACCAGCAGTATCGTCAGCACCTACACCACAGAACACACAACATAAGCCTAACGCTCAGTAAGTAATGCGATATGAAAGTAAAAGCCGACAATGCAATCCTATCACATGCAGTCTCTACACTCACATTCATGTTGTCACATTTGTGACGCGTAGTGCAGCCGCACCAGGGTAAGGAGGAACCTCACGCCACTCTACACCCTGACACGTCGCCACCGTCCTGGACTCCCCAGCAACGAGGCCCACAAGCTACACCCACGCATCACCACACAGCAACCACATCAGGGTAAGGGTGTACCTCGCGCCACTCTACACCCTGACACGTCGCCCCCGTCCCAGCCTCCCCAGCACGGGGCCACAGTTGCCACACACACACGTTTCACGACAGCCCAGCCGGCCCACGCCTCGAGTAGGATCCGCGACTGGTGAAGCACCGGCCCGCACACTAGCGGGATCCGCGGTACCACCGCCACACGTCTCACCTCATACATCAAAACATGCTAAAAAATCCTTTTCGTTCCCATTTTTTTTTTAAATATGATGCATGTCAAACAATACGCACGCACACCACAATCAATCACATAAACACTAAAGTTCTACAGTGTAGGCCCACTTGGGCAAAACACATGCATGCACTACTTACCTGGCGTCCTAAGCTCGCTCGATGCACAGCTTCGCCAAAAGAAAGGCTCAACCTAAAATACAACAAATTTCTCATCAGTATTTATCTCAACATTCACCAATTAGCTAAAAATAACCTTATCTAACTACACTCATTAAATTCCAACTAAAACGGTCCATTGGTTTGGTTTGGCCGAATACCCGCTCAACGTTCGGATGCGCATAACTTCTGCGTCCGTCAACGGAATCAAACGATTCAAGTGGCTAAACGTTCCCTTAGGAACCTAATTTAACATCCCAAAACGGATTTTAAATCGGTAGGCCGCAGATAGGCAAAAAATGCCAATAACCGAATCTGCCATTTTATTAAAATTTCACATTTTCACTTTCCTTCAACCAAAACTCACTCCCAACTAGTTATATGCATCAAAATGGCTATGCTACTCTCACACGTCGAAATTTCCACGAAAGACGGTCACTAATTTGACTTAAACCAAAATCTCGCATAAACTTCCGACGCGCATAACGTTTGCGTCGGATATCGGAATCGAACGATTCCAGCGGCCACACGTTCCTCTAACAACCTATTTTTAACCCGCAAAACAGAATTTAAAACGATTAACCAAAACTAGGCCAAAATGGCCAAAAACAGAATCTGCTTCTAACCTAAAAATAGCCAAAAATTTAAATTCGATCCAATTTCGCAAATTCCTTCACCAAGCAGCCGCATTCCAGTCCATTATGCATAACTCATAACAATTTCGAAGGTTCTCGATCAGAAAGCTCGAATGGCAGCAAAATTTCCCTGGTTTTCCTCTCGAAACCAGGGCACTACCAGCTCTCCCCTCCCCCACCCTTTATCCTTGCTGCAATTCCTCCATACCATGGCATAACAAGCCGAGGTAGGAACACAGGTAGCCTACATCTTCGGCCACCACGATTAGAGGAGGAACAGGGGACATTCCCACCTCTCCTCGGCCGGGTTTGGGGCGGAAATGCCGAGCCCCTAGCGCGCCCATCCCAGCCCCCCTCGCACCAGGAACCGAGCTCAAACCAGGCGAGAGTTCGGAAGTAACCGAACTTCCCACTTGCTGGCGGAAAAACGAAAAAGGCAGGGCAGTTTACCTTGGGTCTTCGGCACGGGAATGGCTGGGTTACAAGTCGTTCCCGGTTTGTCGGAGCCCTTTATCCACGTCGACTGCCGAAATCCTTCTCCTCCGG
This sequence comes from Begonia peltatifolia, assembly GCA_022433055.1. NCBI lineage: Eukaryota > Viridiplantae > Streptophyta > Magnoliopsida > Cucurbitales > Begoniaceae > Begonia > Begonia peltatifolia. The sequence goes on from CM039521.1 coordinate 10,616,907, forward strand.
TCGTCGGCCGTCGTTGGAGCTCGAATCTCTCCCCCTCTCCCGCGTCTCCTTCTCGGCTCCCTCTCAGGTGCGTGGTGAAGACATCCAAATGGCTTCTTCCCGAAGCCATTCGGGTGTTTAAAAAAAAATTTTCTTTTATTATTTTTTTTTATTTTTAAATAATAAAATACAAATTACCGAATTGCCCTCACGTGCTTCAATCGTCTGAAATTTCGTAACTTTCTCGACTTCCCGACTTTAAATTCCAAAAAACTTCGCAAAAGTAGGCTCCGAGTCTTATAATTCAAATCTTACCCGTTGAAATATTTCTCAAAACTCCGACCGGGATTAAACTAAAAATTCCAAAAATTAAAGATAAAATTCGAAATTCCCGGGTTATTACAACACACTACAACATTTTGGAGCCGGTTACAAGCTTCTTTGCACCAAGTTTTGAAGACCAAAGCACAGCCCTAAAACCCTCCATCCTAGGCCTATATAAGCATAGCATTGGTGTGTGTATTTCGGTTGGCAAAGTTAATGAGCATCGGCATATTTTCTAAGAGGAAACCGAGGGAGTTTTCCACCACCTTTCCAAGGTAAGTGCTCGGTTCCATGAACCGATTAGGAGTAGCCTCCTAGCTTGGCAACTCAAGGTTGTTGCTCGAGCTTGTGTTCCACTTTTCTCTCCTCCCTTTCAAGGGAAGGAAACAAGAAGGAAGTGGCCAAAACTGGTTCCCCAAGTTGAGAACCTTTCCATGGAAACATTGTGATTGCCGAGAACATAACATTGTTTCTTCGGCCGACTTGCGGGTTTGCTTGTACAAGTTTGTCATTTCTAATCAACCTGGACCACCACCACCACCATCATACACCTCACTCACTCTACTAATCTCACACCAAATTTCATTTCATTTCAAGCACATTTGGTCGTTCATTTTGTTGTTTTTCTCAAGGGTTTCTCAGCTTGGCCGAGATCCGAGGGCCTAACCGATCCTTTCGTGCATTCTAGTGACCGAGCAGGGGCTTGGCTGTAACACATAATAATAAGTTTAACAAGAAGGCCAATGTTTGCCCAATAAGTTCAAAATAAAACATTACATAAAATTTTGCCCGGGTAGACAAATTCCCTTAAGAGCATCATGATCTTCAATGGCGGCTTCCTATGCAAGGACATGTCTTGGTTGCTTCATGTCTTGAGTCTCCACTTCCCACTTTAAGCTTCCAATTTCCAGCACCATTGAATCATTACCTACACAAAAGACAAGCGTGTGAGAATGTAAGTTAACTAAAGTGTGTGCTTGGACTTGAGATCGTGTGACGAGACTATGGGGCACATCAAAAACTCAACCCTAGATTATCAGTCAACAGAGGGGAGGAGAGGAAAGAAGAATGCTTACCTGAGGGGAAGAAGATCGTGTCTGCACTTGGACGGAAGGAAAGAATGCTGAGAGTGGCGGCCTTCGATCGCCGCCGGGGAGGGGAGGGGGGGATCACTGAAGGGGTGTTCTGTGTTCTTCTTCCCCCTTTCTCTTATTATTTATAAAAAAATATAATAATAATAATAATAACCTAATTACTATTTCGCCCTCACACTTTAATCTTTTAGCCAAACGGCTATTTAGTTCGTTTCTTGTCGGATTCCTAAAATTTTCTCTTCTCCATTAGCATCAAAATAATCTTTTATCCACTAATACAAATTCTCCGCTCTCGATTCTAATCGAAATTCTGCCATTTACCAATACGAATTTTTAAAAATTAATTTACAGAAATCCCAAGTATTACAAACTCGACTCTATGCGTTTGCCACTACATTAGCTTTTCCAGGGTGGAACTTGATTTCTAAGTCGTAGTCCTTCACGAACTCTAACCACCGCCGCTGTCTCATATTCATCTCCTTTTGAGTGAAAATATATTTCAGACTTTTGTGATCTGAATATCTCTCACATTGTTGTCCATAAAGATAGTGTCTCCAAATCTTTAGTGCATACACTACCGCCGCTAACTCTAAGCCGTGGGTCGGATAATTCTCATTATAAGACTTTAATTGCCTTGAAGTATAGGCAATCACCTTTCTGTTCTGCATCAATACGCAACCCAATCTAACTCTAGATGCATCACAGTAGATACTAAACTTCTCATCCGTCACTGGAAGTATCAATACAAGAGCTGTAGTCAACTTTTGCTTCAACACCTGGAAACTATACTCACAATCCTCTGACCATACATACTTGACATCCTTTCTGGTCAACCGAGTCAAGGGTGTTGCAATCTTTAAAAATCCATCAATAAATTTTCTATAGTAACTAGCTAACCACATAAAACTTCGAATCTTGCTAACATTCTTCAGTTGAGGCCATTCCTTGATTGATTGTATCTTAGCTGGATCTACTGATATCCCTCTACTGGAAACCACATGTCTAAGAAAATAGATTCTATCCAGGCAGAACTTGCACTTAGAGAATTTTGCATAAAGTTGATGTCGCTTCAAAGTCTCCAAAATAATCTTTGAATGCTCTCTATGTTCCTCATCAGTACGGGAGTAGACCAAGATATAGTCAATAAATACAATGACAAATTTATCGAGATACTCTCTAAATACCCAATTCATAAGGTCCATAAAAGCGGCTGGAGCATTTGTCAGAGTCCCAACGACATTACCAAAAATTCATAGTGCACGTATCTCGTCCGAAAAGCTGTCTTCAAAATATCCTGCGATCTAATTTTCAGCTAATAATACCCTGACCTCAGGTCTATCTACGAGAATATCTGAGCTCCCTGGAATTGATCGAGTAAGTCTTCTATCCGTGGCAGTGGATACTTGTTCTTAATGGTCAGCTTATTTAACTCCGTACAGTCAATACACATTCGGAGCGACCCGTCTTTCTTCTTCACAAACAGGACCAGTGCGCCCCATGGTGAAAAACTAGGGCGTATGAATCCCTTATCCATCAGTTCTTCCAATTGCTTTTTCAACTCCGTTAATTTTGGCTGAGCCAACCTATAAGGGTTCTTCGATATTGGTTCCGCTCCGTGATATGTGTCAATCACGAATTCAATTTCTCGGTCTGGGGGTAAACCAGGCAAATCATCCAAAAATACGTCGAGAAAATCACGAACTACTAAAATATCCTGAGGTTTTGCTTCTACTTGAAATTGAGCATCTAAAATTGTTGTAAGAAAGCAAAGTGGCTCACCCATATAAGATTTTTGAGCACCGATGAGTGCCATTACAGATAGCTTCTTATATTTTTCATGGCCTACAACGAATGCTTTGCACCATCCGGTGGTTGAAAATTAACAGTCCCAACCATGCAGTCAATTGTTGCAGTGTCGGAATAGCCAATCCATTCCCAATATCACATCATGCCCCGTTATCCCCATTACGATCAAATCGACAGGCAACCTCTTAGTCCCTACTGATATCACACTATCGCGCACCATTGGAGCAGAGTGTATACGTTCACCAGACAACAGCCGCACCTCATACACACATCCGGCGGGCTCAGGGCATAAATTTAGTTTTACTACGAAGGTCGTTGCAACAAAGGAATGTGAAGCACCTAAATCTATCAACGTAAAAGCAGGCACAGTATTAACTAGTACCGTACCTGAAATAACAGCCGGTCGATCTTCACCTTCCGACTCAATCATAGCAAAAATTCGAGTGTCACCTTGGTTGGACCCTTCCTTGCTGCGGGGCAGTCTTTAGCCATATGACCGGTCTTGTTATAGTTGAAGCACCGATTAACCCTCAGCTTTGGGCAGTCCCGTGAAAGATGACCAGCTTCAAAGCAGTTATAGCATTTACCTGCAAACTGTCTGCATTCTCCTGGATGGTACTTCAAACATTTCTGACACTGTGGATAATTTCCCCATCGTTGTGGTCCCTTTCCTCCTCTTTGATCTTCCAAGTTACCGCTGGTCTTTTAATTCCTTGTGGCTGTGAAAAAAATCCTCCTTTACTCATCTGGGGTGTGATCTCCTTGAACTTGAAAAGTTTTCTGGTGGCTTCGCCTTGTTTAATACATTTGGCATCTGCCTCCTCCACTTCTAAGGCTTTTGCAACAATTTTTGCATATATTACTCCTTCAGTCCTGGATATTTTCATGCATTTGTATATCTTTGGCTTCAACCCTTGTACGAACTGAAGTATCTTATCTTCCTCCTGGCTTACCAATTGACTTGCAAATCGAGATACCGATTCAAATTATTTGATGTACTCTGCTACTGACCCTCAGCTGTAAAAATTTCATCCTCTTCGCAGCTTGAACTATCCTGTTGTAGTATTTATCATAAAATACTTCTTTGAACTTCTTCCATGTCAAGTCCTGGGGAGCTTTGGTGGTCTCTATTGTCTCCCACCAACATTGAGCATCTTTAGATAAGTGGAATGTCGCGCATGTAACCTTGTTTCCCTCTTCCACATTGACGTACGTGAACATATTCTCAATTGTACGGATCCATCTTTTAGCAGTAGTTGGATCTGACAATTGGCATTCAAATGTTGGAGGCTTCAGTCTTCTAAATTTTTCCCCACTGTATCCGCTCCAAGGTTCCCCTGTCCTTCCCAATTCAGAACCACTCCCAACATTTGGGACTACCTATTGACCAACTCTGTAAGTTGCCTGATCGAATCATCACGCTCATCTCTCTGCTGTCTTGGGTTTCTCGGCATCTCTTTCCTATTCCTGATCAAAGTTAACGTAATCAAATCTTATTCATAGACTAACTAAAATTAAAGAATTATTTACAGTTGGTGAAGCACGTTGCATGGCGGCCAGCATTGTTGGGTATTCCTTTGAACGATTGGACCATTTGGCTCTGATATCAACACTGTAACGACCCAAAACCTACTTGTTTCCAATTTACTCTCTACTCTGACACCACCCCTACAGTGCCCCCAAATCATCCCCAGACTCGGGTCACCAACCGTACACTTAATCATCACCTCAATAAAATTCGTGTAAAATTTTTAACTTTTGTTTCTCGACTTAAAACGACATTTTGAAAATGTTTGAACTGGTCGCAGCGGAAGACTAAGTCAAAAATTAGTTTAAATAAAACTTCACTTTTCAAAACATTATAAGAAGGGGTAACCAGTCGACACCTGTACACACCGATCGACATTTTATTTCTCTCTATCCGCACGGGTTGAACCCCGCGATGGACACTCTCACTGTTTTACACTAACTGGTCGACACCTAAGGGCGTCGGTCGACACTTCATTTTTCTCTGTCTGCACAGGTTGAACCTCGTGGTCGACACTCTCGCCATGTTTACCCTAACCAGTCGACACTTGCATACACCAGTCGACACTTCGTTTCTCTCTGTACGCGTTAGTTGACCCAGGCAGTCGACACCTATAGAGTTTGGTTGAACCTCTTATGTGCAGGTCGACACTCTGTACGTATTTTTCCACTAAGCTGTCGATCCCTTCTAAATACTAGTCGACACTTGCCAGGCTTGGTCGACCACTCAGCCTCATCACACGACGAGGCATCCCTATTCGAGACCACGTTACATCTGTTCTTTTCTTTTTACATTTCATACTCGCATCTCAAAAACATGCTCAAAACTTGATTTTTCGTAGTTCAAGGACAACATGATGTATGTCAATACATATGATTAACTGACGAACAAGCAATCAACCCTACCGTTCTACGGTGTTAGCCCGAAGGCAAAATACAAGAAATCCATTACTTACCTAGATCTCCGTAAAAATATCAATCTCTTCTGTCACCTCAAATGCTCAGCAATCATCAAAATAAATCTAAATGATAACAATTTTAACTCTAGCACAAACCAAATTCACTCTTTTTGTTGTCTTTCTTTCAATCGGCTATAACTATCTCATTTCTTATCGGATTTAAACGATCCAATGTGTTCCGTAAACCTCTAAATGTCTACTATCCAATGCCTCACTCTGTTTTACAAAACCAAACAGCATAACCTATCATATTTTTACAAAAACAGAACCGGTGACAAACTTTTGGTTTTCAACAAAACTCGACTAAACCTCAAATCTTTCTATGTAATCAATCTATAACATGCTATATCATGTCTAAGCTTCCAAATAACAAGAAAACATAGCAGGAAAAAAGGAATTTTTGGAACTATAACCTAGGGTTTCATCAACTTCTCCAAAACCCTCCAAAACCTACATAAAATGCATAAAACTTCTAAAGGTTTTGCATTACATCACAATACCTATCTAAAACTAATCTTTGGTCTTGACAAAATGGAGAAACAGTGGGGGTAGAGACCTCCTTGGCTGCTGATCGTGGAAGGGGAGAGGGAAGGAATGACTTTGTCATTTACCCACCAACCTTACACATTTAAATCCTCCACTCAACCTTAATTCTCATTTCACCACAAAACTTAGGTTAATTACACCATCACCCCCACATCACCCCCACCCAACCAGCCATCATCCCCATGTGTCTCTCTCATTTTCCCACTTCTTTTTGCTAGTATTTTTCATTACAATAATAACTACACTAAAGACACTACATGTAGTTTACTGCTAGTTACCTACATCCATTGTTTCCCCTCAACTATCATCTTCCTCAGTCGAATTCTTATCGTAACTCATGATTGTTGTTATGCCCTCTTAACACAAAAATTCTAAAGGCAACTCATGGTTGAAACAAATTTCTGTGTGTTACAAATATTCTTTCTTTCAAAGTAAATGGTATTGAAATGTGCAACTCCAACATTAAAAACTAGTTTCATACCACTCAAAGATAAAACTATTTCTATGAATCTAATAAGATAAGTCGCACAAATAGATATAACATCAAATTCAAGAGTTGGCAAATAGTTCTCAATTTTAAATCCATCAACAAAATTAAGCATGGATTTGTCAACAATAAATTTTCAAGTGCACACATTAAGATGCCCATCTATGTCATAAATGTTAATGCAATAATATTCCAAAGTATTGAAGTTCAACAAAATATTATGCATTAAATATCTTTTCATATCCCTAATCAATAGATTCATCATAAAACAAGGGTTATATTCTTCATAAACATATATAATGAAATAAGTTGAAAAATCACGAGAAGGTATGATGGCATAACTAAATTTAACTAGGAAATAAACAACATTATGCTCATTAGTAACACGCAAATAAGGAAAATAAATGCAAGACAAAAATTTAATGCAAAATAAAGTATGACTTATATTCCAACAAATTCTAAAAAACAAAGAAATTAAATTGTTTGGTGGAATAAACAACGGAATTAAGTCATTTAAAATCTTCCTAGACATATCATCTTTTAAGTTTAGCTTAAAAGTGCTAGGTTGACTAAGAGCTCCAAAAAGAATGCTACCCTTTCTAGTCCAATACAACAAAATTGGGAAAACATATTCTTTCAAAATATAAAATCTACTCCCAGTTTGGATTATAAAGGAATCTAGGTAGGCTTCTTCCACTAGGTAAGATTCAAGTTGGAGGTGTGGATTAGGCTCATATGCATGTATTGCATAGAGGGTTTCCTTTTTAACAAATGTCAACTCAATACAATCTTTTGCTAAGGTTTCCTTCCTAGGGCTCACAATAAATGGACCATGAAAATTGACAACCTCAAAAGTTTTTAAATTTTGGAAACGACTGGTTTTGGTTTCTATCTCTAGGGGCTCAAGGGTTCTAATGGTTTTCACCATTTGTTCACTTTTAACCTCAATTAGAGATTCTTCAAATAGGCTCAAAATTTCAAAATCTTCAATGAACTTGCTTTGGGCAAGAGGTTCTATAAGGTTATCTCTTAGGATTTTCACTTGATTAATTTCCTTTTGTCCATAAGAATAATCATTCAAGTCAAATAATAAACCTTCCTCAGGGTAGGAGATTTCTACTTCTTCTAACTCATCATCTTCCTCACTTAAGGTTTCTTCAATAAGTTTGGTTTGCCTTGGTGCTAGGAAAGTTGGTGGCTCAAAAATAATAGAAGTTTTTGGGGTAGGCCTAGGGCTATACTCTTTTGTGCAATACCTTAGAACATTGTTCCTAGGGATTTTGTGGGTAATCTGCTTCCATGCTGCAAACAGTCCAATTTGAACTAAACATTGTCGCTCTTCTTTCCTTACGGGCAAGAAGCACACCAGCAACGTGCCTTGCATGATTCTACTGTGTTTTTTCCACTTGACTGGGTGGACAGTTGACCAGAAGAGAACTTCAATTTGCCCGGCCAGCAGGCAGGCGGCGTGCTTATCTTGTGTGACAACACTATAGAGCGAGTGGCGCTTCTAGGTAGGTAGCTGTGTGACAACACTACAGAGAAAGCGGCGCTTTCGTGTAACATGCTATGGTCTCAACGCCCTTACAAGGTAGTGATGCGTTTCACGCGCTCTAAGCCCGGCCTGCGCGTGGTTAGGTAGATTGGCCACAATCAAAGCGGTACCACCCACCTTACCCTACCACCTATAGGCGGTCGTCCGTCCTACAGCCGCCTGAAAAGGATCTGTAGTGATCTTGAATAGGAATCCTACAACGATAGACAAACCTTTTTTCTATTAAATGCTTCAACAAGTCCTAAGTAGCAATTTCACCTTTGCTTTCTAGCATTCTCTCTTTTTCAATTCTCTTCCACCATATTCTAGCAATTCCGGTGAAACAAAAGAGAGCTATTTGGATTTTCCTTCTTTTCAGATAGTCATGCTTTCTAAACAACTCCTCCAATTCTTCCAACCAATTAACACATTCAAAACCTTAAGTATAACCACCAAAGTTAGGGAGTGCTAGATCAAAAGACCTTTCATCCTCAAGGTTCATTTTTGGAATCCTTCGGGTAGATTTCGCAAAATCTATTTCCTCTTTAAAAGTTCTACTAAATTGGTCTTTTCTTCTTGGGTTTTCTCTTCTCCTAAGTGGAGCTTAAGGGAATTTATGAAGATCATCCTTCTCTCTATCTAGCCATTGGCTTACACCTTTAAGTCTATGGTTTAAGCTTTCTAAACATTGGTTTGTACCTTGAAGCCCATGGTTGAAGCTTTCTAAATGATCTAGGAGGCTAGGCTCACCAAGGTTTGGTTTGGGAGTTGAGATGGTTTGATTTTTATAGCCTCGATTTTGGCTAAAAGAGTTCCTAATCCTAGACATCTTTTATCCTAAGAAAAATACACCAAAACCTCAAGAAAATATCAGCAATATGGTTCAAAAGAACAACCTATTAATCCACTAAAACAACCTAACAAAATATAAAAGAAACAACACAAAAACAGCAAACAAAACTCAACAAATTCATCAAATAATGCTCCTCGGATTTACACCAATCTCTTGGCCGAAGGAGACTCCAATTTCAGACAAGAAACTACACTAAAAATAGCACCTAACAATTTGCAATTAGCTTAAACAAGTGCTATAAAACATAAATGAAAAAGCAAAAAACAATTTTGGATGTAAAAACAGATTCATAAAGCAATTTGATATTTACTAAGGGTTCATGATTCATGCTTTGAATCACCAAGACTCATGCTATAAGACAAAATAAGCACAAAGAACAGTGAACATGCAACAATGAAATAGAAAACAAAAATCCAAACAGTAAAGAAATCAACCTAAAATACAACAAATTCCTAAACAGAAAAATATCATAATTCTTGTCCAAATGTCCTGAAATTTTAATAGAAGCTAGTCAACTATATTAGTGACATGCTATTAAAATCTCAAGTTCAAATTCAATGTGAGCATGAAATTGTGCAAACACAAAACAGAAACAAAAACATAAAAAAAAAAAAATCAGAAACATGCTTAACAATTGGACAACAAAGCATAGTGGTACAGCAACTACACATCCTAGATAATGAAGCACTAACTAAAAAGGATTGAAACAAGCTTTAATATGAAATTCTAGTGGGTGAAACATACATGCATGTGTGACACAAAAATAAAACAGCAACATGAAAGTTCATGCTTCAAAAATTCAAGAAAAACTCTTGAGAATTTAAAACAAAACACATATGTTAAGACTCACTTAAACAACCTAAATAATCTCAACAGATTAACATAAACATGCAAAACAGAAATGAACTAAACATGAGAGAGCAAATCACTAAACATGTTGGACAACTAACAAAAACAAAATAGAAAAACACAACCATGCATGTTGTTAGCTTAATAGGATTAAAAAACGTGATTAAACATAATGTGTTGGTGGGTGCAACAGAAATGAAACATGTGACAGAAAATCACAAACAACAAATAAATAGAAAACATGTTGATTGAACAAATACACATAAACATGGGACACTCTAAATAGAACAGAAAATGAACACAAGCTAATCATACCAATTAATCTAACCAAAACTAACATGCTAACGTGAATAAGCAAGTAGATCACGAACAACAACATGAAGAAATGCCAAAAACAAAAAACATGAAAAGAAGAAAAACATAACAGAAAAATACAAAAAATGGAGCACTTCTGCTCGGATACTAAATGACACGGATGTGGTGCCAAAATGGGATCGATAACGCATGCAGAAGACTAGAAATAAATGGAATGATCGGTGCTAAAAGAATAGCCCAAAACAGACACTAAAAACTCAAGAAAATAGAAAAATGGCATGAAATAGAAAGAGGATTTCTAGAAATGACACCGAAATACCCTGTAAAGAACAGTGTTAAAACCCATGAATAGAAAGTACGCTTTGTGACTGGTTTTACCCGAGAACATCTTGAGAAATGCTTGCAGAAAGCTATTCAAATTAGTTCCATTTTAAATGAAATTTCATGTGCAGCTTATAATAAGAGTGAAGTAAAGACATATGAAATATTAAAGCAATCAGATGTTCTGTTTGCTATAATCTGCTAGTTGGCCGAACTAGGCTCAACTTTTTGAAAGCATAACTGCCTCAAAACATATCCAAATAACTTGAAATTTGAAAGCAACCTTTCTTGATGGATTAATAAAAGAACCTGAAAATTGCAAAGCAAAAGAAGTGGAGATGAAAAAGATATGCTAGAACAACCTTCATCTTACCGAAGTAGCCACCATAGTGCTCTCGGTTTGAGTTTCTTTACAAGGAAAGTTGCTTTAAGCTTTAGGGATGGTTTTAACCACTTTCTTCCTAGTTCACACTCTAGAAAGAGTGGAGAGAAATATGGCATGAGAGTTCACCAAGTAACCTTAGGCTTGCAGAGCAATGGAGGCTCTAACTCCCTCGGTTATGTGCAACTGAGACACTCACCTTTGGAAGCTCTAGGTTCTTGAGGTTTTTCTTGAAGGAAAAGTAGCTATTCTCATTTCATCAATAACCCTTTAAGCTTCTTCATCCATGCTTTCCATGCAAGGTTGAGTCATGTCTTATGCTAGTTTTCCATCCAAGCCATTGAAGACGTCATCTCCTACAAAAGATGAAAAATTGTAAGTAAAATGTAAAAACATAGCTTGGGCTTTAGTTTGAGTAATGGGCCCCCATATCACATCAGGAAAGTGGGTAAGCAAGCAAACCTGATTTCTTACTGCGGAGATTGTTGATGAAATGGTAGAATAGCATGTGGCGGGCTGAAAAGCCACTATGAGTGCTTTCGGCATAAGCTCCTTCCAAAGAACAAAAAACAACAACGAACGAGAAAAGGTTGGTCACCTTCTTCTGTTGTCCAGCTTAAAAGAGCTTGAAGAGAAGATGGAAATAACAACCGTCCAAGCATCGTGGACTTGGAGGCAAATGGAGATGCTCTTCACTCGGTTGCAAATACCTGAGACAATTAGTGTTCGGTAATTAAAAACATCTGATTTTTGTCAACAAAGCAAAAGCCTTTTCATTCAACAATCCATCAATCAAAATCAACCTTTACATGAGTTCAGAACAAGCTTAAATAAAAGATAAAGCTATCAGTTCATCTGCAGAAAGGAAAAAGAAGAAACAAGAAAATATTTGTTGTGGCTTATTAACCATTAGAATGGCGACTGCATCACTGTCGCTGACGTCTTGTGTGCGCGCTACTTCACTACTCAGCTGCATGTGCTATTCTTGTGCACGTCAGATGTCTCCTTTGTGCACGTCAGGTGATACCTCATGGCTGCCTCGTGCTTGTGCTAGCATGTGGCCAGGTTCATCTCTCACGCGCACCTACTGGTTCTCATGCACGCCTCCTGTTGCGCCCAACTGTTTCTTGCGCGCGCCATGCTATTGTGCCCAGCTGGCCATTCTATTGCACCCAGCTACTTCTAGCGCACCATGTTGTTGCACCTTGAGTCTTCCTCGTGCGCGCTACTTCTTAACCATGCCTTCCTTTGCGTTCGCACCTCCTCCCTAGTCAATGATTCAGCCATGCTCCTTTCTTGTGTGTGTCATCCCGATCCAAGAGTTTATCCAAGCAATCCAAAGGCTCTTTCCTACAAAAATCATCATACGTTTTGGAGAAAGAACTTAATTGATTACTTACCTTAATTTAAGCTTGAGTCTTCAGCTTCCATGGCACATCATCCTCTTTAGGGGATTGAAGATTTGGCCTCAAATCAAGAAGGTCACCGTCTTGTACTCCTTTGCTGCGAAAGGTGGACATCTTTGCCTTGTCAATAGGAGTACCTACAAAATGAACAAACTTATAAAAAGAGAAATTCGACCATGGACTTGGTCATGGTCAAATGATGTCAATCCTTGGCACATCACTAAGGGAGAAAGAGAGAAAAATTAAGGAAAAAGAGAGAAAAATTGAGGGGTGGAGAGAACAAAAGTTGAGTAAGAAACAACTCATGTTGATGAACGAAAATGAGGTTAAGCATAAGATGATTTTGCTTTTATATAAAGATGTTTATTTATCATCTAACAACTTACCAAATCCTCTTCCAAATGCTGGAATTTCTCTTTTGCAAGAGTTTAATGATGTACTCATGGAGGAGTTATCGAAAGGAGTGCCACAACATAGAGGAATCGAAGATCAAATTGATTTCATCATGGGTGCCACAATTCCAAACCAACATGTTGTTATGCTGTTATCGAGCGATTCCAAAGGAAATAACAGCATATCGAGCAATTTTGAAAGAAACAAAGAAAATTCATAGGCTAGTGAAAGAAAGCCTAAGACCATGCTCGGTATCGGTGATATCGGTGCCAAGAATGACGAATCATGGAGGATGTGTGTAGGTTGCCGAGCAATTAATAAAATAATGGTAAAGTATCGAATTCCTATACCAAGATTAGATGACATGCTTGATCAGTTATATGGCGCTTGTTTATTCTTGAAAATTGATTTCAATAATGGATATTATCAAATTCGTATGAAAAAGTGAGACGAGTGGAAAACTGCTTTCAAAACAAAATTTTGGCTTTATAAGTGGTCAGTCATGCCTTTTGATTAACTAATGCACTTAACACATTTATGAGGTTAATGAATCACATATTACGAGCGTTTATTGAAAAATTTGTCACGGTTTATTTTGATGATATATTAGTTTATAGTAAAACATTAGAATAACATGTGGAACATTTAAAATTTGTTTTTAAATTTTTGCGAATAAACCAACTATATGCTAACCTCAAAATTTGTAGTTTTTGTATGGAATTGGTAGTGTTTCTTGGTTTTGTAGTGAGCTCGAGTGGAGTATCGGTGGATGAAGAAAAGGTAAAGGCAATCAAGAAGTAGACGAAACCTAAGAATATTAACGAGGTACATAGTTCTCATTGCTTAGCTAGCTTTTACCAAAGATTTGTTAGAGACTTTAGTACTATCATAGCGCCATTATATGGTTTAATCAAAAAGTCTGTGGATTTTTGGTAGACCCAGGAACATAATGAATCTTTTAATCTTCTAAAAGAAAAGTTAACTAATGCACTTTTATTAGTTTTATTGAATTTGGATAAAACATTTGATATTGAATGTGATGCATCAGGAAAAGGAACTGGTGATGTTTTTTATGCAAGATATGAAGTCGATCACTTACTTTAGTGAAAAACTTAGTAGTAACGTCTTAAACTATCCAACATATGATAAGGAGTTGTATGCCTCGTTCAGAACATTACAAATATGGCAACACTATTTGTGGCCCAAAAAATTAATCATCCATTCCAACCATGAAAGCCTAAAGCACTTGAAAACACAATAAAAGTTGCTCAAAAGACATGCAAAGTGGATGAAGTTCATAGAAATCTTTTCTTACATTATTCATTATTAAAAAAAAGTAAAGAGAACGAAGTTTCTAATGCATTGTCAAGAAGGTATGTACTTATAACTACTTTACAATCTAAGTTGTTAGATTTTAAATTAATAAATAACTTATATGAATTAAACTCAAATTTTGATCCCATTTGAAAAGAATGTGAGAAACATGCATTAGACATGACGGATTTTTATTTAAAAAGGATAAATTTTGTAGCCTTAAATGTTCTCTAAGAGAGTTAACTATTAGAGAAACTGTAATAACTCGAAAAATTTTAGATTTTTAAATCTAATTTCTGAAATTTTTAATTTAATCTCGGTTGGGGTTTTGAGAAAATATTTTAACGGATACTCGTAGTCTACTTTTGTGATGGTTTTCGAAATTTTTAAAGTCGGAAAGACGAGAAATTAACGAAGTTACGGAAGATAAAAACACGTGAGGGCAATTTGGTAATTTTTATTTATTATAAAAAAGAAAATTGTTAGAACAACCAAATGGCTTCGGGAGGAAGCCATTCGGCTGTTACACCTTGGGGCCGAGAGAATCGAGAAGGAGACGCGAGGGAAGTAGGAATTCCGAGCTCCGATCTTCAGCCGACGAACGTGAGCGTGGGAGAAACTGCCGGCGACGAGGTGCTCGGCTGTGTCATGTTCTCCCTTCGACCGAGTGCACAACGACGCCGCGGTAAGCTCTTCCCCTTTTGCAGCGTTTTTCCATTTTTTTTTCTGTTTTGGCCGAGCTTAGAGCTCGGCCTGCTTTCATTGTCGAGGAAATTGGCTGCGATGTTGGAATGGATAAGGGGGAAGTGCCATGAATTGAAGGGAAACCGAAGGTGAGCCCTGTCGGTTTCCCTATTTTGACCGAGCTTGGTGCTCGGCCTCCTTTCAATTCCGGTGAGCTTGGCCGAAGTGGATGAGTGAAATGTGGATAGTTGTATGCAGAAATTGTGAAATTAAAATTTGAAATCAAAATCGGATCATTGTTTTGTGTAGGGGCAGTTCTGTTTTTGGCCGTTTCGGCCTAGCTTTGGTTGATCATTTTAAATTCTGTTTTTTTGGGCTAAATTTGATTGTTAGAGGGACGTATGGCCGCTGGAATCGTTCGATTTCGACATCTGACGCAAAGGTTATGCGCGTCGGAAGTTTATGTCAGGTTTTTTGTCCAAGTCAAATTAGTGAGCGCTTTTTGTAGAATTGTGACGTGTGATAGTGGCATGGCATTTTTTTATGCGTAAAGCCAATTTTGAGTGAGTTTTGGTTGAAGAAAAAACAAAAATGTGAAATTGAATAAAAAGGGGCAGATTCGGTTTCGGGATTTTTCCACCTAGTTGCAGCTTACCGTTTTGAAATCCGTCTTAGTATGTTAAACT
This sequence comes from Begonia peltatifolia, assembly GCA_022433055.1. Classification (NCBI taxonomy): domain Eukaryota; kingdom Viridiplantae; phylum Streptophyta; class Magnoliopsida; order Cucurbitales; family Begoniaceae; genus Begonia; species Begonia peltatifolia. The sequence goes on from CM039521.1 coordinate 10,632,366, forward strand.
AGGTTCCTAAGGGAACGTTTAGCCACTTGAATCGTTCGATTCTGTTAATGGACGCAAAAGTTATGTGCGTCCGAACTTTAGGCTGGTTTTCTGCCAAACCAACTTGGTGACCCGTTTTAGCTTGAATTTCATGGGTTTAATTAAGAGATGTTATTTTTAGCTATTTGATGAATTTTGAAGCGAGATTGATGAGTGATTGTTTGTGTTTTAGATTGAGGCATTTTTTTGACGAAGCTGTACATCGAGTGAGCTTAGAATGCCAGGTAAGTAGTGCATGCATGTGTTTTGCTCAAGTGGGCCTACACCGTAGAACTTTAGGATTTATGTGATTGATTGTGGAGTGCGTGCGTATTGTTTGACATGCATCACTTTTTTAAAACGGGAACAAAAATGGTTTTGAGCATGTTTTGAGTAAGTGGTGAGACGCATGGCACTGGTACCGCGGATCCTGCTAGTATGTGGGCCGGTACATAACTAACTGCGGATTTCGCTCGAGGAGTGGGCCGGCTGGGCCGTCACGCGGCTTGTATGTGTTGACAGTGAGGATGATGGGCAGTGGTACCGCGGATCCTACTAGTGTGTGGGCCGGTGCAACACCAATCGCAAATTCTGCTCGAGGAGTGGGCCGACTGGGCTGTCGCGGAACGTGTGTGTAGCAACTGTGGTCCCGTGCTGGGGAGACTGTGACGAGGGCGACGTATCAGGGTGTAGTGTGGCGCGAGGTACACCCTCACCCTGATGTGGTTGCTGTGCGGTGATGCGTGTGTATAACTTGTGGGCCTCGTTGCTGGGGAGTCTGGGGCGGTGGCGACGTGTCAGGGTGTAGAGTGGCGCTAAGTTCTTCCTTACCCTGGTGTAGCTACACTACGCGTCACAGATGTGACAACATGAGTGTGATAGGATTACATTGACGGCTTTTACTTTCATATTGTACTACTTACTGAGCGTTAGGCTTATGATGAGTGTTCTATGGTGTAGGTGCTGACGATTTTGCTGGTGAGCCTCGAGAGCCTAGTCCTGAGGCATAGGACGATTAGCGGCGTGCGACCGAGGTACCGGACGGCGGATTTTGTCAGGGCGACCCGACCCGTGGAGACGGTAAATGGTGGCTTGGCTATTGCGGGTATTTTATTTTGCTGTGTCGATGTACTGTTGATTAGACGAGTTGTATAGGCGTTAGTTGTATAGGGGTTTATGGAGTGCGTGTGTGATTTCAGTGACGTACGCATTTGCTTTACATGTAGGAGCTTGGTATTGCTCTATACTAGGGACTTTCCTCATTTATAGTTGATAGATTTTAGATGTTTTTAAACTTTGATTTTTTTCTAATATGGAGATTTTCTGGATGGTTGATAGATAAATATCATTAGTTTTTGGTGAACTGTGTGCAGGGTGTAAATTTTGGGATAGCCAGTTTTTAGGCGTTACTCTGCCAAAATTTCGGGAGAGAGGTTGGGAGTCGAGAGGTTATGGAATAGGTCGGGATGTGTACAGTGAGTGCTAGAGAAGTGTAGATGAGCGTGGGAGTGCGGCGTGATCGCAGGTGCACGGGCACGTGGCCCTGCGGGTGCTCACGGGTCGTGCGGCGCCGAGTGAGGGCGTGCGCGCGGCGTGCTGTATAAAGGCAGGGTGCGTGGAGCACGCGGCATTATGAGCGTGCGCAAGACGCGGTCATGTTGAGTTGGCACGTGCGGCACCACGAGGGTGCGCGCGGGGCATCGAAGTGGGGACGTGAGTGCGCGGCACCGGATTTGTGTAGTTCGAGGGGGTGTGTTGGACTCCTTCCTAAGACTTCGAGTCTTGTCGTTTTATTTTAAAACTATCTTAAATTGTTTTCTTTTCCGCTGCGTATTTTTTTTATATTGAGGATGTCGTGTCCCCTCTTCGGGGCACGAGTTGTTTTCGAATCGAGTCCTAATTGTTCTTTTGATTATTATTTGAAAACAAAAGTGGTATTAAATTGAGTGAGTTGCGTCAAGTTTCAGTATGTCTTAGTGTGTAGACGTACTGTAGCGCACCGGGAACGTGGGGTTTCTCGAGGTGTTACAGAAACTCATGAAGGAAGGTTAATTGGACACTTTGAAGTTAATAAAATATTGAGTGTGCTTTGTGAACAATTTTATTGGCTGAGAATGAAACATCATGTTCAAGTCATTTGTGAAAAGTGCATTGAGTGTAGGAAGGCCAAATCGAAGATTAGACCTTATGGACAATACACTCCTCTACCAATTCCTAACCAACATTTGGTGGACATATCGATGGATTTTGTGATTGGTTTGTCAATGACACAAGGAGAGAAGGATAGCATATTTGTGGTAGTAGATAGGTTTAGTAAAATGACTCACTTTATAGCATGTTCAAAGACAAATGACGCTACTCATGTGGTAGAGTTATTCTTTAAAAAAGTTATGTGTTTACACGAAATTCTTAAAATCATTGTAAGTGATAAAGATGTTAAGTTCCTAAGTCACTTTTAGATAACTTTATGGAGTAAGCTAGGGACAAAACTCTTATTATCAACCATGGCACACCCCCAAACGGATGTACAAACCGAAGTGGTAAATAGAACACTTTCTACGTTGTTAAGAGTGATTATTTCTAAAAATTTGAAACAATGGAAAAAATGTTTACCTCATGTTTAATTTGCTTATAACCGAGTTGTTCATTCTACTACTTCATATTCACCCTTTGAAATTGTTTATGGATTTAATCATTTATCTACTCTTGATATTTTATCTCTACCTACTAACGAATTTGTTAATCTTGATGGAGAGAAAAAGTCTAAATTTGTTAGGGACTTGCATGTGAAAGTACAAGAGAATATTCAAGAGAGAAATTATCATTATGCACGTCAAGTCAACAAAAGCTGCAAGAAAATTATATTTGAACCCAGATATTGGGTTTGGATACAACTTTGAAAAGAGAGGTTTATAAATCAACAGAAAAGCAAGTTGCATTCACGAGGAGATAGACTTATCCAAGCCATAAATCGCATTAACAACAATGCCTACAAAACTTACCTATCAAATATGGTAATGTTAGTTCATCTTTTAATATTAGCACTTATCTTTATATGATGCAGGAGATTCGAAGATGAATCTTTTCAAAGAGAGAGGGAATTATGTGATCCAAAGAGCAACAAAGTTCAAGCCTAAAAGCAATAATCTAATTGAGAACATTGGCGGCCTAATGACGCGATCCAAAGCTAAGAAGATATGTGAGGCCTTGCAAGGATTGATTTTAAAGATGCAAGAGATAGTGGAGTTGCGACAACTTGATATAAAACTATTGAATATGTCGAGTATTGAAGATAATAAAGTTGAAGCAAGGAAGGCCAAAAATACGTGAAAATTTAGAGAGGGTGCAGTGAACATACGAATGTAAGAATTAAAAAACACATGTGTCATGTACATGCATACGCAGGAATTAAAAATTACATGCGCCAAGTACATGCTCACACAAGGATCATTATCCCACGAAATTTCTTAGTTATTTTATCATTTTACTTCTTTTAGTTTAGCTAATTTAATTTTAACGTGTAGTCTATTTTAATGGAAAAACACATTCGATTTAAAAGAATAAGTTTGAATTAAAAATTGAGTTTTTTTTAGAGAAGATTTCTCTTTGGTTCTTTGCAAAGAACGATGATCTTTTTCAAGTCATGTTTGAAAATTTTCGCTTGATAGTTTTGGTTCTTAACAACAAGTTTGGTCTAGATCAAGCTCCTGTTTGATAACTACGGTTCTATCGAATTCTTCGATTGGGGTCTTAATTCCTTACTTTATTCTTGAATTGAAAATGTGTTCCTTTGAACTATTCTACTTGTTGAAAGGTTTCCAATCTTCTAATATTTGGGGTTCGCATCAAAATGGATTAAAGCTGGGAAGAAAATATATAAGACTATGAATGAACATTATTAGTGGTTTCCCTTAAGGGAAGATTGCACCAAAGGCTTCAGGACAAAAGAAAATAGCACCTTACTAGTTTGAATTTGTCCATCTAGTTTTCAAGCCTCCATTGATATGAGTCAAATTTTTGGTTTGAGGACATCTAGAGCAAATAGAGGGACATAATTTGGAGATGTTGGCCCGATCATCAAAGATGGCATGAAAGAGTTGATTGAGGAGTCTTGGATTTGTGATCAAATCCTTTCTCACCAGTGGAGAATGATGTTGTCACGCCCTTAGACACTATACCTAAAAATCTCAAAAATATATTTTTTTTTATTCGAAATCTTAAAACATCATCGTGTAAAACATTAAATCGTTTATAACAGAATAACAATCTTTTTGTGGAAGCCTATTATAAAGTAAACTTAATTCCAAGTATTGAAAACACTAAAACAGGAGTTTCGGTCGACACTTGTGGAGACGGGTCGACACTTCATTTCTCTCTATTTGACATCGGTCGACACTTACAAAGATAGGTCGACACTTCATTTCTCTCTATTTTGACATCGGTCGACACCTACAAGGATAGGTCGATACCCCTTACAAAATTGGTCAACTCTTACTAAGATATGTAATAACCCGGGAATTTTGAATTTATATTTTTATTTTTGGAATTTTTAGTTTAATCCCGGTCGGAGTTTTGAGAAATATTTCAACGGGAAAGATTTGAATTATAAGACTCGGAGCCTACTTTTGAAATTTTTTTTTCAGAATCTCAAGTCGGGAGATCGAGAAATTAACGAAATTATGGAAGATTTAAGTACGTGAGGGCAGTTTTGTAATTTGGTATATATAAAAAAAAAAAAAAAATCTCACATAACAACCGAATGGCTTCGGGAAGAAGCCATTCGGCTGTTTTCCCTTGCCACCGAGGGAAGCAGGGGAGTGGCGATCGGGAGTGGAGGTGCGATCTTCGATCGGTGGACGTCCAACTCGAGGGTGTGAGCGAAATCGCGACCGAGTGGTTCTTCTCCGGCGATTCGGAGTCTTTTGGTTGCTGTAGCTCGAATTTCCGAAGGTAGCGAGGCCGAGCGTGTTCTGCCGACGACCGCGAAGGGCGGGTTGCTGACCAGCTCTGCCATCGACGATTTGGGCGCCTTACTGGAATATTACTTTTTCCGTTGCGCGCAGAACTTCATTTGCTCGGTAAGCCTCTCTTCCTCCCTCTGTCTGTTCTGTCCGGTTTGGCCGAGTGTAAGGCTCGGCCCCTTCCCCCTCCATCTTCGGTAATTTTGGCTGAAGTATTGATGGGGAAGTGCCGGGAAATTGGAAGGGGGGGAACCGAAGGCGAGCCCTGTCGGTTTCCCTGTTGTTGGCCGAGCTTGGTGCTCGGCCTCCTTTCAATTCCAGCAATCTTGGCCGGAATGTATAAGTGGGATATGACCAATTCTGTATAGGAGTTGTGAAATTCGAATTTGGATCAAGAATCGGACGTTTTTTTGTTTGGAGGCAGTTCTGTTTTTGGCCGTTTCGGCCTACGTTTGGCTGATCATTTTAAATTCTGTTTTTGTGGGATAAATTAGGTGGTTCGGGGAACCTATGGCCGCTGGAATCGTTCGATTCCGATATCTGACGCAAAAGTTATGCGCGTCGGAAGTTTATGCGAGATTTTGGTTTAAGTCAAATTAGTGACCGTCTTTCGTGGAAAATTCGACGTGTGAGAGTAGCATAGCCATTTTGATGCATATAACTAGTTGGGAGTGAGTTTTGGTTGAAGGGAAGTGAAAATGTGAAATTTTAATAAAATGGCAGATTCGGTTATTGGCATTTTTTCGCCTATCTGCGGCCTACCGATTTAAAATCCATTTTAGGATGTTAAACTAGGTTCCTAAGGGAACGTTTAGCCACTTGAATCGTTTGATTCCGTTGACGGACGCAAAAGTTATGCGCATCCGAACGTTGAGCTGGTATTCGGCCAAACCAAACCAATGGACCGTTTTAGTTGGAATTTAATGAGTGTAGTTAGATAAGATTATTTTTAGCTAATTGGTAAATGTTGGGAGAAATACTGATGAGAAATTGGTTGTGTTTTAGGTTGAGGCTTTCTGTTGGCGAAACTGTGTATCGAGCGAGCTTAGGATGCCAGGTAAGTAGTGCATGCATGTGTTTTGCCCAAGTGGGCCTACACTGTAGAACTTTAGGGTTATGTGATTGATTGTGGTGTGCGTGCGTATTGTTTGACATGCATCATATTTTTTAAAAAAACGGGAACGAAAAGGATTTTTAGCATGTTTTGATGTATGAGGTGAGACGTGTGGCGGTGGTACCGCGGATCCCGCTAGTGTGCGGGTCGGTGCTTCACCAGTCGCGGATCCTACTCGAGGGGTGGGCCGGCTGGGCCGTCATGCGGTAAATGTATTGACGGTGAGGATATGGGCAGTGGTACCGCAGATCCTACTAGTGTGTGGGCCGGTGCAACACCAGTCGCGGATCCTACTCGAGGGGTGGGCCGGCTGGGCTGTCGCGAAACGTGTGTGTGTGGCAACTGTGGCCCCGTGCTGGGGAGGCTGGGACGGGGGCGACGTGTCAGGGTGTAGAGTGGCGCGAGGTACACCCTTACCCTGATGTGGTTGCCGTGTGGTGATGCGTGGGTGTAGCTTGTGGGCCTCGTTGCTGGAGAGTCCGGGACGGTGGCGACGTGTCAGGGTGTAGGGTGGCGTGAGGTTCCTCCTTACCCTGGTGCGGTTGCACTGCGCGTCACAGATGTGACAACATGAGTGTGAGTGTAGAGACTGCATGTGATAGGATTGCATTGTCGGCTTTTACTTTCATATCGCATTACTTACTGAGCGTTAGGCTTATGTTGTGTGTTCTGTGGTGTAGGTGCTGACGATACCGCTGGTGAGCCTCGAGTGCCTAGTCTTGAGGCGTAGGATGGTTGGTAGTGTGCGACTGCGGCACCGGATGGCGGACTTTTGTTAGGGCAACCCGACCCGTGGATATGGTAGGTTGTGGCCTGGTCGGTTTGTGGGTTTTCTTTCTTTTGTGGTGATTATGTACTGAGGATGGGATTGATTATTGTATATGCGTCAGTGTATAGGTGTATATGGAGTGCGTGTGATTTTGGTGACGTACGCGGATATTTTCCATGTTAGAGTACGTTATTTCTCTATACTGGAGACTTTCTTCATTTGTATTTGATGGATTTTCGTCGTCTTCTTACTCTGATTTGGGTTGGGATGATTTCTCTGGACGATGGATAGGTAAATATTGTTGGATTCTGGTGAATTGTGTGCAGGGTTAAATTTTGGGTTAGCCAGTTTTTAGGCGGTACTCTGCCGAAATTTTGGGAGAGGGGTTGAGGTTCGAGAGGATACGAAATAGGTCAAGGTGTGTGTATGATGAATGCTAGAGGAGTTCATATGAGTGTGGATGTGCGGCGTGATTGCAGGTGCGCGGGGCATGCGGCCCTGTTGGGTACCCACGGGTCGTGCGACACCGGGTGAGGGTGTGCGCTCGGACGTGCTGTGCAGCGGCAGGGTGCGTGGGGCATGCGGCGCTGTGAGCGTGCGCGAAACACAGTAACGTTGAGTGGTATGTGCGGCACCGTGAGAGTGTGCGTGAGGTGTCGAAGGGGAGACGCGAGTTGTTTTCGAATCGAGTCAAAAAAAAAAAAAGGGGAGTAAATTGGAAACAAAAGGGTATTAAATTGAGTGAATTATGTTAAGTGTTTGTGTGTGTGTGTAGTGGGTAGATGCACTGTAGCACACCGGGGATGTGTGGATTCTCGGGGTGTTACAAGATAGGCCGACACTTCATTCCTCTATATTTGATATCGGTCGACACCTGCAAGAACAAGTGGACACTTCTTGCAAAATTGGCCGATCCTTACTAAGATAGGCCGATACTTCATTCTTCTCTGTTTGATATCGATAGACACCTGCAAGGACAGGTCGACACTTCTTGCAAAATTAGTCGACCCTTACTAAGATAGGCCAACACTTCATTCCTCTCTATTTGATATCGGTCGACACCTGCAAGGACAGGTCAACACTTCTTGCAAAATTAGTCGACTCTTACTAAGATAGGTCGACACTTCACTAGAAAACTTAACTGAGACCCTCTAAAAACGACCGCAATTATCGTAAACTTTCTAACAGGGACCTATAGCATACTTAACTCCCAATTTCACATTTCTTATTAAAAAAAACAAGCAGCCTACCCTTCCATTTACCGTTAAACCGATTCACCTATTCAAAATATTCAATATGTATTTAAACATAAAACCATTTAATCGAACTCCTAAACTTCTCCTATCTACACATCCAAAACAATTCAACACCTAAATACTTGACTATATGTCATAACCTCTACACATCACTCCCAAAACACTATCACACAGCCCACGGGTCAATCACGCTCCGACAACCACAAGCGCTCTCCCACGACCATCCTTCTTCAATGGCATCACTCGTCGGGTTTAGGTAAGACATCCTCACCTTCTTTTAAATCATCTACATCACATAAACATCTATGAGCTAAAAGCTCAGCAAGTCAACGTAAATGTAAATGTATGTTGTGCGTATGCAGTTCGTAAAACATGCAGTCATTTCATTACATAGCGAGATATTACCGGGGGTTTACTCTCCCCAGATAGAGAAGGCACATCAAGCGGTTAGACAGCCTTCTCCATTTATCGGGGGGGAAACATGCTCCACCTACGAGATAGCCACGTCTGAACCCCACCCCGGCGTGCCGGGATTACATGCATTCATTTCTTTTCATTTGTTCATTTCTTTTCGTAAAACATGTGCTGAAATTCGTTTTCATGCTATTTTTTGAAGAACGTGATGCATGAACAATTCATAATGCTTAAATGTATAAAACAATTGATGGAAACATAAAAGACATTCTATAACTTAAACAACCTAACTACCCGTCTAATTTACAATAAAACAATCTAAATCCTCAAATCTTCGAGAACGAAATTTCTTGTCGGATAGGCTCAATCGACCAAGCAAATCATGAATACTTATCTTGGGTCCTTTGCAATTTAACTTGGAGTCCGTTTTCTTTAACTGTAGAAATCAAACAACCTAACAAAACATCAAATTGAAACACTTAACATACACACAAGAAACTTTCAGATTTTCTTATAATAATTTTTCGTCCAATTTCAAACACTTATAACTTTCTCGATATAACTCGGAATTGAGTAATTCCAAGTGCTATGGACTCCTCTAAGAGTCTATTTTCTAATGGCACAAGTCACTTACCAAAAGAGAATCAATACCTAGGCCGAACATCACAATAAAAGAATCTATTCTGTTTTTCATAAAATTCAAACTCACCTATAATTTTCACTTCTATTATGCATAATCTTCCATTTTACTCCATCCAATATCTTTAGAACTTCTAAACCTAAGTTGGAACATCCAAAAGAAGAAGAAAGACTAACTCTAACTCTGATTTTTCGAAGATCCAAAACCCATGCTAAAAACTCTCCACTAACATCACTAAAACATGCACTTTTGCATGAAAAACTCAAGATTAATTTAAACCTTACCTTAATCCCTTTAAATGAGGAAGTCTCGGCTGAAAAAAACTGAGAGAAGAGAGTAGACGGCTGCTGAAGACGTGGGAAATGGAAGAGAAGATTGTGGTTTTTTTTAATAAAGTTTAACTTTAACCTATTTACTTAATTTACACCTAAATTTTAATTTCCTAAAAATTGACCTTATTTCTTATTTTCAATATTTTTCACTCTTTTTATTTCTTCTTTTCGCTTATTTATTTTCCTTTTCTCTTTTGCTAATTCTCACTTCTTCCTTTGTTGTTTTCATCTATCGTTTTAAAATAATTAATCGAATATTATTAGGACACAATGTACAAAAGTTTCGGGTGTTACAGATGTGTCACAAGGATCATTACAAGATCATATGCCAAGTGACTCATTAACCTTTATATGCCTCTATAACGACTCTAAAATTTATTTTTGTTTTTTCCCAATTTGAAATTCTAAAATTTTTTCCAAATCGATTTGCAAATTAGATTAAATTGGCTCGTTATAAAACCCTAACTTTCTAAATTTGAAATCCTTTAAAATAGCAGAATTTTTTTTATTATATGGAAGCTTTGAAACAACTATCAATAAATATTTTTAAAGTATTCAACATTAAACAAACATTAAATAAAATTTCATTTATTAATTTCAAAACAATAACGTAGCAAATTAAAAATTCAATAGCTTTAAAATTGAAATTAAATGCAACTAAATACGTGATATCATTTTAAACGGTATAAAATCATAACTTAAAAATTTTATTCGGAACCAACGACAACGTCTTCGTCTGTATACTCGCCTGCCTCTAGAAAATTCTCGATCAGCGCTAGTTCATACTCAAATAAAAACTCACCTACATCACAAAACTATAACGTGAGATAAACTAATTAAATAAAAATACGTGTATGTGATTTTAATTACATACATTTTCTAATTTCATGCTTTAAAAGTTACTTACTAGATGAAACTCATTTTTCAATCCTTACCATGCATTCAGATTTTTAAAAAACTAACAATTTTTTGCCCTCATAAAGTGTCATTAGTCATCTTAATAATCATGCGTTCAGATTTTCATTAATCATCTCATGTGATACACTTAGGACTCCACGACCTCAATCTAAGACCAATGTACTATCTTTTACATTCCTGTTAACTAATGTTTTCGCTAGTTTTGTAGTTAGTCCTTCTAGGAAGCTCAAGGTGAAGTCGATTGCTCGAGTTGTGGGTAAGACAACAATTATCCTTGTTGAGTAGCATCGTCGGAGTCTTTAGCATGGAAGAGGGAATTTTTCTTTCCAATGACAAATTATGTAAGTTAATTTTAAACATTTTAATTTGGCAAAACATTGGCCATTTTATTTTGGAATATTTTAAAATTTTAAGAAGTGAGGAAGAGAAACCAAGTGAAGAAGAATCATGCGAAGAGGAGATTCGCAAAGTGTAGCGGGCACAAGAGAAGAAGGGCAAGCTAGAGACAACCAAACAACAAGGGGGCGCACGCAAGCAACAACAGGCGCGCGCGCAAAGGAAAGCTGGCGTGCACGCGAGAAAGACCCGGCCGACGAGGCACGCATGAGGAGGCAACCTGATGGCCGATGCTAGGGCACGCGTGGGCCGAATGATCGAGCCTCCAACGGCTAGTTGGCCGAACGCTCCAACAGCTTTCTTCTCTTTCAATCTTTTCCTGTAATTTCTCCTTGATCTCTTTTGTTTCTTTTAAGCTCAATTGAGAGCTCATGGTAGAGACAACTTTGAATTGAAATTAAAACAGAGATTCTTCTCGTCGTTCTTCAGAGCGTATTCCTTCGGGAATTTCGGGTGACTGTCGACCGGTGAGTCATATCCGATTCGAAGCCCCTCACAGTGTCTCTCTTTTCTGGTCCGTCATATCCAGGAAGGAAGCGCCTCAGCTACCCTTTTGTTCGGTGCGTAATATCCGAACTCAAAGGTGCCAAAATTGTCCTCCAGGTTTGCTGGTTCTCTGGAGGCTCTTATTACCACTTCTCTCCGACTTTCAAAGATTGGAAAGCAGAAGGAGGTGGAAAACCACACCTCGCTATGTGGAATCTTGAAGACTCCTCTGTCAGGCGGCTTTCAAGTAGCCGTTCGGACCAGACTTGGTGCTTCATCAAGTCCATTTCAATTGGGCAATCTTCCATCTACATTTTCATGTTGTTCTGTGCTTAATTGGGAGACTCTTCGGAACTGTTGACCAAGAGCATCTTTGCTGTTATTTTCATCTCTATTTTGAGTGTTTTCTTTTCCTTGTTTGTGTGTTTTTCTGCTGCCATTGTTTGTTATTGTCTATCTTCGTTTAGGTTCTTCCATTTCTATCACCAGGGGCATCCATCACGGTCCAAAAGTGTATCATCTTGTATCAGAACGCAGTTGCCCCTCGTGAATTTGTTTTCTATTTTTCTTTGATGAAATTGTTCTCTGTTTTGTCGAAAATTGTTGCTTGCTGTTTGAGTCATATGCTATTGGTTTGAAATTGAATTGTAGACTCTCTGTTGCCTTTTATGTTTCCATTACTTGGTTTAAATTATTTTGCTGTTCCAATTGTTATAATCTATTGCAAAATTTATTGATTTTTGAATGACTGTAATTCTTTTTTCTGTTTTATTTGGATAACATTGCTTATTTCAATGGTTACATGATCTATTGAAGAATTTAATTGTTTAGGAAATCTCTTGGAACTAACTAAACCTAAGATACGTTGCTGAAATCCATTTTCTGTTTTCTTATGGTTAGCCTGCTGTTTTTAATGAAATGTTTGTTGCAAATTCTGCATTTCATTGATTAATAATTCTTGGAAAGTTTTGACAAGCTTTATAAACGATTGACAACATTCTGTTTACATGATTATTCCTAATAGCATGCCTATTGTTAGTTTAAAACAGCATGTTTTGTTGCTCTAATTTTCAGTTGTTTGACCAATAGTTAAAATCTGTTTGGTTGATCATTAGTTTCTGTCTTATTCATTTGAGCAGCAGGATTATAACACTTGAAATTTAATTGTAAGCTGTTTATTTTGCTGCATATTACTGGGAAGAACATGTTTCAAATTCTACATTTCAATGTTCAAATTTATGTGAAATTTTTTGTTGGTTGGAAAACTCAAATACTAACTCTGTTGATTGAATTCTGCTAAATTCCTTTCATTGCTGGTTTGTGTCTTTTGGTTCACTGTTTTAAGGCATCTCACAGGCTTTAAGTTGCTGAAAAACTATTGCAAAATCTGGTTATTAGAAAGTATGAAAAACCTGGTTTTTGAGTGTTCGAAAATTCTGTGCTGGAAGGTAATTTGCTAAACTGTTTTTGAATGCTATGAAAATCTGATTTCTGGTTGTTGAGTTTAATTCCTGTTTTAATGCATAATTGCTTGCTTAAAATCACCTACCTATAAACATTAATTCTGTTTTAGCAGCAAGTATAGAATTGGAATTTGATTGTAGCTTACCATTTGCTGTTTTCGAATTGCAAAAATCTGAGCAGATTGGTTTGCAAATTCTAAGAAATCTGTTTGCTCAATTTCTGCATACATATTTTGTTTAAGATTCTGTTAAATTGTTGAAGTTGAAAGTATATTTGTGAACTTGCTGAAGATTAATTTGCTTGTTTAAAAATGATTGCATGTTAAAATTTGTTGGCTGGAAATATGTTTTACAATTCTGTTTGCTAATATCTGTTCAATCTGGTAATCAGAATCTTAAACTCTACTTGTTTCATTTCTTGCATATCTAGTTCATAAAATTGTTTGAGGAATCTGTTTTTGTGCTGAGTTGTAAACAATTTGTGATCTTATTTGGCTGGATATAACTTAGCTATTTCTGTTTTATGGCTGGACATTGTTGAACAAAATTAGTAAAATTTGTTGCTGGAATTATATCTCTTGCTGGATGATTTACTTGCTGAATTAATGGGTTGCAAATCTTGCCGGTTTAAAATGGGTGCAAATCTGGTTATTGCTCAAGCATGCTAGGCTAGTATTTATCATCTTTTGGTTGATGTTATAGCTTTTTTTTTTCTTTTTACTATAGCAGCGCACTTAATGGTTTAAATGGTGATAATCCTATACACTTTGTTGTTCTGTTTTTAGTGATTGACCGAGAAGATAAATTTTTAATAGCCTAATTGCATATTGTTGACCTGATTTTAGCACGTTTTATTGCTGTGACTTTCTGTTTTGCTGTTTGTTTGTTTGTTTTTTTTTTTTTTTGTTTGTTTTATTATGTTATAATTTTCTGTTTTGTTTTGCTGTTTTAGCTTGTGTCCCTGTCCAAAATTCAGCATATTAATCACTCCTCGTTGAATCAAGTTGTTAGTAAGCTGTTTTTAATGGACTGTTTGTTTGCTGTGAAATTAGTTTTGTTGCTGTGATTTATGTGTTCGCTGGGTTTGCTTTGCATAATTATTGCCTCTTAATTTTTGGTTTTTCGTTATAATCTTTGCTATTTTGTTTTGAGTGTTGTAATGGCTAGGCAAAACCAATCCATCTATTACCAAGACCCTTATGTTTATGAGCAAAATCGAAACCCATCCTACCAAGATTTCTATGGTTATGAATATCAACCTAGGCATAGAACATCCACGGGAAGGATAGAAGAGTTTTACGTTCCTACCTTTAGAGGCTTAGATAGGAAAGAATTTGATTATTGGTTGGACGAGGCTGACTTGTACATTGCCAATCGTTAATGTTCGGAATGTGACAAGGTCGAACTAACTACTAAGAAATCCCGAGATTATGCTAGTGATTGGTGGAAAAATCTTTTAACAAGTAGAAATAGGAATTTTGAGGATAAGATTACTACTTGGAGAATGCTAAAGGATGTCATGAAAAAAAAGTTCCGACCAAATAGCTACCCCCTAGAACCAAGTCATCGGATTTTCTCGAGGAAACCAAACCCACTAAAACCACTACCCAGCTTTGATTCCCTCTATAATGAGTTTATGAGCAAATACCCTCTCAAAGGAAATGAAAAGGCCATTTTAGTGTAACAAACTCCAAGGCTAAGAGTTAGGGACATCAAGTGTGCCCAATGCTTTGGTTTTGGACACTTGGTTAATATTTGTCTAGTAAACCCATAGTGAACTTAGAAGAAAACACTTCAAAGCCAAAAATTAAGGTTATTAAGTGTTTTCATTGTCTTGAAATTGGACATGTAGCGTCCTTATGCCCTTCCAAGCCCTCTAGAAAATTAGTAGAAAATCTTAAGGAGGTTGACATTTTAGAGAAATTAGAGGAACCAACCAAGGAAGAGGATCCTTCTCAAGAGAAACCCTTTTATGACCGAGGAAACCACCCACCCAAGGAACAGGTTGTTGAGTTAGAAGAAGAAATTTGTTATCCTCACAAAAGTTCCCTACTCAAGTTGGATGATTGTTAGGATATACGATACCCAAGCAATCGGCTAATGTTACGTATTCCAATTTCCCTTGATAATGACGTTGATGATAACCTTGTTGTGTTTGAGCCACTTGCAGGAAAAGATGATTACTTGGCCGAAAGTTTGGAGGAAAAGAAGGATAATGAAATCCTTTCGGTCCATGAAGATAATGCAAGCACATTAGCTCATCACTTGCCCAAACCTACCTACAATGCAATACCAAGGTTTGCCTAATCAAATACTTTGATTGATTGATATTTTAGGATTGGATGGATTGTAGGATTGCATGATATAGGTCTTACCTTAGGAAATAATTTTTTTTTGTTGAAATTCTTGGATTTATTGCATGTTTCACCTTTAAGAGCCATTAAGGGTAATTTATCTAATGTTACTGGTGATTGTCCTTTAGTTAGTGACTTTAACTATCAAGACAAGATTGAATATGGAAAATTGATAGTTAATCGTGATTTTTGTGATCCCTTTTTGTGCCTAACAAAAGTTGACTCTAATGTTGTGAAAAGTAAATATGTTGCTATTTTATTTTTGTGGTTTGAGCTTGTGGACAGCCCCATGAAAACTTTGTGGCTACCCAATCTTTTGATGTTAGATGGTAATCAAGGAACCAATGAGTTGGTTAGTGCAACAATAACGAGGTATGTACCGTTTAACAATTTAATTGATTGGATATTTCGGATTGGTTTGATGGAAAATTGTGCTAATAAAGGTATTTATTTTGCTTCATGTTCTAGCTTTGCATTATTTGATTACTATGTTAAATATTATTTAGCCAAGCGTGAGTATGAAATAATGAAAAGGACTAGGAAGAATGGAACCAAAGATAATATCTTAGGTTATTTTCAAAAATATTGTAGGTGGTTAAAAGGATTTCAACTATATATAATAATGAGATGCAAGGGAAGTCATCCACTGGATTTGAGATCAAATTCTCAATCGCCCAGAGAGGATGATACACCTAGGACTCCACTGCCTCAATCTAAAACCAAGGTACTATCTTTTACATTCCTTTTAACTAATGTTTTCGTACAGTCTTTCTAGGAAGCTTAAGGAAAAGTCAAATGCTCGAGTTGTGGGCAAGACAACAATTATCTTTGTTATGTAGCATTGTCAGAGCTTTTAGCATGGAAGAGGGAATTTATCTTCTCAATGACAAATTATATAACTTAATTTTAAACATTTTAGTTTGGCAAAACATTGGCCATTTTATTTTGGAATATTTTATAATTTTAAGAAGTGAGGAAGAGAAACCAGAGAAGAGGAGATTAGCAGAGTGTAGTGCACACAAGAGAAGAAAGGCAAGTTGGAGACGACCAAACAACAAGGGCGCACACGCGTGCACGAAGGAAAGCTGGCATGCACACAAGGAAGACCCAGGCTGACGAGGCACGCGTGAGGAGGCAGCCTGATGTCCGATGCTAGGAATCGAGCCTCCAACAGCTAGTTGGTTGAACGCTCCAACGGCTTTCTTCTCATTCAATCTTTTCCTTTTCTGATTTCCTGTAATTTCTCCTTGATCTCTTTCGTTTCTTTTAAGCTCAATTGAGAGTTCATGGTAAAGACGACTTTGAATTGAAATTAAAACAGAGAATTCTTCTTGTCGTTCTTCGGAGCGTATTCCTTTAGGAATTTTGGGTGACTATCGATCCGTGAGTCTTATCTAATTCGAAGCCCCTCACGGTGTCTCTCTTTTCTGGTGCGTCATATCCAGGAAGGAAGCACCTCGGCTACGCTTTTGTTCGGTGCGTAATATCTGAACTCAAAGGTGGCAAATTGTCCTCCAAGTTTGCTGGTTCTTTGGAGGCTTTTATTACCACTTCTCCTTTCCAACTTTCAAAGATTGGAAAGCAGAAGGAGGGTGGAAAACCACACCTTGCTCTGTGGAATATTCTACACCGAAGTCTCCTCTGTCAGGCAGCTTTCAAGTAGCCGTTTGGACCAGACTTGGTGCTTCATCAAGTCTCATTTCAATTGGGCAATCTTCCATCTACATTTTCGTTTTGTTCAATGCTGAATTGGGAGACTCTTCGGAACTGTTAACCGAGAGCATCCTTGTTGTTATTTTCATCTATGTTTTTAGTGTTTTCTTTTCCCTATTTGTATGTTTTTTCGCTGCCATTGTTTGTTATTGTCTATCTTCATTTAGGTTCTTCCATTACGATCACTAGGGGAATTCATTATGGTCCCAAAATGTATCATTATGCGTTCAGGTTCTCATTAGTCATCTCATGCGTTTAGACTGTCATTAGTCTTCTCGTGATTTCCATCATTTCTATTTATTTTCATACATTTCATACTTGCATACATTATGTCCTATCATTTTTATCTTTCTAAATTCCTATGTCAATGTCGATATATGCGTGTCTAAATAATAATATAATTGAATAATAAAATACTTTAAAGAAAATAGTTTAATAAATGTTTCGTGATGTAGGGCTTTCGGCCAAAATATTGAAAATCTAGTATTTTACTTGCCTAGATTTCGAGAAGAAAGAGGGAATGAGATTTTAGGTTTTTTTTTTGAGTATTGGATTGATCTTCATTGCCTAGAAATTAAGAAGATTTCAACTTTTTCGTTAATCCTAAAATAATTCATTTGATGTAATAATGGTAGAACTTCCTTACCAATAAAGTTCTAGCGTTGGATTTTCATATTAATTTAGTCATCCTTAACGATCAAAAATATTCGGTTGATAAGAAAAGTTTTGGGTTTTGGTCGGTTCAGGTCAATTGGGCCAGTTTAGTCTAGTTCTGAGTTGCTAGTCCGGTTTAGTTCTCGCTAACCCATTTAGTTGTTGGATGGTCTGGTTTGATTCAGAATAAAAATTCTGAACCAATTTCTTCTTTCTTCTTCTTCGTCTGTGAGGGTTTTGTCGAGAGAGGGAGAATGCGTCAGAGAGAGACAAAGGGAGAGAGAGTCGTTTGAACGAAGGTGGAGTCAGCGCAGTCCTAGCGAATTCTGACTTTCACGGTGCTGTTCACTGTGGTTGGAGTGGTTGAATGGTGGTGGGCTTGGCGAGATAAGCTCTCTGATAACCTCACTATCTGTTGGTGTAATTTTCCCCTTTATGGAGTTGGGAGTCACCACTAAGTGATTTCCATATCAATTTAAAATCGTTCGTTCATAACTTTTTTTTCTATGCATATTTGGGCCTGAAATTTTAGGGTTTATTCTATACATCTAGGCCACAATTCATGTGGAACGTCATTAGTTAGATCAATTTTTATTGCATTCAAAATTTGCTATAGAATGCAGGAAAAAAAAATTGTTGCGTAAATTATAACATTTCAAATTTCGTTGTACATCTCAGAGTTAAACTTTTCCTTATTGTATAAGATTATATATTGAAAGCACTATATGACACAGACCATGAGAACCTAGAACCAACCCAAATCCTTCTCATTTTACATGCATCCTATAGTCTTTAAACTTGGAACCATTTTCTTGAATGCGATCAAGTGTTCTTCAACAGAACTACCATCTATCAACTAATGAGAATATAAATGTTGCATCAGGTATAGCTTATTTGTTACGATTTTCTTCCCACACAACTACTCTAATTTTGACTATAATACGGTTGTAATTGTCTTATTGAGACGTTCTACAAAATCTAATTTGACAAGTTTTTTACGCTTTCAAATTTTCTTCTCTTCCCTTCTAGACGTACGGTATTTTATCGAGCTCTAGAAGTGTATTATCTAAATTCATTGGTACAAACACATCTCGCACCTACACCTACCATAATAGAAATATTATATTTTGATCTAATAACGGGGTATAAAATTTCAGCTAACTCGTTGGAACAGCTTTAATAAAATATTCACTTCCAAATTTGAAGGTGCAACACCCAGAATTTCTGCTGAAATAATTTTTAAATTTATGTATCGGTAAACGACGGAATTTTAGTCGGAATCGATGGCGAAAAATTTATACTGTTAAGTAAAGAATTATTTTGAAGCTAATGTACAAGAGAAAATTATAAAAATCTAATCGGGAAGGGACTGAATAACCGTTTGGTTAAAAGATTAAAAGGTAAGCGCCCCCCCCCAATAAAAAAAACTCCCGATGTTTTCCTTCCCCTCCCGTACAAAACCCTTTCTCCCCCTGTTGTAACGCCCCGAAAATCCTCCGTGATTCCCGGTTCACTACCAACTATTACTCGTCAATATCTCTCATACTCTTTACTAAATATTTCTTAGAAATTGGGAAGCTTTATTTTTCGACTCAAAACGACTTTTTCCAAGGTCACAAGAATGTGTGTTCCTCGATTACAGCCTAAATCACAAGGGCTACATCACACTTCACCTCTCCTTGGGCCGTGTCTATGTTTCTTGTGATGTAGTATTTCATAAATCCTCTTTTCCTTTCTCTAAAAATACTTTCAATTCCTCTATTCCAGCTATTTTTTTTATTCAAAACGACTTCCAAAAGAATATGCATAAATGCCTCAGCGGAAACTCGTTTAAAATCAATTTAAAGAAACTTTGCTTTCTAAATACATAAAAATAAAAAGACCGGTCGACACCTGCAAGAGCCGGTCGACACTTCAGTTGTCTTGGGTTTCCATCGGTCGACACTGACAAGCACTGGTCGACACTACATATCTCTCGGATCCTTTCATCAGTCGACACCGGGGACACCGGTCGACACTTTTACACCCATTTTAGAGAGGGGTCGACATCTGCTGTCGCAGGTCGACACCTTGATCCTCTATGTCTGCGTAGGTCGACCCTCGCAGTCGACACCACTGTGTTACAGCCAAGCTCCTGCTCGATCACCAAAATGCATGAAAGGATCGGTTAGGCCCTCGGATCTCAGCCAAGCCGAGAAACCCTTGAGAAAAACAACAAAATGAACAACCAAATGTGCTTTAAATGAAATGAAATTTGGTGTGAGATTAGTGGAGTGAGTGAGGTGTGTGATGGTGGTGGTCGTGGTCCAGATTGATTAGAAATGACAAACTTGTGCAAACAAACCCGCAAGTCGGCCGAAGAGACAATATTATGTTCTCGGCAATCACAACCTTTCCATGGAAAGGCTCTCAACTTGGGAAACCGGTTTTGGCCACTTCCTTCTTGTTTCCTTCCCTTGAAAGGGAGGACAGAAAAGTGGAACACAAGCTCGAGTAACAACCTTGAGTTGCCAAGCTAGGAGGCTACTCCTAATCGGTTCAT
>CM039521.1:10652405-10677987 GCA_022433055.1 Begonia peltatifolia
TTACCTTGAATGGTGGTGGGAAAACTCTCTCGGTTTCCTCTTAGAAAACATCCGATGCTCATTAACTTTGCCAACCAAAATACAAACACCAATGCTATGCTTATATAGGCCTAGGATGGAGGGTTTTAGGGCTGTGCTTTGGTCTTCAAAAACTTGGTGCAAAGGAGCTTGTAACCGGCTCCAAGTGTTGTAGTGTGCGGCCGAGATGATAGCAGCCAAGTGGTCGATCAATGGCTTGCTGAATGCCATGTCATGGATCCATGTTTCTTTCACAAAAGGTAAAGGGGACAAGCATCTCAAATGGCAGCCCAATGGTGTGGCCAAATCGGGTAAAATGGGCCACCACTTGCAGCACTTTCTCCTTGGTGCATTTGCGGCCGAGAGTGGCATGTCTTGCATGACCGAATGCATCTTCAATTTAAGCCAAGCCCGAAGCCCATTCCATCATCTATCCTAACCATTCAATCTACTCCTAAATGCCTAATGCATGCACATAATAAATAGTTAAACAAGAAGGCCAATGTTTGCCCAATAAGTTCAAAATAAAACATTACATAAAAGTTGGCTCGGGAAGACAAATTCCCTTAAGAGCTTCATGATCTTCAAGGGCGGCTTCCCATGCAATGATGTGTCTCGGTTGCTCCATGTCTTGAGCCTCCACTTCCCACCTTAAGCTTGCAACTTCCGGCTCCATTGAATCATAACCTGCACAAGAATAAAATGTGTGAGAATGTAGGTTAATTAAAGTGTGTGCTTGGACTTGAGATCGTGTGCCGGGCCTATGGGGCACATCACACTGCCCATTTTACACGGACCGATCGACACTTGTAACCAAGGGTCGACACCTACCTTGGCTATGCCCTGCACAGGTCGAGCCTTGCGGTCGACACTCACCTTCTATTTTACACTGACCGGTCGACACCTATAGACTTCGGTCGACACTTTGCACCCAAAAACTTTAACAAAATTCAACAAAACAACACAAATTTTGACTAAACGTTTAAAAACCATAAATCCACTTCTCGACTCAATTTACAAACCTGTTACGCACGCCAAAATACACAACCCAAATTCAAATCTGTCTTTTACATCAAAATGACTAAGTACGACTCAAAATATCTCACTACCCGTATTTATACCCGCCATGGTCAAAACGCCTCAACAGCTGGCCCAGTCGTCCCACGAGCGTTCTCCTCCAATTGCCTCCTAGTCCTAGGCATGCTCGAGATACTCACTAGTTGCTGCGTCGTCACCTACATCACAAAACTCAACTATTAGCGTACTGCTAAGTAAGCAATGCATATAAATTTAAACACTGAAAAACATTCACATCCTAACATATGCAGTTTCGTTTCTACTTTCGTTTCGTATCTTTCTTACATCTTATTTATCTTCTTACTACTGGGTTCTTCTTTATGTGCTAGATTGAGATGACATACCTCACGGTCCACCTCACTAGACAAGGCCAAACTCGATCTAGTAAAGTGACACACCTCGCAGTCCACTTCACTAGACAAGGTCACCACGTAAAGCGGAGGAAGAGTGATACACCTTGCAGTCCACCTGGCTGGACAAGACCGCTCAACATCACATTTATTATCTTCTTACGTAGTTTCTCATTTCGTTCATCTCATCACATCCTACTGTTTCACTTCGTAAAAATATGAAAATTCATTTTCGTTTCGTTTCGTAATATATAACCATGATGCATATTACAAAGCGTAACATAAAGTAAACGTGCAATGCACCCTACTGAACTGTGATGTAGGCCCGAAGGCAAAACTCCTACTACATTACTTACCTGGCGTCCTTAGCACTCGTAATCCAAAATCACGCACGCTAACTAGAAAACCTATAAAACCGTACATCCATTATCTCTACATTCCATTAACTCCATAAAACTTTAAGGAAATCAACCACTAAATCCTCACTCAGTCTAAATCGAAACTCTAATTAACGCTCCGACTAAACCTTCAAAAATTCATAACTCCGCTCATACTCCTCCGATTTGGACGATTCAAAATACTACGGGCTCCTCAGGACGTCTAGTTCCTAACGGTCTATGCAATTTCCCAATCCCTCACCTATAGCTTGGCTGAATGGAACCCGTTCCATAACCCGGGTTATTCGGTTATCAACACCTTCAATCTTTTTCATAAAACCTATAATCCACTCCTATTCCTAGCTTAAACATCAGCATACGTACAAAAATCGACTAAAACTTCTATATTTCGTATTTCACTCTTAGGGCTCACCCAAAACTCTCTCTAACTCTACTTTTACCGTTCAAAACGACCAGATGACTATCTATCTACTGAAAACTAACCAAACTTTTGAAGAAACAGATGAGGACGGAAGGAAATCACCGCCGAAAGGAGACGTCGAGCTATTCGTGCGGGAGAAGAAGAAGAAACAGGGGGGATTTTTCGTTCCGCCTCCCCTGATGTTTTATTTTAAATAAATTATTTAATATAATTAATTTTAATTACCATTTCGCCCTCAACCATAACTCTTTCGATAAATCTACTATACGGTCAGTGCTCAGATAAAATCTTAAAATTTCTCCTTCACCATTATTCCTGAAGTAATCCTTTACTAACATTACAAACTTTCCGGTCTCGATTCCGATCCGAACCTCGCCATTGACCGATACGAAATTCTAAAAAATTGAATTAACTGAAATTTTTCGGGTGTTACACTTGTTCTCTTCTGCGATCTCCTTTCTAGCGATGCACAGCCGACGGTTTTTCTCCGCTTCTTCCTTCAATCTTCAAATTTAAGGTAAACTTTGGTTAGTTTTTAGTAGATATTTAGTTATTTGGCTGTTTTGAGTGTTAAAAGTGAAGTTAGAGGGAGTTGTTGAATAGTTTGGCAAACCCTAAGTGGGGTGTAGGAGATTTTGAGGATATAGTCGATTTTTATGCATTCATTGGTGTTTAACTGTGAGAAAAAATTAGATAATAAGTTTTTATGGAAAGAATTGAGCGTTTAAATAAACGAGAAACTCAAGTTTACAGAACGGTTTCTTTGCAGCCAAATTTAGCTAAGCTGTGGATGTTGTGTTAGGAATTGGATTAGACAGTTAGAAACTAGACGTCCTAAGGAGTTTGTAGCACTTTGAATCGTCAAAATCAGACGAGTATTTGATGAGTTATGAATTTCTGAATTTGGTCAGAAATTGAGTCAGATTTCGGGTTTAGCTAGGAGTTTGTGATTTAGTACGAAACTATGACTTTCGTGTTAGAATTTCATGGATTGGACGAAGTTAGAATTAATAAATGTGTGATTTTTATAGGTTCTCATGTTTCCCAGTTAGCGTACGATTTACGAGCGAGTTGCTAAGGAAGCTAGGTAAGTGGTGTACGTAGGTGCTTTTGCCTTCGGACCTACATCACAGTTCGTTAGGTTGTATGCATGCTTATTTATGTTTTAGTAGATTATGCATTATGGTTTTAAAGTACGAGAACGAAACGAAAATGATTTTCATGCTTTTACGAAATGAAACAGTAGAATGTGAAACGTAATGAATGAAACGAAAAGCCACGTAAGAAAATAATGAAGATGGGGCTAAGTGGGCTTGTCTCGTGAAGTGGACCGCGAGGTGTGTCACTACTTCCCCCGCTTTACTTGTGTGGCCTTGTCCCATGAGCTGGACTGCGATGTGTGTCACATTGATCTAACACGTAAAAAAGAACCTAGTAGGAAGATAAAAAATGTGTAAGAAAGAGACAAAAACGAAAGTAGAGACGAAACTGTAGAAACTGCATACGATAGGATATATATTGTTTTCAGTGTTTATGTTTTATATGCACTTCTTACTTAGCATTAGGCTAATAGATGAGTTATGTAATGTAGATGATGATGCGATAGTTGGTGAGTACTCAGAGCATGCCCAGGACTAGGAGGCAGTTGGAGGAGTGTGCTCGTGAGACGATCTGGCCAGCTATTAGGGCGTTTTGACCATGTGTGTGTATGTATGGGTTGTGAGTTATTTTGAGTCGTTTAGTAGTCATTTTGATGTATATAGTTGATTTTAAAATTGATCGGGGAGTATAGGTTTTGGTTTTTAAACATCGAGTCGAAACTCTATCCGTTTTATTCAAATAGAAAATTTTCAGTTAAGGATACTGGTGTAAAGTGTCGACCTGTATGCATAGATGTCGACCGAACTAGGTAAATGTCGACCGCGAGGGTCGACCTATAGAGATAGAACCAAATTAGGTGTCGACCTGTGTATGTAGGTGTCAACTGGTTAGTGTAAAAATGGTAAAAGTGTCGACCACAAGGTTCGACCGGTGCAAACAGAGATGATCATGGTGTCGACCTACGAAAGCAAATGTTGACCTGTTAGTGAAGTGATCATAGAGGTGTCGACCGCAAGGTTCGACCGGGGTGAATAGAGAAGATTGATATGTCGACTGCTGTAACCAGGTGTCTGGTTCGACCTGTAACACCCAGAATTTCCGTTAAAATAATTTTCAGAATTTTGTATTGGTAATCGGTGGAGTTTTAGTCGGAATCAAGAGTGGAGAATTTCTACCATTAAGAAAAAAATTATTTTGAGATTAATGGAGAATAGAAAATTATAAAAAGATCCAACCAGAAACGGACTGCATAACCGTTTGGTTGAAAGATTAAATGGTGAAAATGATATAGTAATTAAGATTATTATTATTATTATAAAAAATAAATAAATGAAGAGGAAGCGTAAACCCCTCTCCTCCCTTTCTGTTCTTCTTCCTCCCCATCGCGTGAAGACCCTCTCCTTTGCGATCTCCTTCCTGTGACGTCCAATGACACGTTTCTTCCTCCGTTTCTTCAAATTTAAGGTGAGTTTTAGTAGATAGTGAGTTCTTTAGAATTTTTGAGTGTTAAAAGTGAAGTTAGAGTGATTTATCGAATAGTTTGATAAACCCTAGGAGGGAGATGCAAAATTTTGAGGTTATAGTCGATTTTTACACGTTCATTGGTATTTAAGCATGATGAAATGTTAGATTATAGGTTTTTATGGAAAGAATTGGACGTTTGAATGACCGAGAAACTCAGGTTATAGAGCGGTTTCCGTTCGACCAAATTTGGCTAAGCTGCGGATGTGAGATAAGGAAATGGACTAGACCGTTAGAAACTAGACGTCCTAAAGAGTCCATAGCATTTTGAATCGTCAAAATCGGACGAGTATTGGATAAGTTATGCATTTTCGAATTTGGTCGAAAATTGTGTAGGATTCGGGTTTAGCTAGAAGTTTGCGGTTTACTAAGAGTTTTTGACTTCCGTATTAGAATTTCATGAGTTACACGAAGTGGAATTAATTGATGGATGATTTTATAGGTTCTCCAGTTTCCTGGTTTAGTGTACAAAATACGAACGAGTTCCTAAGGACGCCAGGTAAATAGTGTACGTAGGTGTTTTTGCCTTTGGGCCTACATCACAGTTTGGTAGGTTGCATGCACATTTATTTTATGTTATGATTTAGTTGATTATGCATCATGGTTTTAAAGGACAAGAACGAAACAAAATGAATTTTCATGCTTTTACGAAATGAAACAGTAGGATGTGATCTGATGAACGAAATGAAAAGATACGTAAGAAGATAATGAAGGTGGGGTTGAGTGATCTTATCCCGTGAGGTGGACCGCGAGCTGTATTACTTCTTTCTACGTTTTACGTGGTGGTCTTGTTCTGAGAGATGGACTGTGAGGTGTGTCACTTTACTAAATTGATGTTGGCATTGTCCTGTGAGGTTGACAGCCAGGTGTGTCACCTTGATCTATCACATAAAGAAGAACCCAGTAGCAAGATAAAGAAGATGTATGAAATAGACGAAAACGAAAGTATAGACGAAACTGTAGAAACTGCATATGATAGGATATGTGTTGTTTTTAGTATTGTGTTTTATGTGCATTACTTACTTAGAATTGGACTAATAGGTGAGTTCTATGATGTAGGTGACGAAACGATAACTGGTGAGTACTCAGAGCATGCCCAGAACTAAGAGGCAGTTGGAGGAGTGCGCTCATGGGACGATCCGGCTGGTTGTTAGGGCATTTTGACCAGGGCGGGCGTGTGTAAGGTTTTCGAGTTGTGTCGAGTCGTTTTGAGTCATTTGGATGTATAGACGGATTTTAAACTTTTAGTAGTCGTTTTGATGCATAAAGTTGATTTTAAATTGATTGGAAAGGTTTGTTTCGTTATTTATAACGTTGAGTCAAAATTCGGAGGATTTAAGATTTTTATGCAAATTTTGGGAAGGAAGTGTCGACCGATAGGCTTAGTGGTCGACCGAACTTGGCAAATTTCGACCGCGAGGGTTGACCTGCGAAGGCAGAGCCGAACTAAGTGTCAACCTACGTCTGTAGGTGTCGACCGTTTAGTGTAAAAATTATAGGGTGTCGGCCGCAAGGATCAACCGGAGCAGACAAAGAGCATTAAGGTGTCGACCTGTGCATACAGGTGTCAACCGGTTAACATGATGAGTAATGAGGTGTTGACTGCTAGGATCCACCGATGCAAACAGAGGCATCCGAGGTGCCGACCTGCGCATGTGGGTGTCGACCCTTGTGTGCAGTACGGGTCAGGTGTTGACCGGTGCCCATAAGGGTCGACCGAAATTCTTTTTTTATGTTTTAAAAAACTCGAAATTTTATATTAAACTGATTTTGGTGAAAATTTTCAGCTGCGATGTTTTTAAATGTTTTCAAATATGTCGTTTTAAGTTGGAAAAAACAAAGTTTTTAATTTTTATGAATTTTTCCAGATTTTACGAGTAAGGGTGTGGTTAGCGACCCGGGTCCGGGGGACGACTTTGGGGTTGTGGACAGTTATGGTATCAGAGCAAAGAGCAAACCGGAAACCGATGGATTTTCGGGTTGCTACAATTTATGGTATCAGAGCAGAGAGCGAACCGGAAACCGACGGATTTTCAGGTCGCTACACGACTTGTTCAAACAGAGGTAATTAAGGTGTCGACTTGTATATAGAGATGTCGACCTATATGTGCAGAACAGATCAAGTGTTGACCGAAGGTTTTAAGGGCCGACCGAAAATCACTTTTATTGTTTTAAAACTTGAAATTTCATTTAAATTAATTTTGGTTAGAGTTTTCTGTTGGAATGTTTTTAAATGTTTTTAAAAATATCGTTTTAAGTGCGGAGTAAAATTTTAAATTTTTCACGAATTTTATTCGATTTTATGAATAAATGTATAATTAGCGACCTAAGTTTGGAGACAACTTAAAAATGCTACAGAATGATATCGGAGCGAACTGAAAACTAATGAGTTTTCGGAACGATACACAAGAGCAGCTATATTAAAATCTCAAAGGATACTGGTCCCAAGGAATCACAAATTTATACCAATAAATTAAACCCAATAAATCAAACACAAATTCGAAAATAAAAAAAAAATTTACCAAACCCCCAGAAACATTGAAGTTTTTCCTTCTTCACCTTCCACGAAGAAGCTTCTCTGATCACATAGATGGAAGCTCGGTGGTTCGCTGAACGGATAGGATGGATGAGCGACGGCCGACCAAGACTGGCTGGAAGAGAAGGAACGACCAAAAAGATAGACATTATTGGCATTGTTGAAAGATTGACTGACGTCCGACCAGACATTGTGGGACGAACGAAAGACATTTTTGAAAGATTGGATTTCGCTGCCGTTAGACAGTTGGCAGACGCGTCGGTTGGAGCTCGCAGGCTGATTCTTTTGCAGGTGACTGCCGACAGAATTCTGATTTGAAAGGCAGAATCGTTCCTCTGCTTTGGTGACAGACGACGATGGCGGGACGAGGAAGGTACCTTCTTCATCGGATGGCAGCAACACTTCTCAGTCGGAGGCAAATTGGGAAGGAGACTTCTTCTTTGTTGAATAAGACAACGATGCAGAGGAAAGATAAAAATCTATCCTAATTTTTTTTTCTTTTCCAAATCAAGAAATTCACAAATAGCTTTGATAGCATTGAAAATCGAAAACAGTTGGACAAAAAAGGAAAAAAACTTGGAAACGAGACACCAATTTTTTTATGGAAAAAAAAAACATAATCTATGAAATTAATAACGAAATAAATTTTAAACTATATTAGATAACAAAATAAATATTAAAGTATCATGTGTTAACATTAAACTATTATATATAAACGAAACAAATTTTAAACTATAATCGGTTAATAAAACAAATCTTCAAATTTCGTTTCCACTAAACACATTTGTGGTCGCCTTCACATCGTGTGCGGGTAACCACAGGTCGAGTTTGGGCGACTGCCTGAAGCTGAACTCGTCCATTTCCTAGTACATTTTGCATATATTTCAAGTGTATGCAACCACATTTGAATCGTGAGGAACTAGAAAGGGTTGAATTGTTAGCAATTGATAATCTAAGGTTTGTTTTATTAACGAATATAGTTTAAGGTTTGGTTTTTTAACGAATATAGTTTAAGCTTTTATTGATAATTACCTTTTTTTTCTTTTCAAAATAAAAAAAAAAAAAAGAAAAAACTCACAAAAATTTTAAAAAACTTTCAACAATGCTCTCATACTATTTATTGAAAATCGAATTCAAATTGGAAAAAAGATAAAAGAGTAAATGGGATGCCAATATTTATGTAAAAAACCTTTACAAGTAGATGAAAAATTCACTTATCAAAATCAAGGTAAATTTGTATGTACCTTAAAAAAATTAAGCAACAATATATAAAGTATTTTAAAAAAATCTTAATATTGAATATGAGTTTACCTTATTTAACTAGAATTCGAGTCAAAATAAATTTTAGTATCTATGAATTTCATTAAAAAAATTTTGCAATGATAAAAAAAATCGCTCGGCTTCTTATTATCAAAAGTTAGGTCAAATTGAGCGCACTATCTTACTAATATATATTTATGTTTTCCGAAGGGACACTTTGTTCCACTTCTTCTATTTATATTCTAAACAAAATATAATGGTAGGACTTGTTTATGATAAATATCATTGATGAATACTATCATAAAGTTATCCAATTATGGCATAAACACCATGTTCCCATGGTCAATAAGCGCTACTAGTTCATTTGTAAAATCGAAAGACATCATCATCTGATACTCACGATTACCCTATCTAGTCATGAATGGTGATTTTTAAATATCTTTCATTTTTTGTTGGATTGGTTTTTTAAATCTTTGTTCACGTTATCCCATGTATCCATGGAGCAATCATTGTATTTTGATCTTTGCCAAAGTTTTGGCATCAACGTTAAGATGTGGACACTTTTTGACTCATTAACCAATATGGTGACCTTCAAATATTGTTCCATGTCTAATTTCTCTATCTTGGTGGCATCTCGAGCTCTTTCAAAGGTGTTAGGCTCCAAAAATTAAAACATGCCAAGTATTGTTCCATTTCATAAATGGGGTATGATTCTCCATGGCTGTCGTAGTGAAATTTAATTCCCTGTTGATCTAATCTATCTTAGCTTTGATTAAGATCAAAGTTTGTCAAAAAATCTTTAGTCTGTTCAGTGACTATCCCTAACAATCGGGGTTAATTATGTCTGTCTCATCAATGCACTATAGGATCCACCGTATAGAACTTGTGAAACTTGATCCTTTTGCTTTCATTTTGGCTCATCTGCTTTTGTACTAGAAATTCATTCATTCTTTTGTTAACAGCTTCTATCCATTTGTTCTTCTAGCTGTCAGCCATTCAATCTTGACGTGGGTTGAATTCTGAGCTCAGTTCTAATATCAATATCCAGAGTTTCCTTCGGACCAGTGGGGCGGCGCTAATTTTTTGTTGCGCAAGGAAAAATGCTATTTGACAAGCAATGACAAGAAATTGCACGACATTAGAGTGTTCTGCTATTAGATAAGCAACCAGGCAAGTGGATGAAATAATAAAATTAAAACATGCGTACACACATACAGGGAGAAAGTCAAGTACTGTATTGGAAGTTCGTACCCTGACGCAACACTTGCCCCAACACCACACTTTCAGAATGTCACTCTTGAATTATAGAAGGCCACGATGAGTCCATCAAGCAGCAGTGAGTCGATTTTGGTGTTGCATCCCAGCTTTTCAGGGTTTTGTCTTCCTCACCTCAGCCAACACTATCAACTCATAATCATATTACAACATTTTCAACAATGTTTAAGATTTCATTCCCTAATTCAGATGCATAATATTAAAGAATACTTGCATGGATAAAGTCATCTCATTTTGAACGGTTTTTTTCACTAACCTACAAAGTCCAAAACAACAAAACAGCCAACATCTCAATCCAAACATTGCTTATTTCCAAACAAGTCACTCGAACTTGAAATAAATACAACGAGGATGAAAGTAAACTACATTTGTCTTAACAAGACAGTGGGCGAGAAACATACATTTGACCCCATGCTGATGCAGCTCGTTTTGAGAAATATCCACTACCCTTCATCACTATCACTTTCAAAAACTGATGTCATTACCACTTTTGATTTCTTTGCAGCACTACCAAGTGAATGCTACGGCAAAACCGAGAAAAGTTATTTTAGTTTGAAACACGCTCTCTGTGATGAAGAAATAAGTTCTGGGTACTCTCTTGAAAGGCCGAACCCAAACACAAAACTTACCTTAGATATGCCACCTTTGGATGATTTAGATGAAAATCCAAATTTCAAAGCTTTCCGTTGGTCCTGACCAAGATCAGTAACACTTTTTACTTGAAGTGATGCAGATGTAGAACCTGACTCTTCTTCCTGTTGTTGCAACTGCTGCTGCTTACGAGCATCTGCCCTTAAACAACGAAGGGCATATAAAACAGAGTGAAATGGCCATGACAACATCAATTCAACAAACTAAGTTTAAATAAAACATCAATCAAAAAAGGGAAAAGTATTTAAATACATTTGAGCAAACTTAGCCATCTCTTTCTCTTGACGTTGCTGCTCACGTTTTTGCCTATCATCCCGACTGCTTGTACCATGCATTTCTTTCATGTCTTTAAAGCGCTGTGAAATTAAGCATCAGTATAGCAGATTCCCAAAAACTAGTCGAGATACCAACAAAATAATAAAGGGAATAAAATATCAAGATCCGTAATTACTTTTCTGTGATTGTGATCGTATGAACTCAAGTGAGCTTCAAATTCCACAGCCATTTTGTACTGCTTGTTGCATAGATCACAATAAAACACTTTGTGTATTTCTTTTACCTCTGTCTGAATTTTCTGCTCACGTTCCGCCAAGACCTGGATTTTCATAACGTGCACGAAGCAGGCAGTAGAAGCCACCAGGTAATAAAAACTGTAGGAAAATCGAAAGACCTTCCAAACTTGATGGTCCACTATGATATACCATTCCCGTTAAAAGACAAGCATATATGAATGCTGCCTTCTGTTTTTTATATGGGTTTCAGAAAAAGTAAAACATTAAGCTCAAAGCATTTCTAAATTTTACATGCAAGTGAATCTATAACAAAGTAAAACATACCTCCCGCTTCTTTGCATGTTCCTCGGTTTCTTCAAGCTCAACATCAAGTTTTTTACGTCTTATATTTTCTTCTGCAGTAAAAAAATCATCCTCTTCCTGTTTCCCAACCCCTAGTTTTGGATCTCTAATCCCAGATTTTATTGGCTCAATTATTCCTGTCCAAGAGCAAGGAACTACAGCTGTAATGCTGACGCTTTAAGACTTGAATTCAAAAGAATGAAGTATATATAATGAGCAAGACTATAACAACCGATAGACTGAAAGCTGAGCAAAAACAATTTAAATAATGTACCATAGTTGTACCCTATAGAGTTAGGAACATTTGAGGAAAAAAACCATGACCTAACCATCATAATACATGTATGCGATTGACACAGCTTAAATCAAATCAAAGATGAAGCAAGTGGTAAGGATTATTAATTTCTCCCACAACATGATTTCAGTTACAAATCTCTTTTATTAAATGGATATTTGTTCCTAAATAAAGTAGTTAACTGGTCATGATGGTTCGCACTAGTTCTTTCAACACTTCATAAGAGTATTACAGAAGAATTTGAGTACTCGTATGAATCCAGTATTTCATTGCATAACTGATAGAAATTGCAAGGGTAAATGAAACAAATAAATCAAGCAGTTAACTAACAAGTAGATCAACAATTAAAACGGTTACAAGGACTACAAGCCAGACAACTTAAAACCCTAAACAAAATTATGAGATTTAAAATTCTCAAGTCAGTAAATTGCAAAACAATAATATCATATACATGGCCTAACTCACAAAACATACCTTGCTCATCTTTTCCAAGACCTTTTCCTTTCCAGCCCATTTTCTGTAGAAGCCGAAACCCAATGTTGGAGGAAGTCAATTGCTTATCCAATGATGCCTGCTCCACTTGATCCAAATCAACATTTTCGGTCGGCTTGTGGCTGATCGGCAAGCGAAAATCCTCAGACAAATCTTCAAGAAGGGAGTTCTAGAATACACGATCAAAAACAACAGAGTAACATAATCCACTAGAGAAAAGTATAATATTATGCATTGGTAAGATACACGTTCACACAACCCACCAAATGATGCTGGAAATGAGAAAAACTAATTTCAGATTCGAAAAGTATCATCTGGAACTAAGCATTCTCATGTTTTTCAACAAATTTTTAGACTCAATTCACAAACACTCCAGCAAATGGATAAAACTACAAGAAAAGATAAAGATCAATGTGACCTGTACCTCTTCATGATGGTGTTCACCATGACTGCTTGTCTCCTGACTATTGTTATAGCTGCGACACTCCATTAACTTCTACCTAAATTAATACAGGCCAAAAGAAACAAAACATCAATTTTCAAAAAACAGGTGAATCAATGTTAAGTACAAAAAGATCTTTAAGAACTGTCTAATTAAAAATGTTACGTTCTGTATTGCAATATGAGAGCATAAATAGTTTTTTTATGAGTATATCCCATTAACCTCTTTTTACAATTCTTTCCCTCTTAATACAATTTGGTTACCCGTTAAAAGAACACCATAACAGAATCAAAGAAATTAGACAGTCAAAACCACTGGTTTACTAAGAAGAAAAGAAGAGAATAAAAACGCACGGTTGTGTACACTGCGACGCTTTCCCAACACAACCAAGAACCTCGCCACACATGGGAAATTAATTTTTGCAGTGTTCCAAAAACTATGCTAAACATAAAACAAAAGGGCTTCTCAGAATTCGAAGTATTTACGACCAATTATGCATTTAGAGACTAAATTTTTCATGATGCGTAGCAGAATTTCCAATTTAAAACAGAGAGAGATAGTCAAATGGGAAAGAAGCTGTTGGATTCTCAAAACTAGCACAAGAATGCACAACGAGATTCCAAAACCCTAGATAAAAGTTCTAGCACAAGATAATCAACAACTAGAAATGAAACTCATAAAAAAGAAAAATAAATAAAAGTTTACCGGAAATATGATGGCAAAATCGAAGGAGAAGGCGGAGGCAACGCTACAGTGTCGAGGGATGACAAACTCTTCAGCCCGTCTGGTGTTGTGTGATGGGGCAGTCGGTGGTGAGTTGAGTATGACGCAGTGTACCACCTGGCCCAGCGCTGGACTAATAATGTGACTCGAATACTAAAAATTTAAAGATTTTGTAATTACGGATGAATAATTTTATTTTTTAATTATTTATTTAATTAAAATTAAGATAACTATCGAATATACCATCAAAATAAAATAAGAGTTAATTAACAAACTGAAACTTAAAATATTTTTGTTCACAGACTCTCTGAATGGGCGACTGGTCTTAGTTTTGCACATACACCAAAAAAAAAATTGGACCAAAAAACATATTGGACCTGGCAACGCTTGTTCCGCGATATTATGAATCAACGGGTGTCCATTGGTTGTGCATATGATTGCCTATATTCTAAAATATATCAAACGATATCAAATTAGTTTAAAATATTTATCACTACTTACATATCATGAGAATATATTTTTTAAAATTTTGTAATTTTTTAACATTTGTAATACTTATTATAACTGTTTATCTAAATTTTACGAAATAATTCACTAAAAATATGAATGTCATCCAAAAATTTAGAAGCTTTCACTATAGATTTTCTTTGTATTCCTAATAACAGTTGCAAAATTGGTTTGCCAAAAGACTAGCCAATTTTACCAATAATCAAATTATATTAATGAGTTACTACAAAAAATGACCAACAATAAGTTAAAAATGATTCTTTTTATTTTAAAATATAAATACTAGTTATATGACAAAGTATTAATTTTTTTTAAAAGCATATCTTAATTATAGAAGATTAGTTTCTAGTAAAGAGTTATGGTGATTCTCCCGGTATTCACATTACAATATTGTCTGCTTTGCATCAGAGTTTGCATAGATTTATTTTTAAAATTAACCAAAAACGCATTATACTTAATATGAAGTAGAACTTTACTTTTAAATCACATAATTTTAACTCTTTCAAGTGATGTGAGATTGTCTAACACTCTCTAGTTGTGTAACACTCAAAAATAATATCGGCTAGATAATTTATTAATGAAATAGGATGAAAAGATGAAAGGAAGAAATTAATAGATGGTAATTCAAGGTGACAGAAAATAAAGTTGTTAGTCAAACTTTTCATATGTGATAAAAAAAATCAGATTTAGTGAGGCAAGATTTTACGTTAAAGTTAAAGTGAAAGTTAATCGTTGAAAATAAAATAAGAAAACATAAAAAGAAAGAAAGAAGATAAAGAAACATCTTTGTTTAGATAGTAGACTACATGTAGTTTATGAAAACTACATGTAGTGATGACTTTAAATGAAAGCCATTTACTTGGCTAATAATAAGACACCAAGACAAATTGATTTAAAAAGGTGTCTCCACGTATGAAGATTATGGTGACGGGAGGGGTAAAATTATGTAGAACCTACGTGTAGTTTAGAAGAAAACTACACGTAGAAATTGTAGAGTAAAAATAGATTTATTTGACTTAATTAAAACACCAAGGTATGAAGTATTCCTTAAGTCACCTTCTTTCTTCCCCTTTCACGATTCCCTCTGCTCATCCTCTGTAGCTAACGATTCTTCACATCTTTGAGCTTTAATCGTTGAATAATAATAAGGTAAAATTGGATTTTTAACTTTAGGTTATGCATGTTTGGGGTTTATTGTGCTTATGATAATGATTTTGTGGATTGTTACGGAGGTTTTGTAAATCCTAGATGAAGCACGAAATAGTTGTTTCTCTTCTCCATTTCTAAGTTGTTTGATGAATATATGGTGTATGATGCTTGGTTGTTAACAGAATGGAAGGAAAGCATAGAAATATACAAAATAGACAAATTGAGGCTTATGTACAGGGCAGATTCGGTTCTGATTTATTTAAGCTAAGTCATTTGGGTTGGTTTATTAAATGGATCTTACCATGAGAAACTAGACACCTTAAGGTTTACATAGACTTTTGAATCATCTAATTCGGACAAGTATTAGATTTATTGTAAATTTTTGAAATTGGATAAAAATTTATGGTAAAAAACTGGGCAGTTTCGGTTTTGATTTTTCTGCCATTTATGGTGAATGATTTTTGATAAATGAGTTTCATCATGTAAAAATAGACACCAAGGATGAACTATAACCTTTGGAATTAATTAATTTCGTTCAGAATTGAATGAGTTATGATAATTTGACGTTTGGCCTAATATTAAGCCTAAATTTTGAGAATTGTGCTAAGGATTATTGAGTTATAGATTTTATTATACTTAAGCTATTTAAATTGGATGGTACGATGGTTTAAAGGATGTTTGAGCTACATTGATTAGAGTTTTGAGTGGATTGATGTTTGAATTTTGATGATGTAAGTTATTTGAATTGGTTGTGTTTATGATAATGAATTTTGATTAAGAATATGTTTGAAATTGGAAGTTCGATTCAATTGGATTGTTTATGTTTTAGGTTTTTGAGTTCCCAAGATTAACAGATTAGTATTGGGCTAAGGAATTCAAATAAGTAGTGTACGCAAATTTTTGCCTTTTGGCCTACATCACAGATTGTTAGGGTTATGTTGTATGTTTTGTTATTTCATGCATCATGTTTTGAAAGGCTACGAAAATGAATTTGGATATGTTTTATGAAACGACACAGTACGATATGAAACGAAACAAAATGAAACGAGTATGAATCTTTAAGGGAAGTAATTCGCCCTTCAAATGAGTAGGAGAATTGATGATTTGAGAAAAGTGATCCGCTTCCCATCTAGTATAAGAATCAAGGCATGTCTTTGGAGGAAGTAATTCACTCTCCAAATGAGTGAGAATTTGACAGTTATGATTTGGGAAAAGTGATCCGCTTTCCATATAGCATGAGGATCATACGAAAATGAGTACGAAAATGAAAATGAATACGAAAACGAAAATATAACGAGCATGTAGAAATTGCATATGTTAGAAGATAGGTGAACTGTTTTTATTTTATTATTGCACTGTTTACTAAACATTATACTTATAGCTTGAATTCTATGATTTAGGTAAAGAAGACCTAGCTGATGAGATTTTCAAGCATGTACAGGATTAGTGGCCACAGTTGCCGGAGTACAACCATGGCGACGACCAGGCTAATTGTTAAGACGATTTAACTGTGGAGGAACGTATGTTTTGAAGTAAGTGATATTGCAACGACCCCTTTTCCCAGTAAGATATTATTCGCTTTGGGGATTGAGTCATATCTCAATATCCTCCCCTCTCACGGATTTGTTTGGCGAGAACTTCCCAGTCGGTCACCCAACATAGTACTATCTTCGCTGGAGCACTTTTAACTTCAGAGTTCTTATGAGATCTGTAATAACCCGAAAATTTCGATTTTTAATTTTTAATTTCTGAAATTTTCTTAATTTTATCTCGGTCGGGAATTTACGAAATTACGGATGATTAAAAACACGTGAGGGCGTTTAGGTAAATTGTTATTTGTTAAAAAAAAAGATTAAAACATCCGAATGGCTTCGGGAAGAAGCCATTCGGATGTTTTCACCGTGCACCCAAGTGCCGAGAGAAGACAACCAGGAGCCAAGGCAGTCAGGTGCCGGAGTCGGAGTTGCGATGGCCGACGAGCGCGAGTGTGAGGTGTGAGTTGCGAGCAGAGGCTGCTATTCCAACGAAACGGGGCCGTTCGGTTCCAGCAGCTCGAGTTCCCGAAGTGAAAACCGAGTGTTTCGGCCGACGACCGCGAAGGGCTAGTTTCCGGCCAATTCTGCCGCCAACGATTTGGGCGCCTTATTGGAGTCCTTCTCCCGTTCTGTGCAGAACGAACATCGCT
Source organism: Begonia peltatifolia (assembly GCA_022433055.1). Lineage (NCBI taxonomy): Eukaryota > Viridiplantae > Streptophyta > Magnoliopsida > Cucurbitales > Begoniaceae > Begonia > Begonia peltatifolia. Next base: position 10,669,661 of record CM039521.1, read on the forward strand.
CGGTAAGTCCCTCTCTTCTTCCCTCTACTGTTCTGTCTGATCTGGCCGAGAGTGAGGTTCGGTCTCCCTTCAGTTTCGGTGAATTTGGCCAAAATGTTGGGGAGGGAGTGCCGAGAATTTGAAGGGGGGGAGGGAAACTGAAGGTGTTCCCCTGTCAATTTCCCCCTGTTTTGGCCGAGCTTGGTGCTCGGCCTCCTTTCGATTCCGACAAACTTGGCCGGAATGTATAAGTGGAATGTGACTAGCTGAGTATAGGAGTTGTGAAATTCGAAATTCAAAATTCGAAATCAAGAATCGGACGTTTTTATTTTGGGGCAGGTTCTGTTTTTGGCCGTTTCGGCCTAAGTTCGGCTGATCATTTTAAATTCTGTTTTCGTGGGATAAAATAGGTTATTAAAGAGACGTATGGCCGCTGGAATCGTTCGATTCCGACATCCGACGCAAAAGTTATGCACGTTGGAAGTTTATGCCGTAATTTAGTCCAAGTCAAATTAGCGAGTGTTTTTTGTGGAAATTCGACGTGTGAGAGTAGCATAGCCATTTTGATGCATATAACTAGCTGGGAGTGAGTTTTGGTTGAAAAGAAGTGAAAATGTGAAATTTTAATAAAGGTGGCAGATTCGGTTTTTAGCATTTTTCGCATGTCTGCGGCTTATCGTTTTAAAATTCGTCTTGGGATGTTAAACTAGGTTCCTAAGGGGACGTTTAGCCACTTGAATCGTTCGATTCCGTTGACGGACGCAAAAGTTATGCGCATCCGAACGTTGGGCTGGTTTTCGACCAAACCAAACTAATGGACCGTTTTAGTTGGAATTTCATGAGTGTAGTTAGAGAAGGTTATTTTTAGCTAATTGGTGAATGTTGAGATAAATGCTGATGAGAAATTGGTTGTGTTTTAGGTTGAGACTTTCTTTTGGTAAAGCTGTGCGTCGAGCGAGCTTGGGATGCCAGGTAAGTAGTGTATGCATGTGTTTTGCCCAAGTGGGTCTACATTGTAGAACTTTAGGGTTTATGTGATTGATTGTGGTGTGCGTGCGTATTGTTTGACATGCATCATATTTTTTTTAAAACGGGAACGAAAATGATTTTTAGCATGCTTTGATGTATGAGGTGAGACGTGTGGCGGTGGTACCGCAGATCCCGCTAGTGTGCGGGCCGGTGTTTCACCAGTCGTAGATCCTACTCGAGGGGTGGGCCGGCTGGGCCGTCATACGGCGTGAATGTGTTGACGGTGAGGATATGGGCAGTGGTACCGCGGATCCTGATGTGACAACATGAGTGTGAGTGTAGAGACTGCATGTGATAGGATTGCATTGTCGGCTTTTACTTTCATATCGCATTACTTATTGAGCGTTCGGCTTATGTTGTGTGTTCTGTGGTGTAGGTGCTGACGATACTGCTGGTGAGCCTCGAGTGCCTAGTCCAGAGGCGTAGGATAGTTGGCGGCGTGCGACCGCAGCACCGGATGGCGGATTTTTGTTATGGCGACCCGACTCGGGGAGTTGGTAGGTTGTGGCATGGTTGGTTTTGGAGGTTTTCTTCTTTTGTGATTATTATGTACAGTCGATGAAATGAGGTGTATATGTGTCAGTGTATAGATATATGGAGTGCGTGTGATTTTGGTGACGTACGCAGATATTTTTCATGTTAGAGTATGATATTATTCTATACTGGGGACTTTCTTCATTTGTATTTGATGGATTTTTGTTGTCTTCATACTCTGATTTGATTATGGTGATTTCTCTGTATGATGGATAGATAAACATTGTTGGATTATGGTGAATTGTGTGCAGGGTTTAAATTTTGGGATAGTCAGTTTTTAGCCGTTACTCTGCCAAAATTTCGGGAGAGAAGTTGGGAGTCGAGGAGATACGAAATAGGTTGAGGTGTGAAAAGTAAATGCTAGAAAAAGGTAGATGAGCGTGGAAGTGCGGCGTGATCGCAGGTGCGCGAGGCACACGACCCTGCGATCAGTTTGGTGATGTAATAACCCGGAAATTTCAAATTTTAATTTTTAGTTTTCGGAAATTTTTAGTTAATCCCGGTCGGATTTTGAGAAAATATTTCAACGGAAAATATTTAAATTATAAGGCTCGAGGCCTACTTTTGCGATTGGTTTTCGAAATTTAAAGCTGGGAGGTCGAGAAGTTACGAAATCACGGAAGATTTAAACACGTGAGGGCAGTTTTGTAATTTGGTATATATATATATATATATATATATATAAATAAAAAAAAATAAACAACAACCGAATGGCTTCAATTTTGAAGCCATTCGGCTGTTTACCGACGAGGAGAAGAGCGAGGGCAAACGACCGAGAGGGAGAGCGGGAATCGGGAGTTGGCGTCGACGATCAGCTGTCGTGGGTGGGAAGCCGGCGCGCTGGGTACTCCGGCGAACTGTGGTCAGCTGGCGGCTCAATTTTTCTGGGCCGAAAACTTGACCGAGAAACAGGTAACCTTCCCCTGTTTATCTTCGGTTTTGCGACCGATTATGGTCGGCATACTCTGAGACAGACTCCCGAGGTCCGAGCGTGTAACCAGGGAGTCTGGAAGGGGGGCCTCAACCGTGTTAAATGGTTGGCTTGGCCGAGTGCTCGGGTTGAGAGGAAAATCCCAGAAGTTGTGTTGACTGCGGGGTTCGGGTCGAGTCTGAAACCACTGGTTTTTGCTCTGTTTATGCTTAGTTGGCTGGAATGTGGATGTTTAGTGAAGAGACTTGTAGAAATCGGGTGGATGACGGAAATTTGTCTATTTTGTGTAGAAACAGATTCGGTTTTTAACTATTTTGGCCTAGTTTTGGTTAATCATTTTAAATTCTGTTTTTGTGGCTTAAAATAGGTTGTTAGAGGAATGTATGGCCGCTGGAATCGTTCGATTCCGATATCCGACGCAAAAGTTATGCGCGTCGGAAGTTTATGCGAGATTTTTGTTTAAGTCAAATTAGCGACCGTTTTTCGTGAAAATTCGACGTGTGTGAGTAGCATAGCCATTTTGATGCATATAAGTAGTTGGGAGTGAGTTTTGGTTGAAGGGAAGTGAAAATGTGAAATTTTAATAAAAATGGCAGATTCGGTTATTGGCATTTTTTCGCCTATCTGCGGCCTACCGATTTAAAATCCGTCTTGGGATGTTAAACTAGGTTCCTAAGGGAACGTTTAGCCACTTGAATCGTTTGATTCCGTTGACGGACGCAAAAGTTATGCGCATCCGAACGTTGAGCTGGTATTCGGCCAAACCAAACCAATGGACCGTTTTAGTTGGAATTTAATGAGTGTAGTTAGATAAGGTTATTTTTAGCTAATTGGTAAATGTTGGGAGAAATGCTGATGAGAAATTGGTTGTGTTTTAGGTTGAGGCTTTCTGTTGGCGAAGCTGTGTATCGAGCGAGCTTAGGACGCCAGGTAAGTAGTGCATGCATGTGTTTTGCCCAAGTGGGCCTACACTGTAGAACTTTAGTGTTTATGTGATTGATTGCGGTGTGTGTGCGTATTGTGTGACATGCATCATATTTTTTTTAAAACGGGAACGAAAATGATTTTTAGCATGCTTTGATGTATGAGGTGAGACGTGTGGCGGTGGTACTGCGGATCCCGCTAGTGTGCGGGCCGGTGCTTCACCAGTCGCGGATCCTACTCGAGGGGTGGGTCGGCTGGGTCGTCATGCGGCGTGAATGTGTTGACGGTGAGGATATGGGCAGTGGTACCGCGGATCCTACTATTGTGTGGGCCAGTGCAACACCAGTCGCGGATCCTACTCGAGGGGTGGGCCGGCTGGGCTGTAATAACCCGGGAATTTTGAATTTATATTTTTATTTTTGGAATTTTTAGTTTAATCCCGGTCGGAGTTTTGAGAAATATTTCAACGGGAAAGATTTAAATTATAAGGCTCGAGGCCTACTTTTATGATGGTTTCTGGAATTTAAAGTCGGGAGGTCGAGAAATTTACGAAATTTCAGAAGATTTGAACACGTGAGGGCAGTTTTGTAATTTGGTTTTAAAAAAATAAAAATAAAAATAAAATAAAAATAAAAGTTTTAAAACACCCGAATGGCTTCGGGAAGAAGCCATTCGGATATCTTCACCACGCACCCAAATGCCGAGAGGAGACAACCGGGAGCAGGGGCAATCAGGTGCCGGAATCGGAGCTGCGACGGCCGACGAGCGCGAGTGTGAGGTGTGAGTTGCGAGCAGAGGCTGCTATTCCGACGAGACAGGGCCGTTCGATTCCAGCAGCTCGAGTTCCCGAAGTGAAAGCCGAGTGTTTCGGCCGACGACTACGAAGGGTGAATTTCCGATCAAGTCTGCACTGACTATTTGAGAGCCTTGCTGGAGTCCCTTTTTCCCGCTGGGTACAGAACTCTATTTCTCGGTAAGCCTTTTCCCCTCTTGCTGCCGCCTCATTAATTTTGGTTTAGCCGAGCTTAGTGCTCGGCCTACTTTCGTCATTGATGAGAATTGGCCGCAAGGTTATAGCGTAGCACGATAGTAATGCCGCGGGTTTAAGGTAAACCGAAGGGAACCTTCTCAGTTTCCTGTTTTGGCCGAGCTTAGTGCTCGGCCTCCTTGCAATTTCAGTGAGCTTGGCCGAGAGATATGGACGAAATAGGGATAGTTGTGTGTGGAAGTTTGTAAATTTAAGTTTGAAATCAAAAATCAACCGTGGCTTGTGCAGGGGCAGTTTGGTTTTTAACTATTTTGGCCTAGTTTTGGCTAATTGTTTTAAGTTCTGTTCTTGTGGGATCATTTAGGTTGTTAGAGGGACGTATGGCCGCTGGAATCGTTCGATTCCGATATCCGACGCAAAAGTTATGCGCGTCGGAAGTTTATGCGAGATTTTGGTTTAAGTCAAATTAGTGACCGTCTTTCGTGGAAAATTCGACGTGTGAGAGTAGCATAGCCATTTTGATGCATATAACTAGTTGGGAGTGAGTTTTGGTTGAAGGGAAGTGAAAATGTGAAATTTTAATAAAAATGGCAGATTCGGTTATTGGTGTTTTTTTGCCTATCTGCGGCCTACCGATTTAAAATCCGTCTTGGGATGTTAAACTAGGTTCCTAAGGGAACGTTTAGCCACTTGAATCGTTTGATTCCGTTGACGGACGCAAAAGTTATGCGCATCCGAACGTTGAGCTGGTATTCGGCCAAACCAAACCAATGGACCGTTTTAGTTGGAATTTAATGAGTGTAGTTAGATAAGATTATTTTTAGCTAATTGGTAAATGTTGGGAGAAATACTGATGAGAAATTGGTTGTGTTTTAAGTTGAGGCTTTCTGTTGGCGAAACTATGTATCGAGCGAGCTTAGGACGCCAGGTAAGTAGTGCATGCATGTGTTTTGCCCAAGTGGGCCTACACTGTAGAACTTTAGTGTTTATGTGATTGATTGCGGTGTGTGTGCGTATTGTGTCACTTTACTAGATCAGGGTTGGCCTTGTCCAGTGAGGTGGACTATGGGGTCACCTCGGTCTAGCGCGTAAAGAAGAACCCAGTAGTAAGAAGATAAAGAAAATGTAAGAAAGAGACGAAAACGAAAGTAGAGACGAAACTGTACAAATTGCATGTGTTAGGAGATGTTTGATTTTAGTGTGAGTTTTTACGTGTATTACTTACTTAGCATTAAGCTAATAGTTGAGTTCTGTTATCTAAGTGACGACACGAAAGTCAGTGAGTACTCAGAGCGAGTCTAGAACTAGGAGGCAGTTGGAGGAGGACGTTCGTGGATGATCCTGCCGTCCATTAGTGCATTTTGGACGTGGTGTTCATAGGTATGGGTTTAGGGAGCGGGTAGAGGTGGTTTTGAGTCGTTTTGTAAGTAAAAGGATTTTCAACGTTTGTAGTCGTTTTGGTGTATATAATGGATTTCGAGTTGGTGGAGAAGTAAATGCTGAGTTATATTAGCGTTGAGTCTATGTTGAGTGTATAGGTTTTGAGGTATAGTTGGGTTTGAATGTCCATAATCAGAATTGATGTATAGGTGCAGTTTGAGATTTGTCGGAAGGGTTTAAATGAAAGATTCAGGTTTTAAATTGGATGTTTTACTTTGGGAAAGTTTTGTGTCCTTTTTCCTTTAAACTGCTGCTGTCTTTGGGTTGTTGGTGCAAAGTGTCGACCGAAATCCATAGGTGTTGACCGGTCAGTGTAAAATAGAGGGTGAGTGTCGACCGCGAGACTCGACCTGTGCAGGGCAGAGGCAAAGTAGGTGTCGACCCCTGGCTACAAGTGTCGACCGGTCTGTGTAAAATTTGCAGCGGTGTCGACCGCGAGGGTCGACCTGCGCAAACAGAGAGGATCAAGGTGTCGACCTGCGATAGCGGGTGTCGACCCCTCTCTAAAATGGGGGTAGAAGTGTCGATCGGTGTCCCCGGTGTCGACCGATGAAAGGACCCGAGAGATATGTAGTGTCGACCGGTGTTTTCCAGTGTCGACCGATGGAAACCCGAGACAATTTAAGTGTCGACTGGCTCTTGCATGTGTCGACCGGTCTCTTGATTTTTACATTTTAAAAACGAAGTTTCTTTAAATCGATTTTAAATGAGTTTTCGCTGCGGTATTTATATGTATTTCCTTTGGAAGACGTTTTGAGTAAAAAAAAAGTCATTTTGAGTCGAAAAATAAAGCTTCCCAATTTCTAGGAAATATTTAGTAGAGGGTATGAGGGATAGTGAGGAGTAGTAGTCCGTAGCAGACCGGGAATCACGAAAGATTTTTGGGTCGTTACAGTGTTGGTATCAGAGCTTTTACCGAACCGGAAGTGTGGCCGACGAGAGTGTCGGGTCCCTATAGAAGGGGTGGATTGTGAAGGCATGAAGGTCTGTCACAATTCCCACACCAGCTTGGGGAGACGTAGGGGGGACAGTCGATCAGTAGTAGGTGGAGGTGTTACGGGTGTTAGAGACAGTGAGTCAAACCGTTCAGATCAATGCCTAACAGCGCCGATCGCCACGCGACGTACTTCGACAACTGTGAGTATTTTTAGAACCCTTGCATTTTTAATTAGACTTACTGGATGTTATTGCATATAGGATTAACACTATTGTTAGAAAGCTGCACCGGACTGTAGCCGATATGGATGAGGCCGTCAGACAGCTTACTGAGTTGGTTAACCGCCAGTCTCAATAAGTGGAGCGGTTTATGAGTCGAGAGGACCAGGGTCAGCCTAGCGCTGGTTCCTCTAAGGATTGTAGGGAAAGATCGTCCCGGCAGAAGGGTCTAAAGAGGAGAAACAAGTGGTCTTAGAGATCGGGACAGTTTTCGGCATGCCCTAAGTGTCAGAGGAATCATCCCGGTGGGTGTAGTAGGGGCTCGGGACGATGCTGCAATTGTGGTGAGATCGAGAGGTAGTCAGAAGCCGCGACAGAGTCGGTGCTTCAATTGCGATGAAGTGGGACATTTTGTTAGGAATTGCCCGAATTTGAGCGAGGCTTCAGCGATGGTAGCACCGAGAACTTTCGTCCTCAATGAACCTGATGATGCCGCCCAGCCATCGGTGATCTCAGGTAATATTCTTATTCCGTGTATGGCGGCTGATACTGAGAATTTAAGTTCTATAGAATAGAAGTTGAGGGGGAAAACTTAAGGTAGAAATTTGAGGTTAAAGCAAAAAAAAAAAAGGGGTTGTGAGACGTAAACGCAAGACCTATATTCAAGGTGGCACATAGTGTAGCCTTTATTATGGAACAGTAAGGATGAGTGGTAATCGAGAGGCTTAGTTTACGAAATTTTGAGAACTTACATGGTAGGATTAAGTCGACGGAATTAAGTGTGAAATTAGACTTAAATGTTTAAATTGGACGGGCGTAGTCTGACGAAAGGAAGTAACCAACCTTGAATAAGGAATTATGGGGATGTCAAGGGTATTTGGACATCGGGGAACCTTGTCAAGCCCGTGCTTGAGTGGTTAACGAAATGACTAGATAGCCAAAGAATAATATGAAGTCGAAACTCACGTACCTGATGACAATAGGACTATTCTGTTAGAAGGGTTGCGTAGAGTATTGGTTGGGAAGTTAGAAATTTAAGTTAAGCTGAAGAGCTATATGTGAGGATAAATTCGATCAATGAGAAGTTGAGGAAATAGAGGATACAAGAGTATGTAGTCTAACTTAATTTAGGTATTTAGGGACTATATTTTAGCTGTACGACTTGAGGACATAGGAAGGATATAAGGTATAGTTCAAGGCCTTAAGGAATTAATGGGAGATTGAGGATAACATTGTATGGAGTCATATCCAGTGATCGGATAGGACCATTACTCCAAGATATTGCCATCAATGTGAGGACTTGCAACCATCGTAGTGTGACGAAACCAGTAAGTAGTGAGAATATCG
>CM039521.1:10678087-10734504 GCA_022433055.1 Begonia peltatifolia
GGGGAAAGTTCAGGATAAGGAAATGATTTCTTAAATATTTGGTGTTACTCAATGGAGGAAATAATTAAGGATACCAAGGTTAGGACTTCAGAATTTGAGTACAATTTTGTTCGGAGGAACATAGTAGCAGAGTTAAATTTGATGATAGGAAGGGGGTTGAGTGTGGAAAAGTGTAATTTAGAATGACTCCTTGCAGGTGTCGACCGGTTTCTTGATTTTTACGTTTTAAAAGCGAAGTTTCTCTAAAGAGTCGTTTTGAGTCAAAAAATAAAGCTTCCTAATTTCTAGGAAATATTTAGTAGAGGGTATGAGAGATAGTGACGAGTAGTAGTCCGTAGTGGACCGGGAAACACGGAGGATTTTTGGGTTGTTACAGATGGATTTTGTTAGGAGATACTGTGTTTTTTTTTAGTTTGATTTTCAAGTTTGGGGTTGACATTTATAGGCATTACTCGAGTCGAGTGGTGCGCGACGTCAGTTGGCGCGGGTGAGGGTGCAGCGTCGTGGGTGACGTGCGCACGGCGTCGGGCGTTGTTGTGTATGGCGTGCTCATGGGGCGCGTGGCGCCGAGGGTGGCGCGTAGGGCACGACATGGTGTGTGGCACACGCGCGGGGCGTACCGCACAACTGATGGCGTGCGAGGCGCATGACGTTGTGTGTGGCGCGTGACGAAGAGTGTGGAGTGCGCGTGACGCTCGCAGCGTCAGGTAGTGCGCAGGGCGCACGGTGTCAGTGCGCACGTTGTGCGTGACAAAGACACGTAGCGTACGCATGGCGCGCAGCCTAGTGCGCGCGTGGCCCCAATAGTCGGCACCAGCATTGACGATGACGACTGAGCCGTCCTGCTGATGGCTGGCGGCAATGGTTTCTTTTCTAAAAAAAAAAAGAGAAATTTAGTCCTCACTTTCACGCTTAGTTTTCACGCAACAATTTTATCGTTACATTTTCAAATGTTTTAAAAATTTAATTTTTGCTGCGTATTTCTAAATCTTTTCAAATAAGATTTGGGGTAGAATGGATAAAGGAGCAGGTTAGCCTTGTCGACGGCCCAGGAACCTGGGGAGGGCTCTCGGAGGCGCAACAGGATCCCTATCTGACACAATCAAAGTAGAAACTCCGTGTTATCGTAAAATTTTCTGAATAAACAGTTCTGCAAACTGTTTCATAGTATACATCATCTTCACTGGTAGAAAATGGGTTGACTTTGTTAATCGATCCACAATCACCTTATTCCATCATAAACTTTTGTTGTCTTTGGCAGTCCAACAACAAAATCTATAAAGATATGCTCCCACTTGCACTCTTGAATCGGTAATGGTTGTAATTTTCTAGTTGGCCTCTGATGTTTTTGCTTTGATTTGTTGACAAATTAAACACGTCTCAACATACTTCACAACATTCCTCTTCATATTAGGTCACCAAAATTGCATTTTTCAAATCTCTGTACATCTTTGTGCTCACTGGATGCATAGTAAACGTAGAAGAGTGGCTTCAGATAAAATCTCCTTTCGAAGTTCTTCATTATTCAGAACGTACCATCTATTTCGAAACTTTAGAATTCTGTCTTCTGAATAGCTGAACTCCAAAGATTCATTGGAAACCATACTCAATTTGAACTCATTGCACTCGGAATAATCTTTCTAAGCTTCCTTGATTTTCTCCAAAAGAGTTGGCTTTAGAGATAAAGCAAAAAACATTGCTGTCAAATTTAAAACTACCTCCAAATCAAATATCTGGATTTCTGTACTCAATGTTGCAGGCATAACTGCTAATATAGCTGAAGTAGATGCTGTCACTCTGCTCAATACATCTGCCACAACATTAACTTTACCGGGGTAGTACTTAATTTCAAAATTGAAATCTTTCACAAACTCCAGCAGCTACCGTTGTCTCATGTTTAACTCTTTCTAAGTGAAAATATACTTCAGAAATTTGCGATCTGAAAATATTTCACACCATTGATCATACAAGTAATGTCTTCATATCTTTAACGCAAAAACAACTGCCGCTAACTTCAGATCGTGGGTAGGATAATTCTTCTTGTAACTCTTTAATTGCCTTGAGAAATAGACAATTGCTTTTCATTCCTGCATCAAAACAAAGCCCAAACCTATCTTAGAGGCGATGCAGTAAATACTGAAGTTACCGCATTCAACTAGCAGTGTCAAAATGGGAACGGTAGTCAACTACTGCTTCAAAGTCTGAAAACTATTCTTGCAGTCTTCAGACCACCAACACTTTGTATTCTTTCTCGTCAATCGGGTCATAGGTGTTGCTATTTTCGAAAATCCTTCAATAAATTTTCTGTAATAACCTGCCAACCCCAGAAAACTTCATATTTTATTAACATTCTTCGGCTAGAGCCACTCTTTTATAACCTAAATCTTTGCCGGATCAATTGAAATATCTTCACTGGAAACAACGTATAACAACCTCTTTTCCTAATAAGATATTATCCGTTATGGGGATTGAGCCGTAGCTCAATATCTTTCCCTCACAGATTTGTTTGGCGATGACTTCCCAGTCGATCACCCAGCATGATATTGGTCTCACCGGAGCACTGTTAACTTCGGAGTTCTTATGAGATCCGTTGTCAATTATGCTATAAAATGCATCTTACTATATTGGGAGGGTTCTTTTACATATGTTTCATTTCCATATACTTCACCAAGCGATGTGGGATTGTGACGGCCCCCTTTTTATGACCCGTGATTTGCCTATACTCGATTCTGAGATTTTTCTACACTCGGCTTAGGTCCCGACCTTTGCCACGTAGTCGTGCTTATACGTACACATTCAAGTCATCACAATCACCTCCCCTGGGGGGCCCAAAGTATAACACCTAGAATTTCTTGTTAAATAATTTTCGGATTTACGTAACGGTAAACGATAAAGTTATAGTCAGAATAAGTACGAAAAATTTAGCCGGTTAGGTAGAAGATTATTTTGAGGCTAATGGACAAAATGGATTTATAATATTTTGACCAAAACCGAATCAAATAACAGTTTAATTAAACGGTTAGAGATGTAGGACAATTTAGTAATTATGTTATTATTATTAAATTTTAAAAAAGAAAAAGAAAAAGAAAAATTGAAAGGTTAGCAGCCATTAGACTTGTAACCAAACATCACCTCCCTCATTTTTTTCTTCTTCATTGGCAAACACTTACATTCACTCTCCCTCTCTCTCATTTTCCTCTTCATCTCACGAAAACCCTCTTTTGGTTTTCAGTTCAGCAGCTTCTACACCAAGCATCTCACTTATTTTTTTAGATTTCTTCAAGGTAAATTAAGTTTTCTCTACTATTTGTTAAACTATGGTGGTTTTAGATAAAGAAGGAAAGATGGATGAAGTTTGATTGGGATTTCCCTTCGGTTGATTTGGTTGCACGAAAATATTGGTGGGTTGCTAGTTTTCTTCCAATCATTGATGTGTAAGCATGACTTAGAAGCATTTTTATGGTTTATACGGAATGAAGATGCAAATTGGTTATGGAATTTGTAAGGCATGTGCAGGGCATTTTTGGTTATTGGTTATGAGTTGAAGAAAAATGAATTTAGAGCTAAGTTTTGTGCATGATTCTGAATTGGGTAATTACGTCTGTGATGTGTTGTGTGATTTATTAAAAGAATTTCTATATGAAAAACTAGACTCCATAAAGGTTACATAGCAATTAAAATTATCAAATTCGGACCTATATTCAATTTGTTACGAATTTTTGAATTTGAGATAATTTCAGTTTGAATTCTTTAATATTGGTCATGCTTTATTTGAATACTTGGATTTAGTGAGGTGAATCAGAATGATATTTAGAATTTGGGGAAAACACGTAATGCAGGGAGATTATGCCCAATTTTCTAGGGATTGACCACGCTTACTTTTCCATCAACTCAAAATTGATATATAAATCAAAACTATAATAGAATCTTCAAGAATCTATTTTCTTTAAAAAATGACTTAATACGACCCCGACTCGACCTTTACACCCGTACCTATGAACGCCCCATCCAAACTGCACTAATAGCCGGCCAAATCATCCACGAACGTCCTCTTCCAACTACCTCCTAATCCTAGGCATGCTCGGGATACTCACTTGCTGTTGCGTCGTCACCTACATCACAGAATTCAACTATTAGCCTAATGCTAAGTAAGTAACGCAGATAAACTTAAACACTGAAAAACATTCACATCCTAACATATGCAGTTTCTACAGTTTTGTCTCTACTTTTGTTTTTGTTTCTTTCTTACATCTTCTTTATCTTCTTACTACTACATTCTTCTCTACGTGCTAGATCAAGGTGGCACACCTCGCGGTGCACCTCTGGGACAAGGCCAACCTCAATCTAGTAAAGTGACACACCTCGCGGTACCCTGGACGACAAAGGAATTTGATACGGTATGAGTGATTGTGGATCGTTTAACAAAATCCACCCATTTTCTACCAGTGAAGATAACATTCAATATGGACCAATTCACTAACCTGTATATTCAGGAGATAGTAAGGTTGCATGGAGTACCAATTTCGATTGTGTCGGACAGGGACCTAAGATTCACATCAAAATTTTGGAAGAGTCCGCACAAAGCAACGGGGACACGACTGAATTTCAGTACAGCCTTTCATCCTCAGAATGACGGACAATCTGAATGGATTATTCAGATTTTAGAGGATATACTTCCAGCCTGTGTACTAGAGTTGCAGGGTTCGTGGAGCAAGTATTTACCTTTGGTGGAATTCTCGTACAACAAAAGCTATCAGGCTACGATAGGTATAGCCCCTTATGAAGCTTTATACGGAAGAAATTGCAGATCACCCCTCTATTGGGATGAAATTGGTGAAGCCGGTTTGATTGGTCAAGAAATCGTGCAACAAACCACTGAGAAGATCAAGATTATTCGGCAGCGGATATTGACAGCTCAAAGTCGACAAAAGAGCTATTCTGATAGAAGAAGAAGAGAATTGGAATTCAAAGTAGCAGATGAAGTTTTCCTAAAAATTTCACCATTTAAGAATGTAATGAGGTTTGGGAGGAGGAGTTAGTTGAGCCCAAGATACATTGGACCATTCTCGATCACAAAGAGAATTGGAAGGACTGTGTACCAACTAGAACTGCTAGCTTCCTTGGAGGGAGTTCACAATGTTTTCCACGTGTCGATGCTAAAAAAGTGTCTCAAAGATTTGTCACACATTGTGGTTTAGCAGGAGATTGAGGTACAGCCAACCTTAGCGTACGAAGAAAAGACAGTGGAGAGTTTAGATTATGCAGTGAAGACACTACGTAACAAGGATATTCCGCTGGCGAAAGTATTGTGGCGTAACCACAATGTGGAGGAGGCAACGTGGAAAATACAACAGGATATGATGGATTGTTATCCTGAGTTGTTTAAGTAGCAAATTTTGAGGACAAATTTTTTATAAGTAGGGTGGAATATAACACCCTAAATTTCTGTTTAAATTAATTTCAAATTTTTGTAATTATAATCGTTGGAGTTTTGGTCAGAATTGATAATAAAGAATTTTTAAAGTAAAAGATTGTTTTGAGGCTAATGGAGGAGAGAAATTTAAGAATCCAACCGAAATTAGATGGTATAACAGATTTACTAAACAAATTAGAGTTGAGGGTAATTTGGTAATTAGGTATTATTATTATTATTAAAAAAAAAGACAGAGAACACCATCGGTGTTCTCCCTCATCAGCGCAGAACTACTCTTCTCCTCCTTTCTTCGCAGCCTCCCCTTCCCCTGCGTGAAAACCCTCGACGATTCCTCCGTTCCTTTGTGAATCTTCGAATATAAGGTATGTTTTAGTTAGCTTCTAGTAGTTAGTTAGTTCTTTAGCCATTTCGAGTGTTAAAACCGAACTTAGTGAGGGTATTGAGTGATTTGGTGAAAACCTAGGAGGGAGATATAGGAAATTACCTGTAGAGTCGATTTTTATCCGCATGTTGGTGCTTAAGCTAGAAATAAGAGTAGATTACGAGATTTGATGGGAAAGGTTAGATAATTGATTAGCCGAATATACGAATTTTGAAACGGTGTCTGTTCGGCCACGATCGACCAAGTTGTGAATGTCCAATTAGAAAATGGATTGGACCATTGGAAACTAGACATCCTGTGGAGTTTGTAGCACGTTAGATCATCCAATTCGGACGAGTATTGTATAAGTTGTGAATTTTCGAAGTTCGTAAGAAATTGAGTGGGATTTCGACTTTAGTGGAGAGTTTTTGTTTTTGTATGAATTATGACTTTCAAGCTATAAATTTACGAATTGAACGAGTTAGTATTGATGGATGTGTAATTTTATAGATATTCCAAGTTAGAGTATGAAGTTACGAACTATGAGGAAATTTCAAGGACGCCAGGTAAGAGATGTATTGTTTGTGGTTTGCCTTCGGGTTTATACCATGGAATGGTAGGATTGTTTGTTTGTTTTGATTGTTGCTTTGTTGTTTGGTCAGTTGGTTGTGCATATGTGTTGTCATGCATCATGGTTTTGAATTATGAAAGAATGAGTTTTGAGCATGTTTTGAATTGTGCATGTGAAATGTAATCAGATAAAAAAAGATGTCATGCATGGGCTACGCCTCGTCGTTAACGTGCTAGTGAGAAAGAACTAGGGGTTTCCCATGGATGAAAGTACGTAAGATGACACGGTTTGTGAACTACTCGTCGTTAACGTGCTAGTGAGAAAGCACTAGAGAGTTCTATGATCGATGTTGGAAGGAGATTATGTATGGCCGTCCCGTGTGTGAACATGATGTGTGCCTCTAATCTCGCTCCGTGGGTCATGATTTGGCCGTCCTGAGTGTGATAAGATGAGTGCCTACTTGACTCACACGTGAAAGTGGAATATGATAACAATGAAAACGAAACCGAGCATAGAAACTGCATGTGTTAGGGGTTGAGTTGTGCATCGATTTTTAATTCATGCTCCATACTTGTTAAGCATTAGGATTATGCTTTGTGTTCCATCGTGTAGGTGACGACGAGCTTTACAGTGAGTTGTTAGGTGACGAGCATCCCCAGTATGATGTTGGTAGCGTACGCCGTATGCCGGTGCAGGCAGTTGTTGGGGCGACTCGACCATGGCGGGATATAGGGTGCATGGTACAATTATAGCCGGGATTGGATTAGAGATTTAGTTTTTTTTTAAAATTACTTGAAGAAATTATGTTTGAAAAATATAGGTCTTTACTTTGTGGATTTAATCATGGGAATGCCATCGTGTGTTTTCTCTGAACTGGTGTCATTTTTATGTATACTGGGGCAATGTGTCGACCGAAATTGACATGTGTCGACCGGTCAATGTAAAATTGAAGGTGAGTGTCGGCGGCGAAATTTGATTTGTGCGGGTAGAGAGCAATGAGGTGTTGATCGGCGACTGTGGATGTCAACCGGTTAGTGTAAAATCAGTTAGGGTATCGACCGTGGGGTTCGACCTGTGCGGGCAGAGAGGATCAAGGCTTCGACCTGTGAAAGCAGGTGTCGATTGCTCTCTGAGATGAGTGTAGAAGTGTCGATCGGTGCTCTCAGTGTTGACCGGCATTTACCGGTGTCGACCGATTGAAAACCCAAGACGACCCAAGTGTTTACCGGCGCTTGCAGATGTGGACCGGTCGCTTTATTTTTATGTTTTAAAAAGTGAAGTTTATTTAAACCGGTTTTAAATTGAGTTTTCCGCTGTGGCGTTCTTAAATAGCTTCCAAATAGTGCATATTTAGGTCGAGCAACAAAATTTTAAATTTTATACGAATTCTGTCGAGGTGAGAAGCGAGTGTACGGTTAACGACCTTGTTTCGGGGAAAACGCGGAGGCGTTATAGATGTGGAGTTGGAGCAGTGAACGAACCGGAAATGGGTAGGTTTTCGGGGCGTTACATTTGCCTTTGAGCCTACATCATCACAATTCAGTAGTATGCATTGCATGTTTATTTTATGTTATGCTTTCATGGTTGAGCATCATTGTTTTAAAGTAGAAGAACGAGACGAAAATGAATTTTCATGTATTTATGAGATGAAAACAATAAGATTTGAGTAGTGAATAACAAAATTGAGAATATACGTAAGTGGATAATAAAGATAGGGTTGAGTGACATAGTCTTAATAGGGGGCTCGTGAGTTATGCCATTTCTTTCCCCGCTTTACGTGGTGACCCTGGTCCTATAAGGAGGATTGCAAGGAGTACCTGTAATGCACTAAAAATCCTCTACCAAATATTTATTAGAAATTGGAATCCGTTATTTTTCGACTCTAAATAACTCTTTTATTTTATTTTATTTTTTTCAAAACTACTTCCAAAAGAAATACATATAAATGCCGCAGCGGAAACTCGTCTAAAATCGGTTTAAGTAAATTTCACCATTTTAAAACACAGAAATACAGAGACTGGTTGACACTTGTAGACGCCGGTCGACACTTGAGTGGTCTCGGGTTTTTCGTCGGTCGACACTGGGAACAACGGTCGACACTACATTGCTCTCGGTTCTTTTCTTCGGTTGACACTAGAAATCACTAGTTAACACTTCTATACTCAGCTAAGAGAGTGGTCGACACTTGCTTTTGCATTTCGACACTTTGACCCTCTCTGCCCGCACAGGTCGTCCCCCGTGGTCGACACTCTCGCTGTATTTGCACTAATCGGTCGACACCCACGGTCGCCAGTCGACACCTCGTTCCTCTCTGCCCACGTCGGTCGAACCCTGCGATCGACACTCACCCTCCCTTTTACACTGACCGGTTGACAGCTATTGGTTTCGGTCGACACTTCACACCAATATCAGTAAAAATCAACACCAGTTCATTTAAAAATGCACGGCGAACATTTCTCGATCAAATTCACGAAGTAAAACTTATAATTTGAAAACATAAATTCTTCAAGTAAATTTCAAAACAACGTAATTCTTCCTCAATTGGCGACTATACCCATACCACGCTACCTATAACCTCAAAATCTATACATCGTTATTCAACTCAAAACACTAACAAAAATCCCAATATCTAACTCGCCATGGTTGTGTCACCCCAACAACTGCTTGCACCGGCGTACGACGTCCTCCGCCAACACCGACCTAGGTAAGCCCATCACCTAGCAACACACCAGATAGCTCGTCGTCACCTACACCACGGAACACAAAACGTAAGACTAATGCTTAGCAAGTATGGAATATGAATTAAAACCAATGCACAACTCAACCTCTAACACATGCAGTTTCTACACTTTGATTCGTTTTCGTTTCGTTGCTTTCATCTTTAACTTTCACGTGTGAGTCAAGTAGACGCACATCCTGCTCCACTCATGACAGCCACACCATGACCCACAGAGCGAAATTGAAGGCACACATCGTGATCTCACATGGAACGGCCAACCCAAATCTCCTCCAAACATCGATTGTTGAACCCTATAGTGCTATCTCACTAGCACGTTAACGACGAGGCATGCCCAAACCATGTCATCTTACGTAAATTCATCCATGGGAACCCTCTAGTGCTTTCTCACTAGCACGTTAACGATGAGGCGTTCACCCATGCTTGGCAAATCTTTTCTTATCTGATTGCATTTCATATGCACAGTTCAAAACATGCTCAAAACTCGTCTTTCGTAGTTCAAAATCATAATGCATGATAACACAATATGCACGACCCATTGACCAAACAACCAACCAACAATCAAAGAAAACAAACAATCCTACAATTCCATGGTGTAGGCCCAAAGGCAATTCACAAATGATCCATCACTTATCTGGCGTTCTCGAAATCTTCTCGTGCTTTGTAAATTCGTGCCCTAACTGAAATACCTATAAAATTATACATTCATTAATTTCCAACTCGTCAAATTCATAATTTCCTAACTTGAAAGTACTAACCCATACCAAAACCGAAACTCTCCACGAACCCTAAATCCCGTAAAATTTCCGACCAACTTTGAAAATTCATAACTTCTCCAATACTTATCCGAATTAGACGATACCAAGTACTACGGGTTCCTGAGGACGTCTAGTATTCTATGGTCTTGTCCATTTCCCATTCTAATGTCCATGACTTGACCGAATGTGGCCGAACAAACACCATTCTAAAATTCACACACTCGGCCAATCGACCACCCAATCTTTCCCACCAATTCTCGTAATACACTCCTATTTCTATCCTAAACACCAATATGTGGATGAAATTCAACTCTACACTCAACTTCTCGCATTACCCTTCTAAATATTCACTGAATCACGCTATACTCTTGTCAAACACGGTTTTTGTCACTAATAACACTAACACTTCAACTAGCTACACAAAACTAACTAGAACTTACCGTGATTCGAAAGAATGGAGGAAGAATCGTGAATCGGTCGCCATCTTCTTCTCAATTTATATATATATGTATTTTTTATTTTCTAATTACCAAACTGCCCTCCACCTCTAACCTTTTATAATTCTGTGATTTCGTCCGATTCCAGTTGTATTTTCAAATTTTCCTCTCCACCATTAGCATCAAAATAATCTTTTACTCAAAGGCAAAAATTTTTCGTTATTAATTCGGAGCAAAATACCACCGTTTATAATTACAAAAATCCGAAATGAAATCCAATAGAAAATTTCTGGGTGTTACATTCCACCCTTCTTACAAACATTTTGTCCCCAAAATTTGCTATCTAAACAAATCAGGATAACGTTACATCATATCCTATTGTCTTTCCCACGTCGCGTCCTCCACATTGTGGTTACGCCACGACACCTTCACCGGCGGAATATCCTTGTTGCGTAATGTCTTCACTACATAATCCAAAATCTCCACTGGCTTTTCCTCGTATGCTAAGGTTGCCTGTACCTCAATCTCCTGCTGGACTACAACGTGCGACGGATCTCTGAGACACTTTCTTAGTATCGACACATGGAAGACATTATGAACTCCTTCCATAGAAGTTGGCAGTCCTACTTGGTACGCAGCCCTTCCAATTCTCTTTGTGATCGGGAATGCTCCAATGTATATTGGGCTCAATTTACCCTTCCTCCCGAACCTCATTACGCCTTTGAACGGTGAAAGTTTAAGGAAAACTTCATCTCCTACTTCGAATTCCAATTCTCGTCTCCTTTCGTCGACATAGCTCTTTTGTCTACTTTGGGTTGTCAATATCCGCTGCAGAATAACCTAGATCTTCTCCATTGTTTACTGTAAAATTTATGGATCAATCAAACCAACTTCACCGATTTCATCCCAATAAAGGGACGATCTGCAGTTCCTTTCGTATAAAGCTTCGTAAGGGGCCATACCTATCATGGCCTGATAACTATTGTTGTACGAGAATTCCACCAAGGGTAAATACTCGCTCCACGAACCCTGGAACTCTAGTACACAGGCTCGAAGCATATCTTCTAAAATTTGAATAGTCCGTTTAAATTGTCCGTCGGTCTGAGGATGAAAAGCTGTACTGAAATTCAGTCGTGTCCCCATTGCTTTGTGCAGACTCTTCCAAAACTTTGATGTGAATCTTGGGTCTCTGTCCGACACAATCGACATCAGCAATCAATGTAATATTACTATCTCCTGAATGTACAGGCTAGCGAATTGGTTCATATTGAATGTCATCTTCACCGGTAGGAAGTGGGCGGATTTGGTCAGACAATCAACAATCACCCACAACACATCAAATCCTTTCGGCGTCCGGGGTAATCCAACGACAAAGTCCATGGATATTTGATCCCACTTTCATTCGGGAATCGGCAATGGTTGCAACCTCCCAGCCGGTCTCTGATGCTCTGTCTTGATTTGCTGGCAGATCAAGCATGTCTCTACGTGCCTTGCCACAGCTTTCTTCATACCAGGCCACCGATAATGTTGACTAAGGTCTCTATACATCTTGGTACTTCTGAGATGAACAGAAAACTTCGAGGAGTGCGTTTCAGACAAACTTCTTCACAAAGTCGACCATTGTTCGGAACATACCATCTATTCCAGAACTTTAGAATCCCGTCATTTGAACTGCTAAACTCGGTTCTGTCATCAGATATTATGCTCGACCTAAACTCGCTGCACCTTGGATCATCTTGTTGGGCTTCTCTAATCTTCTCAAGGATTGACAGTTTCTGAGATAAGGCTGATAATTCTACCGCCGCATCTGAGACTAGCTCCAAATCAAATCTTTGAAATTCTGCACTCAACTCTTTAGGCATCTCGGTACACATTGCTGAAGCTGAGGTTGAAATCTGGATTAATGCATTGGCCACTGCATTGGCCTTGCCGGGGTGATATTTGATCTCTAGATCGTAGTCCTTTATGAGCTCCAACCACCGCCTCTGCCTCATATTCAGCTTCTTCTGAGTGAAGATATACTTCAGACTCTTGTGATCTGAGTATATCTTACATTGCTGTCCATAGAGATAGTGGCTCTGGATCTTTACCGCGAACACAACCGTCACTAACTCCAAATCATTGGTCAGATAATTTCACTCATAAGTTTTTAATTGCCTTGAAGCATAAGCGATCACCTTTCCATTCTGCATCAAGACAAAACCCAATCCAATTCTGGAAGCATGACAATAAATACTGAACTTCTCATCCATCAACGGAAGTGTCAATACTGGAGCTGTAGTCAATTTCTGGAAATTGTGCTCACAGTCCTCCGATTATACATACTTGACTTCCTTTATTATTATACGAGTTAGGGGTGTTGCAATCCTTGAAAAACCCTTAATAAACTTCTTGTAGTAGCCAGCTAACCGCAAAAAGCTTCGAATCTTGCTGACACTCTTTGGCTAAGGCCATTCATTGATTGACTGTATCTTAGCTGGACCCACCGATATTCCTCCACCAGAAATCACATGTCCGAGGAAATGGACTTTATCCAGCCAGAATTCGCACTTTGAGAACTTTGCATACAGCCGATGCTGCTTCAAAGTCTCCAGAACCATCTTCAAATGCTCCTTATGCTCTTCTTCGTTACGGGAGTAAACCAAGATATTGTCGATAAATACGATGACGAACTTCTCTAGATACTCTTGGAATACCCGATTCATTAAGTCTATAAAAACAGCTGGGGCATTTGTCAGCCCGAACGACATTACTAAAAATTCATAGTGTCTGTATCTAGTTCTAAAGGCTGTACTCGGGATATCCTGCGATCTAAACTTTAGTTGATAATACCCGATCTCAAGTCTATCTTCAAGAAAATCTGAGCTCCTTGAAGTTGATCAAATAAGTTATCTATCCTCGGCAATGGATACTTATTATTTATGGTTAGCTTATTTAGC
The DNA here is from genome assembly GCA_022433055.1 of Begonia peltatifolia. NCBI lineage: Eukaryota > Viridiplantae > Streptophyta > Magnoliopsida > Cucurbitales > Begoniaceae > Begonia > Begonia peltatifolia. The sequence goes on from CM039521.1 coordinate 10,691,325, forward strand.
TCCTTGTAGTCAATACATATTCGGAACGATCCATCTTTCTTCTTTACAAACAGGACCGGTGCGCCCCATGGTGAAAAGCTCGGGTGTATGAATTCTTTTTCCAGTAGTTCTCCCAACTGCTTTTTCAACTCCTTCAATTCATGAGCAGCCAACCTATAAGGGTTCTTTGATATTGGCTCCGCACCAGGATACGTGTCAATCACAAATTCAACTTCCCGGTCTGGGGGTAAACCGTGTAAATCGTCCAAGAACACATCAAGAAACTCACGAACTATCACAATATTCGGCGGATTTGCCTCTATGCGGAATGGAGTGTCTAGAATTGTTGCAAGAAAACAAAAATGCTCACCCATTAAAAATTTTTTATCCTCGATGGGTGCCATTACGGATAGTTTCTCCACATTCTTCATAGCATGCAATAAATGTTTCGCACCGCCCGGAGGTTGGAAATCAACAATTTCGACCCTACGATCAATCGTTGCGTAGTGCCGAAACAACCAATTCATGCCTAATATAATGTCATAGCCAGTTATCCCTGTCACAATCAATTCAGTAGGCATAGTCCTAGTCCCCACCGATATGACGCTATCATGTACCACTTGATCGGAGTGCATGCGTTCACCGGATGGCAGTCTCACTTCATATGTACACCCAGCAGGTTTAGCCAACAAATTTACTTTCACCAAAAAAGCCGCAGCAACAAAGGAGTGACGCTCATGAATCTATCAACGTAAATGCGGGCACCTTAGCAACTAGTACCATACCTGTGATAATAGCTGGTCGATCCTCACTCTCGGGCTCTATCATAGCAAAAATCCTAGGCGTCATCTTAACCGGACCCTTCTTTGCTGCGAGGCAATCTCTTGATATGTGACCGATCTCATTACAGGTGAAACACCGATTGACCCTCGGCTTTGTGCAATTCCGGGAAATATTACCAGCTTCATTGCAATTGTAGCACTTGCCTACAAACTGTCCGCACTCTCCCGGGTGCCTGTTCAAGCACTTCAGACACTGTGGGTACCTACTCTGCATTTGTGGCTTCTTTCCTCCCTTTGAATCATGTACCATGTCGCCTGACCTCTTGGTTCTAGAAGAAAATCCTCTACTGCTCGTCTGCGGTGTGATCTCCTTAAAGAACCTCCTGGTGGCCTCCCCTTACCGCACACATTTGGCTTCCGCTACCTCCACCGCCAGTGCCTTAGCCACAACTCGTGCATACGGTACTCACTCAGTTCCAAAAATTGTTACACCTCTATATATCTCCGGTTTCAGTCCTTGCACAAACTGCAGCACCTTTTCTTCTTCATTACTTACCAATTGCCTTGCGAATCTAGACAATGACTCAAACTGTCTTATATATTCGGCTACTGGCCCAGTCTACTTTAACTGTAAGAACTCCAATGTCTTTGCAGCTTGCATCGTCCGGTTATAGTACTTGTAATAAAATATCTGCTTAAATCTTTTCCAGGTCAACACTACATTACTCTCGGGTGTTTTCATCGGTCGACACTACATTACTTTTCGGGTGTTTTCATCGGTCGACACTAGAAATCACCGGTCGACACTTTTATACTCAGCTAAAAGAGCGGTCGACACTTGCTTTTACAGGTCGACACTTTGAACCTCTCTGCCCGCACAGGTTGTCCCCGGCAGTCGACACTCTCGCTGTATTTACACTAACCGTTCGACACCCACGGTCGTCGGTTGACCCATCGTTCCTCTCTGCCCGCGTCGGTCGAACCCCGCAGTCGACACTCACCCTCCCATTTACACTGACTGGTCGACACCTATGGGATTCAGTTGACACTTCACACCAATATTAGTAAAAATCAACACCAGTTCAATTAAAAACACACGGCAAACATTTCTCGATCAAATTCACGAAGTAGACCCTATAATTTGAAAACATAAATTCTCCAAGTAAATTTCAAAACAACGTAATTCTTCCTCAATTGGCAACTATACTCGTACGACGCTACCTATAACCTCAAAATCTTACATCGTTATTCAACTCAAAACACTTACAAAAATCCAACCATCTATATCGCCATGGTTGTGTCACCCCAACAACTGCCTGCACCGACGTACGACGTCCTCCGCCAACACCGACCTAGGTATGCCCATCACCTAGAAACTCACCAGATAGCTCGTCATCACCTACACCACGAAACACAAAACGTAAGCATAATTCTTAGCAAGTATGGAATATGAATTAAAACCAATGCACAACTCAACCCCTAACACATGCAGTTTCTACACTTTGTTTCGTTTTCGTTTCATTGCTTTCATCTTTAACTTTCACGTGTGAGTCAAGTAGGCGCACATTCTGCTCCATTCAGGACAGCCACACCATGACCCACGGAGCGATATTGAAGGCACACATCGTGATCTCACACGGAACGGCCAACCCAAATCTCCTCCAAACATCGATCGTTGAACCCTCTAGTGCCCTCTCACTAGAACGTTAACGACGAGGCGTTCCCAAACTATGTCATCTTACGTACATTCATCCATGGGAACCCCCTAGTGCTTTCTCACTAGCACGTTAACGATGACGTGTTCACCTATGCGTGGCAAATCTTTTCTTATTTGATTACATTTCAAAAGCACAGTTTAAAACATGCTCAAAATTCATCTTTCGTAGTTCAAAATCATGATGCATGACAATACAATATGCACGACCCATTGACCGAACAACCAACAAATAATCAAAGCAAACAAACAATCCTACCATTCCATGGTGTAGGCCCGAAGGCAATTCACAAACGATCTATCACTTACCTAGCGTTCTCGAAATCTTCTCGTGCTTTGTAACTTCGTTCCCTAACTGCAATACCTATAAAATTATACATTCATCTATTTCCAACTCGTTAAATTCATAATTTTCTAACTTGAAAGTCCTAACTCATACCAAAACCAAAACTCTCCACTAACCCTAAATCCCACAAAATTTATGACCAACTTCAGAAATTCATAACTTCTATAATAATTATCCGAATTGGACGATACCAAGTACTACGGGTTCCTGAGTACGTCTAGTTTCCTATGGTATCATCCATTTACCATTTGGATGTCCATGATTTGACCGAATGTGGCTGAACGAACACCATTCCAAAATTCACACACTCGGCCAATCGACCATCCAATCTTGCCCACCAATTTTCGTAATCCACTCCTATTTCTATCCTAAGCACCAATATGCGGATGAAATTTAACTTTACACTCAACTTCTCACATTACCCTCCTAGGTCTTCAAAAAATCACCCTATACTCTTGTCAAACCTAGTTTTTGTCACTAATAACACTAACACATCAACTAGCTACCCAAAACTAACTATACCTGTCATTGGTATAGTTGGTGGAGCAAATACCTGCCTTTGGTATAGTTAGTGGAGCAAATACTTGCTATTCGGGCTTGCGTACTCAAATTTCAGGGTTCGTGGAGCAAATACCTGTCATTGGTGGAGTTTTCGTATAATAACAGCTTTCAGGCTACGATAGTTATGACTCCTTATGAGGCTCTTTACGGGAGAAAATACAGATCTCTGATATATTGGGATGAAGTCAAGGAGACAAGATTAGTTGGTCCAAATATTTTGCAGCAGACAGTAGAGAAAGTTGCATTTATTTGGCAACGTATTTTAACAGCTCAAAGCTGACAAAAGAGTTATGCAGATCGATGGAGAATAGAGTTAGAATTTAAGGTGGGTGATGAAGTCTTCTTGAAAATTTTGTCATTCAAAGGAGTTGTGAGATTCGGAAAAAGAGGCAAGTTGAACCCAAGATTTATTGGACCATTTTCTATTATGAAAGAGAATAGGAAAAACAGCTTACCAGCTGCAGCTACCAGCCTCGATGGGGGGAATTCACAATGTATTCCACGTTTCCTTGTTGAGGAAGTGTATGCAAGATTCTTCCCACGTCATGGAGGAGCAGGATATAGAGATTCAACCCACATTGACGTATAAGGAGAAGCCAGTGGAGATCTTGGATTATGCAGTGAAGATTTTACGCAACACGGAAATTCCACTGGTTAAAGTATTATGGCGCAACCATAATGTGGAGGAAGCAACCTTGGAACGGCAACAGAACATGATGAGCCGATATCCAAGATTGTTCGAATAGCAAATTTTGGCGACAAAATTTCTTTAAGGAGGGTGAGATGTAACACACGAATTTTCATTAAATGAAGTTCAGATTTTGTGATTGTAATTGGTAAAGTTTCGGTTTGAATTATGAGCGAAGAATTTGTATTATTATGTAAAGAAATTATTTGAGGCTAATGGGCAGGAGAAAGTTATAAGATTTCAATCGAAAGTAGATAGAATGACGATATTGTTAAATGAGTTAGGTCTAAGGGCAATTAAGAAATTATTATTATTATTAAAAAAATAACAATAAAACAAAACAAAGGGTGGAACGAAATCCCCCCTATTTTGGTTCTTCCTCCCCACCCGTAAGCTCCCTCTTAGCGTTTTCCCTTCTAGCCGGCGCCAATCCTCTCCGATTCTCCGTCAATATTCAGATTTACGGTAAGTTTTGTTAATTTTGAGTAGATAATTAGTCTTTTAGTGATTTTAAGTGGAAATATTAAGGTTAAAGAGAGTATTTGTTAGTTTTAGTAAAACCCTAGGTGGGAGGTATGAAATTTCAGGATTTAGTCGAGTATTAGTTGTGTATTGGTGTTGAAGTTGGAAGAATAAGTAGATTATAGGTTTTTATGGAGAAAATTTAGCGTTAGACAACCGGATAACTCGGATTGTGGAATAGTTTCCGTTCGCCCACATCCGGCTAAGTTGTGGATGTTCAATTAGGAAATGGATGATACCATTAGAAACTAGACATTCTAAGGAGCCCATAGCACTTTGGATGGTCCAATTCATACGAGTATTGAAGAAGTTATGAATTTCGAAGTTTGGTCAGAAATTGAGTTGGATTTCGGGTTTAGTAGAGAGTTTGGGTTTTGTACGAGTTAAGGCTTTCGAGCTAGAAATTTATGAGTTGAACGAAGTAGAATTAATGGATATGTGGTTTTATAGGTTCTTCGGTTAGCTAGCCATATTCGGAGAATGAGTTGCTAAGGACGCCAGATAAGTAATATAATATAAGTTTTGCCTTCGAGCCTACATCACAGTTTAGTAGGATGCATTGCACGTTTATTTTATGTTATGCTTTCATGGTTGAGCATCATTGTTTTAAAGTAGGAGAACGAGACGAAAGTGAATTTCCATGTATTTATGAGATGAAAATAGTTGGATGTGAGTAGTGAAGAACGAAATTGAGAAGATACATAAGTAGATAATGAAGGTGGGGTTGAGTGGCATGGTTCTAAGAGGGGGGCCGTGAGGTATGTCATTTCTTCCTTCACTTTAGGTGGTGGCTCTGGTGCTATGAGGGGGATTGTGAAAAGTACTACTTTACTAGGCCAAGGTTGGCATTGTCCTATGAGGGGGACCGTGAGATGGGTCACCTTGGTCTAGCGCGTATAGAATAACCCAGTAGTAAGAAGATAAAAAAGATGTAAGAAAGAGACGAAACTGTATAAACTGCATCTGTTATGGGGTGTTTGATTTAGTGTATGTGTTTATGTGCATTACTTAACATTAGGCTAATAGTTGAGTTCTGTGATATAGGTGACGAAGCGATAGCTGGTGAGTACTCAGAGCCAGCCTAGGACTAGGAGGCAGTTTGAGGAGCATGCTCGTGGATGATCCGACCGACTGTTAGTGCAATTTTGATGCGGTATTCATAGGTATGGGTGTAGAGGTCGAGTTGGAGTCGTTTTGAGTCATTTTGTAAAAAAAAAAAAAAGATTGCAAATGTTCAGTAGTAGTATTGATGTATTTAACGATTTACAGTTTATTGTAATAATGATGGTTTTGTTGTTTTTAATGTCGAGTCGAAATTGATTGTATTGGGAAAAATTTATGTTTTATTGCGGTTCTGTGAAGGAAGTGTCGACCGGTAAGCTTAGTGGTCGACCTATGGTTGTAGGTGTCGACCGGTAGTGTGAAAAATACCAGCAATGTCGACCGCAAGGGTCGACCTGTGCAGACAGAGAGGATCAAGGTGTTGACCTATGTGTGTAGGTGTCGACCAAAAATGAAAGAGATGGTGGAGGTGTCGACCGATGGAGACACAAAGGATTGAAGTGTCGACCGCTAAAGAAAAGTGTCGACCGGTTTGAGGGTGAGTAGAATGAGGTCGACTGTGAGGGTCAACCGGTGCCGGCAGAGACGAACGAAGTGTCGACTGGTGACAGCAGGGGTCGACTGAAAATGTCTTTTAATGTTTTAAAGACTTGCTATTATATTTGAAATGATTTTTAAAAAAACGTTTCCATACAATGATCAGCTTCGGAATGAGATTTTGTCTGGAGCACACTCCTCAAGGTTTTCTGTTCATCCCAGAAACACCAAGATGTACAGAGACTTCAGACAACATTATTGGTGGCATGACATGAAAAAGTCTGTAGCAAGGTACGTAGAAACATGCTTAATCTGCCAACCAATCAATGCTGAGCATCAGAGGTTGGCTGGAAAATTGCAGCCATTGCCGGTTCCAAAATTGAAGTGGGACCGAATATCAATCGATTTTGTTGTCGGGTTACCCCTGACGACAAAGGGATTTGATGCGGTGTAGGTGATTGTGGATCGTTTAACCAAATCCGCCCATTTTCTACTTGTGAAGATGACATTCAATATGGACCAGTTCGCGAACCTGTACATTCATGAGATAGTAAGGTAGCACGGAGTACCAATTTCGATTGTGTCAGACAGGGACCTGAGATTTACGTTAAATTTTTGCAAGAGTCTACACAAAGCAATGGGGACACGACTAAATTTCAGTATAGCCTTTTATCCTCAGACTGACGGACAATCTGAATGCACTATTAAGATTTTAGAGGATATGCTTCGAGCCTGTGTACTAGAGTTCCAAGGTTTGTGGAGCAAGTATTTACCCTTTGTAGAATTCTCGTACAACAATAGCTATCAGGCTACAAAAGTTATGGCCCCCTACGAAGCTCTATACGGGAAGAAGTGCAGATCGCTCCTCTATTGGGATGAAGTCGGTGAAGCCACCTTGATTGGTCCAGAAATCGTGCAGCAAACAACTGAAAAGATCAAGATTATTTGACAGCGGATATTGACAGCTCAAAGTCGACAAAAGAGCGACGTTGATGGAAGAAGAAGAGAATTGGAGTTCAAAGTAGGAGATGAAGTTTTCCTAAAATATTTGCCATTCATGGGAGTAATGAGGTTCGAAAGAAAGGGTAAGTTGAGCCCAAGATACGTTGGACCATTCCCGATCACAAAAAGAATTGGAAGAAATGCGTACCAACTAGAACTGCCAGCTTCCATGGAAGGAGTTCACAATGTTTTCCACGTATCCATGCTAAGTAGGTGTATGCGAGATCCTTCTCATGTCGTGGAGCAGCGGGATATAGAGGTTCAGCCCACATTGACTTACGAAGAGAAGCCAGTGGAGATTCTGTATTATGCAATGAAGATTTTATGCAACAAGGATATTCTGCTGGTGAAAGTATTATGGCGTAACCACAATGTGGAAGAGACAACGTGGGAAAGAAAACAGGATATGATGGATCGTTATCCTGAGCTGTTTAGGTAGCAAATTTTGAGTACAAAATTTTTTGTAAGGAGGGTGTAATGTAACACCCAGAACTTTCCATTTAAATTGGATTTACGTAATTATAATCGGTGGAGTTTTGGTTGGAATTGATAGCGGAGAATTTTTACCCTTAAGTAAAAGATTATTTTGGTACTAATGGTAAAGAAGATATTTTAAGATTTCAACCGAACGCGGATCGAATAGCAGATTTATTAAATGGATTACAGTTAAGGGCAAAATAGTAATTAAGATTATTATTATTATTATTATTATAAAAAGAGAAAAAGTGAAACCAAAACACCTTACGGTGTCATTCTCCAGCGCAACTCTCCCCTTTCCTTCTCTGTGGCATCTCCTTCCCCCGTGTGAAAACCCTAAACGATTCTCCTCCGTTCCTCTGTGAATCTTCAAATATAAGATATTTTTTAGTTAGTTTATAATAGTTAGTTAGTCCTTTAGCCGTTTCGAGTGTAAAAATTGAAGTTAGTGAGGGTATTGAGTGATTTGGTGAAAACCTAGAAGGGAGATACGGGAAATTGAAGTTAGAGTTGATTTTTGTCCTTATGTTGGCATTTAAACTGGAGTAGATTACGAGATTTTATGGAGAAGATTTAGCGTTGGGACAACCGAATGCTCGAATGGTGGAACAATTTCTATTCGGTCACATTCGGCAGAGCTTTAGGTGTTGGATTAGGAATTTGATTAGGCTGTTAGAAATTAGACGTCCTCAGAAGTCTGTAACACTTTGAATCATCCAATTTGGACGATGATGTGCCCCATAGGCCCGTCACACGATCTCAAGTCCAAGCACACACTTTAATTAACTTACATTCTCACACGCTTGTCTCTTGTGCAGGTAATGATTCAATTGAGCCGGAAATTGAAAGCTTAAAGTGGGAAGTGGAGACTCAAGACATGGAGCAACCAAGTCACGTCCTTGCATCAAATTCATTTTAATTGAGTTTTCCGTTGCAATACTGTTAAAATATTTTCAAAAATGTCGTTTTAAGTTGAGGAATAAAAGTTTTAAATTTTATGTGAAATTTTACGATACGAGTGAAATAGTGAGTAAGTACCAAACCGGGTCCAAGGTGTACTTGGGACGTACAGAGTTGGTATCAGGGTAGTAAGCGGACCAGAAACGGGTAGGTTTTTGGGGCGCCGCAGAGTTGGTATCAGAGCAGTGAACGAACCGGGAATCGTGTAGGGTTTCCGGGTCGTTACAGAGTTAGTATCAGAGCAGTGAACGAACCGAGAATCGTGTAGGGTTTTTGGGTCGTTACATTAGTTAATACTCTGAACGACGTCGACCCCGTGACTCTGATACAATAACTATAGCACCCCGGGAATCCACACGTTCTCGGTGTGAACACTACGACTACACACTACTCTGGCACCATGATCTATCACAACCCAATGGTAACTTCCTCAACAACCCCTCGATAGTACATTCTGAAAACTCAACGTGAACTCACTAAATTTTTAACACCACTTTCATTTTCAAATCATTTCAAAAGAACATTTGTAAGTATAAAATTTTTCGACTAGATTCGAAAACGAATCGCGCCCCGAAGAGGGAACACGAAATCCTCAATATAAAATACACCGCAAAAAATGACAATTTAAAAGAGTTTTTAATAAAAATAGGACGACAAAACTTGAAATTCAAGGAAGTAGTCCAACACACGCCTCGCGACTCAGTGTTACGCGCCCGAGTAGCGGCGCTGCGTGCCAGAGCCTGGCACCGAGTGCCCATGTCCCTGCGCCGCGTGCCACGCGCACGCACTCAACCTTGCGCCGCGCGCCCACTCGGCCTGCGAGCTGCACGCCTCGCGCTTTGCCTCCGCACTGCGCGTCCGCGCGCATGCCCTCACCCGACGCCGCGCAACCCACGCGCACTAGCAGTTCCGCGTGCCTCGTGCAGTCCGCCACTTCCATTTGCGCCTCAAAGCGCATACCCCGACCTAATCTGTACGACCCCGACCTACCAACTCTTCTCCTGAAAATTTGGCAAAGTAACGCCTAAAAACTCACCACCTTCATGGGTCGGGTCGCCCTAACAGTCCGTCGTTTGGTGCCTCCGTCGCACGCTGCCAACCGTACTACGTCTCTGGACTAGGCTCTCGGGGCTCACCAACGACACTATCGGCACCTACACCATAGATGTAATAACCCAGAAAATTTCAGATTGTAAATATAATTTTTGAAATTTTTAATTTAATCTCGGTTGGAGTTTCGAGGAATATTTTTACAGGTAAATTAAGTTATAAAACTCAGAATGTAGTTTTAGTAATTGTTTTCGAAATTTAAAGTCGAGAATATGAGAAATTAACGAAATACAGGCGGTTAAAACAGGTGTGGGCGTTTTGGTAAATTTATATAATAAAAAAAAATATATGTATATATATATGTTAAGTGGAATGGCTTCACGAAGAAGCCATTCCACTTCGGTGATATACGAGCTGAGCACCTGAGAAGAGAGACACGAGAGAGAGAGAACTCCGAGCTTCGATCGACGGCGGACGAGCATAAGTGTGGGAGAACTGCCGAAGACTAAATGCTCTATTGTGTTCTTGTTCTCCTTTCGACGAAGTACAGAATGACGCCTCGGTAAGCCTTTCTCTTTTTGCTGCCCTGTTTTGTTTTGTCGACCGAGTGGAGTGTTGATGTGGGCTTCGAATTCTGAGGTTTCCATCTAGCAATAGGATTGTCTAGAAGGTGGAATTGGCGATAATTAGGCTATGGATGGTGAGGAGTAGTTTTGGAAGGGGGAGCCGTGAAGTACTAGTGCTGCCATTCGGGTTTCTGAGGAGGGAGGATTCGAATTGTGCTAGATTATACTTAGTAGGCTAGAATGTGGCTGCTTGCTGAAGAAATTGGTGAAATCGGGTCGAAGTATAGATTTTAAAATTTTTTCGTATAAAAACAGGCTCTGTTTTTGGCTGTTTTGGCTTGGTTTCGGTTGATTGTTTTCAATTATGTTTTATGAGTTAAAATAGGTTGTTAGAGAAACGTTTTGCCGCTGGAATCGTTCGATTCTGATTTCTGACACAAAAGTTATGTGCGTCGGAAGTTTATGTCGAATTTTTGACCAAGTAAAATTATTGAATGTTTTTCATAGAATTGTGACGAGTGCTATTAGCATTTGCTGTTCTTAATGCATAAGGCTAGTTTTGAGTAACTTTTGGTTGAAGCAGATGAAAATGTGAAATTTGGATGAAGGGCAGATTCGGTTTCAGGATTTTTCCACCTAGCTGCGGCTTACCGTTTTAAAATCCGTCTAAGTAAACTAAGTTCCTAAGGGAACGTTTAGCCGCTTGAATCACTCGATTCTGAAACGGACGCAAAAGTTATGAGCGTCTGAAGTTTAGGATAGTTTTCGGCCGAACCGAATTAGCGACTCGTTTTAGTTGAGATTTCACGGGTTTAGTCAAGGAATGTGATTTGTAGCGTATTTAATGAATTTTGAAGCGAAGATTGATAAGTGATTGTTTATGTTTTAGGTTGAGGCATTTTTGTCGAAAATGTGCGTCAAGTGAGCTTATGACGCCAGGTAAGTAGTGCATGCATGTGTTTTACCCCAGTGGGCATATACCGTAGAACTTTAGGATTTATGTTATTGATTATAGTGTGCGTGCGTGCGTATTGTTTGACATGCATCATGTCTTTTTAAAAGGGAATGAAAATGGTTTTGAACATATTTTGAGTAAATGGTGAGACGCGTGGCGGTGGTGCCGCGGATCCTGCTAGTGTGTGGGCCGGTATGTAACCAACTGCAAATTTCGCTCGAGTAGTGGGCCGGCTGCGCCGTCACGTGTCGTGTATGTGTCGACGGTGAGGATGATGGGCAGTGGTATCGCGGATCCTGCTAGTGTGTGGGCCGGTGGAACATCACTCGCGGATTCCACTTGAGTAGTGGGCCGGTTGGGGTGTCGCAAAATGTGTGTGTGGCAACTGTGGCCCTGTTGCTGGGGAGGCTGGGTCGGGGCCGACGTGTCAGGTGTAGTGTGGCGCGAGTTGCACCCTCACCCTGATGTGGTTCCTGTGTGGTGATGCATGTGTGTACCTTGTGGGCCTCGATATTGGGGAGTCCGGGACGGTGGTGACGTGTCAGGGTGTGGGGTGGCGATAGGTTTATTCTCACCCTAGTGCGGCTCCACTACGTGTCACAGATGTGAGAACGTGAGTGTGAGTGTAGAGACTGCATGTGATAGGATTGCATTGTCGGCTTTTATTTTCATATTGTACTACTTACTGAGCGTTAGGCTTATGATGTATGTTCTATGGTGTAGGTGCTGACGATATTGTTGGTGAGCCCCGATATCCTAGTACTGAGGTGTAGGACGGTTGGCGGCGTGCGACCGAGGCACCAGATTGCGGATTGTTAGGGCGACCCGACTTGTGGAGACGGTACGTGATGGCTGGACTGTTGGGGTATTTTCTTTTGTTGTGTCGATATATAGTTGATTATACGAGTTGTATAGGCGTTAGGGTATAGGGGTTTATAGAGTGCTTGTGGTTTTGGTGACGCACGCGTACTCTTTACATGTAGGAGTTTGCTAATACTCTATACTGTGAATTTTCTTCATTTGTAGTTGATGGATTTTGTTGTCTTTAAACTTCGATTTTGTTATGCAGATTCTCTGGATGGTTGATGGATAGATATTTCTAATTTTCTGGTGAACTGCGTATAGGGTTTAAATTTTTGGGATAGCTAGTTTTTAGACGTTACTCTGCCGAAAATTCGGTAGAAAGGTTGGGAGTCGAGAGGATATAGAATAGGTCGGGGTGTGTACAGTGAGGTACTAGAGAAGTGTAAATGGGCGCAGGAGTGCGGCGTGGTAGTAGGTGCGCGGGGCACGCGGCCCTCCGGTTGAGCACGGGTCATGCGGCGTTCGGTGAGGGCGTACTTGCAGACGTGCTGTACGGAGGCAAGGTGCGTGGGGCACGCAGCGCTGTGAGCGTGCACATGACGCAGTGATGTTGAGTTGGCGCGCGCGGGTGGCCGAAGTGAGGACGTGGGCACCCGGCACCGAATTTGTGTAGTTCGAGGTGTGTGTTGAACTATTTTATAGGATTTCAAGTTTTGTTGTCTTATTCTTAAAATTACTTTAAATTATCTTTTCCGCTGCGTATTTTATATTGAGGAATTATGTGTTCCCTCTTCGGGGTGCGAGTTGTTTCGAATCGAGTCGAAAATTTTTATACTTACAAATGTTCTTTGTAATATGATTTGAAAAAGAAAGTGATATTAAATTAAGTGAATTCGTGTCAAGTTTCTATATGTCATAGTGTGTAGATATAGTGAGCGCACCGGGAACGTGTGGGTTCTCGGGGCGTTACAATAGAACACACATCATAAGTCTTACGCTCTGTAAGTATTGCGATATGAAAGGTAAAAAAAAAAAAACTGACAATGCAATACTATCACATGTAATCTCTGCATTCACACTCAGGTTGTCACATCTGTGACGTGTAGTGCAGCCGTACCAAGGTGAGAATTAACCTAGTGTCACCCTACGCCCCGACACGTCGCCACTGTCTCGGACTCCCCAACAACGAGGCCCACAACCTATACTCACACATCACCATATAGCAACCACGTCAGTGTGAAGGTGAACCTCGCGCTATCCCGGCCTCCCCAGCAACAGGGCAACATATGACACACACACATTCCTCAACAGCCCAGCTGGCCCACTCTTCGAGTGGAATCCGCGACTGGTGTTGCACCGGCCCACTACTCGAGCGGGATCCGCGGCGCCACTATCCATCATCCTCACCGTCGACACATATACGTCGCACTATTAAACCTAAATTGGGATTATCCGCTAAGAATTACGGTAGAGCTGTTTATGAATGTCTACGCGGTGGACTTGATTTTACCAAAGATGATGAAAATGTGAATTCCCAACCATTTATGCGTTGGAGAGACCGTTTCCTATTTTGTGCGGAAGCACTGTTTAAAGCACAGGCTGAAACACAACCTACGAAAAAGTATTTGAATATTCTATTTTTGTTATGTAGTTATTTTTCTTTTCTATATATTCTTCTCAGTCTTTTGTGAGTTTTTTTCTTTCGGGAAGGGAGGATTCATAAAATCCTATTGATTGAAGCTTTCTCCAGACCTCCGGGAAAAACCTGTTGTCGGACTTGATTAATCGCTCTTTGTTGTTCAAAACGAATAGTTGAAAGGATCTTCTGATCAATCCAGAGATCATTTCGATTCCATTAGGAATGAGGATTCGGAATATCACACATTGATCGAATACCATCTACTAACATCACTGAAAACATTGTGAAAATACTTTTACGAGAAGGTTTTATTGAAAACGTAAGGAAACATTTTAAAAACAACCAAAATTTTTTGGTTTTAACCCTACGACATAAACCTCCCCTACTGAAAAGGAGCAAACCACGCAAAGTAAAGTAAAATTTATTTCGGTTATTTTTTTTTATTCTTCCAATTCCAAACAAACGCATCCGGGTATCCATAGAAACCATAGATTCGCGTCGCCTACTTTCCGCCTCAACATTATCTAAAAATTTTTATTTTTTTACGGCGGGTTTCATAGTTATTTCATGCGTATATAATTCTTTTTTATTATATGGTATGTATGTTATATGATATGAAACAAAAAAGAAGAAATGGCAATCTAATTTTTTTATATCAAATTAGGAAATAAATAAAAATGTTTGAAAACAAGACAGGGATTCTCTACAAGACGGTTATCCCATGATGTACTTAAAGCCTATATGCGATGGATAGACTCCTGCAACCATGAAGTTGTTCCATATCGAATTTTGAACTTTGGTTCTTCCCAGAATTTTGCTATTTCGATTTTGCTAGTCAGGATTCCACCTCTCGCGTTATCGATTTGAGGTAGAGGCCCTCGAGTTCAAAGGCAGAAGGGAGCTTGACTGCAAGACCCACCCGTCGAGCACTGGCCCCTGTGAACATCTTTTCTTAATGTATTAAAGAGGGCCTCTCTAACTGGTGAAAAGTGGTGGGTGTCCACTAACGGCCATTCCTGGCTCGGCTCCGATAATGAAATTCGTGATAGCCTAATCGGCCCACTCCTCAAGCGAAATCTGCGGTTGGTTACGCACCGTCCCACACACTAGCAGGATTCGCGGTACCATCGCCACACGTCTCACCACTTATTCAAAATATGCTCAAAACTATTTTCGTTCCCTTTTTAAAACATGATGCATGTCAAACAATATACATACACATCACAATCAAACAATATAAATACTAATGTTCCACGGTGTATGCCCACCTGGGCAAAATGCATACGTGCACTACTTGCCTAACGTCCTAAGCTTTTCCCGGTGCATGTTTCCACCAACAATCTAGTTCAACCTAGATATAAACAATCACTCATAAATCTATGCATCAAAATTTACTAAATATGCTAAAAATCACATCTCTCAACTAAACCCATGAAATTCCAACTAAAACGGATCACTAATTCAGTTCGGTCGAAAACCGGCCTAAATTTCGGACGCGCATAACTTTTGCGTCCGTTATCAGAATCAAACAATTCAACAGGATAAACACTCCTCTAGGAACCGAGTTTAATATACTAAAACTGATTTTAAAATGATAAGGCTCAGCTAGGTTAAAAACACCAAAAATCAAATCTGCCGTTCACCCAAAAATTTCACATCTTTGGTTCCCTCAACAAAACTCGCCTTACGCACTAAAATCAGCAACAATAGCATCACGTGTCACAATTCCACTAAAAACGCTCAATAATTTGACTCGGTCAAAAATTCGACATAAACTTCCGACGCGCATAACTTTCGCGTCGAAAATCAGAATCGAATGATTCTACCGGCCAAACGTTTCTCTGACAATCTAATTTAACCACTAAAATAGAATTTAAAATGAATAACCGAAGCTAGGCCGGAACCCCCAAAAACAGAACCTGTTTTTACACAAAAAAAAATCCAGATTTCAACATCAACCCGATTTTCACCAATTTCTCCACCAATCTATCACATTCTAACTCACCTACACATACGTTAGCAAAATGAACGGTTACCAACTAGGAAACCGAAAATGGCAGCACAATTAACCTCAGTTCCACTCGGTCCTCAGCATTTTTGTAACACCTCGAGAAACCTCACGCCCCCGGTGTGCTACAGTACGTCTACACACTATGACACACTAAAACGTGACATAACTCCCTCAATTTTTAGTACTTTCGGTTTCAAATCATCTTCAAAAGAGCATTTGTGAGTATGAAAATTTTTTGACTTGATTCGAAAACAACCCGTGCCCTGAAGAGAGAACATAGAATCCTCCATATAAAAATACGTAGCGGAAAAAGAAAACAATTTAAAATAGTTTTAAGATAAAATTGTAAGACTCGAAATCCTGCGAAAGAATCCAACGTACCCCTCGAACTACGCAATCCGGTGCTGCGCATTCACGTTCCCAATTCGACACCCCGCACGCACCAACTCAACATCACCACGTCACACGCACGCTCACAGCACCGCGTGCCACATGCGCCCTGCCTCCATACCGCACATCCGCAATGCACGCCCTCACCCGGCGCTGCACGACCCGTGAGCACCCGCAGAGCCACGTGCCCCGCGCACCTGCGATCACGCCGCACTCTAACGCTCATCCACATTTCTCAAGTACTCACTATACACATCCCAACCTATTCCATATCCTCTCAACTCCCAATCTCTCTCCCAAAATTTCGACAGAGTAACGCCTAAAACCTGACTATCCCAAAATTTAAACCCTGCACACCACAGTTGGTGAGTACTCCGAGTATGCCCATGATTAGGAGGCGGTTGAAGGAGTACGCACGTGGATGATCTGGCTGGCTGTTAGGGCGTTTTGACTATGGTAGGCATAGGTATGAGTTTTGGGAGTGTAATTGAAATGATTTTTATGGTTTTAGGTCGATTTAATGTATAGACGGATTTGTAACTTTAGTAGTCATTTTCTTTACTTAAATTATGATTTTGAGGTGATGGAAAAGTATGCATTGGGTTATTATTAGCGTTGAGTCGAAATCCGATTGATTTTGTGAAGTTTTTAAGGTTTTTAAACAAAGTTCTGAGGAGGAAGTGTAGACTGATAGGCTTAGTGGTCGACCAGACCCTGCAAGTGTCAACCGCAAGTGTCGACCTACGTGGGCAGAGCTGAAGTAAGTGTCGACCTATGCTTGTAGGTGTCGACCGGTAGTGTAAAAATGGCAGCGGTGTCGACTTTAAGGGTCGACCTGCCTGGACAGAGAGGATCAAGTTGTTGACCTGTGAAAGCAGGTGTCAACCACTCTCTGAGATGAGCATAGAAGTGTCAACTGGTGTTCTTAGTGTCGACCGCCGTTTACCAGCATCGACCGATGAAAAACCCGAGACAATCCAAGTGTTGACGGATTCTTACAGGTGTCGACTGGTTTCTCTGTTTTATGTTTCATAAAATGAAGTTTTATTTAAAATGATTTTTAATCAAAAGTCTTCCGCTGCGAGGTTTTAAGTCGATTTTAAAAGTGTTGTTCAAGTCGAAAAACAGGTTTCAAATTTTTAAATGATTTTTATCAGTGGATCATGAGTAAGAGCAGTAAGTAGTAGTGATTAGTGAACCAGGAATCGTGGTGGATTTTCGGGGCGTGACACACCACGTAAAGCGGGGGAAGAGTGACACATCTCACGGTCCCCCTTATAGGACGCGGTCCCCTTCATAAGACGATGTCACTCAACCCCACCTTCATTATCTTCTTACGTATTTTCCCAATTTTGTTATACACTACTCACATCCTATTGTTTCACTTCGTAAAAACAAGAAATTCATTTTCGTCTCATTCTCTTAATTTAAAACAATGATGCATAACCATGAAAGCATAACATAAAGTAAACATGCAATGCATCCTACTAACTTGTGATGTAGGGCCGAAGGCAAAACTCCTATTACATTACTTACCTAGCGTACTAGAAATTTGTCGCACTTCGTAATTTCGTACGCTAACTTGAAAAACCTATAAAACCACACATCTATTAGCTCTACTTTCCATTAAATTCGTAAAACTCTAAAGGAAACAACAACTAAACCCCCACTCGGCCTAAACTGAAATTCTAACTCAATTTTCGACTAACTTTCGAAAATTCATAACCTCTACAATACTCGTCCGAATTGGACGATCCAAAGTGCTAAAATCTCCACAGGACGTATAGTTACGAACGGTTTCATCCATTTTTTAATTCAACACCTACAGCTTGGCCAGACGTGGCCGAGCAGAAACCGTTCCACAATTCGAGCACTCAGCTATCCAAACGCTCAATTTTCTCCATACAAACCTGTAATCTACCTATGCTTCCAGTTTAAGCACCAATATACGAATAAAAATCAACTATAACTATGAAATCACTTTCCTCCAACTTAGGTTTTACTGGAAAGTCCAATAATTGCTATAACTTCACTTTTACCGCTCAAAATAACTAGAGGACTAATTATCTATTAGCAACTTACCTTAAATTTGGAAAACCAAAGGAGTAACGGAGGAGTATCGTCGGCTGGAAGGAGAAATTGCCAAGCCTTCTCGTGGGCGACAGAAGAAGAACAGTGGAGGCATTTTGGTGCTAGGGAGAAAACACCGAAAGGTGTTTTGATATTTTTTTTAATAATAATAATAATAATAACTTCATTACTAAATCACCCTCAACCTCTAATTGTTTAACAAATCTGTTATTTGATCTTTGTTTGGTTGAGATCTTAAAATTTCTCCTTCACGATTAGTACTAAAATAATCTTATACCTAATAGTAGAAATTCTCCGCTAACAATTCCGAACAAAACTCGGCCGATTATAATTACGAATTTCAAAATTCATTTATTAAAAATCCGGGTGTTACATTCCACCCTTCTTACAAAAAATTTTTTCACCAAAATTGCTACCTAAACAACTCTAAATATCGCCTCATCATGTCATATTGCCACTCCTAAGTTGCTTTTTCTACGTTATGGTTGCGCCATAATACTTTCACCAGTGGAATCTCCTTGTTACGTAAAATCTTCACCGCATAATCTAGATTTTCCACTAGCTTCTCTTCATACGTCAATGTGGGTTGAACCTCTATATCTTGTTGCTCTACGACGTGGGAAGGATCTCGCATACATTTCCTCAGCATAGATACGTGAAATGCATTGTGGATCCCATCCATCGAGGTTGGTAGCTGTAGCTGGTAAGCTGTTTTTCCTATTCTCTTTGTAATAGAAAATGGTCCTATAAATCTTGGATTCAACTTGCCTCTTTTTCCGAATCTCACAACTCCTTTGAATGACGAAACTTTTAGGAAAACTTCATTACCCACCTCAAATTCTAACTCTCTTCTCCGATGATCTACATAGCTCTTCTGTTGGCTTTGAGCGGTTAAAATTCGTTGCCGATTAAATGCAATTTTCTCTACTATTATCTGCTGCAAAATATCCAGACCAACCAATCTTGCCTCGCCGACTTCATCCCAATATATCGGAGATCTACACTTCCTGCCATAAAGAGCCTCATAAGAAGCCATACATATCGTAGCTTTAAAGCTGTTGTTATATAAAAACTCCATGAATGGTAGGTATCTACTTCATGAACCCTGTAATTCCAGTACGCAAACTCGAAGCATATCCTCCAGCGTCTGAATAGTTCTCTCAGATTGACCGTCCGTCTGAGGATCAAATGCCGTACTAAAATTGAGCTGCGTACCCATAGCCTTGTGCAGACTCTTCCAGAACTTTGACGTAAATCTCGGGTCTCTGTCTGATACAATCGAAGTCGGAACTCCGTGCAACCGTATGACCTCCTGAACATACAGTTCGGTGCACTGGTCCATAGAGTACGTCATTTTCACTGGCAGAAAATGGGTTGATTTGGTTAATCGATCCACAATTACCCATATACATATACAATAATGTTCAGATATTGATAGAATTCATCTAATTATTCTTTCTAATACAATACTTTACTAGATTTCGAGTTATTTATTATATTTATAATTTAGTTTAGTATTTTTTGTTATTATTTAGGTTTATGGAAAAAAAAAGGAGTCTTTATGTCACGCGATAACTTGGTATATCTACTATACCACCATTAATAAAAATATGTCTATGATTAACTAATTGGCAGGCTTGGGGAGTAGTCGAAGCTATACCCAATTGAAAATTTATGTTATCCAAACGCATTTCAAGTAATTGTAGTAAAACTTGACCCGTTGATCCTTTGGCTTTTCTGACCATCATAACCTTTTGTTGTCCGAGGCAATCTGACAACAAAGTCCATCGATATCTACTCCCACTTCCAATCGGTAATAGGCAAGGGTTGTAGCTTTCCCGCTTGCCTCTGTTGTTCAGCCTTAATCTGTTGACAAATTAAGCACGCCTCCACATACTTTGCCACAATCTTCTTCATATCGGGCCACCAATAATGTTGCTTAAGATCTCTGTACATCTTGGTACTTCCTGGATGCACAGAAAATCTCGAAGAATGAGCATCAACCAGTATTTCTCTTTGTAGTTCTTCATTACTCTGAACAAACCACCTATTTCGAAACTTAAGAATTCTGTCATCCGAATAATTGAACTCCGACCTGTCGTTGGAAGCCATGATTGACTTGGCATGCTTAATCTTCTCCAGAATCGTAGACTGTAAGGACATAGCCGATAACATGGCCGAGACTTCTGAAATTCTGAAACCAAGGTTAGTGGCATAGCTGAATCCATCGCCGACGTGGATGCCGTCACTCTGCTCCATGCATTAGCCACCACGTTTGCCTTTCCGGGGTGGTATTTAATCTCAACATTGTAGTCTTTCACGAATTCCAACCACCGCCGCTGCCTCATATTCAACTCCTTCTGAGAAAAGACATACTTCAAACTCTTGTGATCCGAATATACTTCACACGGCTGTCCATACCGATAATATCTCCAAATTTTTAGTGCGAAGGCTACCGCGGCTAACTCCAGGTCATGAGTCGGATAATTCTGCTCGTAATTCTTCAGCTGCCTAGAAACGTAGGCTATCACCTTTCCTTCCTGCATTAGCACACATCCAAGACCTACCCTGGAACCATCACCATAAATACTAAATTTTTCGTCCTCAGTAGGGAGCGTCAAAATTGAAGCAGTAGCAATTTTTGCTTCAATGTCTGGAAACTGTGCTCGCAATACTCAAACCATAGATACTTCACACTTTTCCTCATCAAATAGGTCAGAGGCGCCACAATCTTCGAAAATCTTTCAATAAACCTTCTGTAATAACTCGCTAGCTTGAGGAAACTCCGTATCTCCATGACATTCTTCGGTTGTGGCCACTCTTTAACCGCATGAATCTTTGCTGGATCAACTGATATGCCATCGCTCGAGATGACATGCCCCAAAAACTGAATCATATCTAGTCAAAACTCGCACTTTGAAAACTTCGGATAAAGTTGGTGTCGATTCGGAGTCTCCAACATCAACTTCAAGTGCTCTTCATGATCCTCCTCACTACAAGAGTACACTAATATATCATCGATAACAATATAATGAATTTATCAAGATAGTCATGGAATACTTTGTTCATCACGTCTATAAAAGCGGTTGGGGCATTCGTCAGTTCGAACGACATTACCAAGAATTCATAATGCCCATAACGCGTTCGAAAAGCCGTTTTCGGAATATCTTTTGGCCTGACCTTCAACTGATAATACCCCGATCTCAAGTCAATCTTTGAAAACATTCGCGCCCCTTAGAGTTGATCAAATAGATCATCTATTCTCAGCAGAGGGTACTTGTTTTTAATCGTCAGCTTATTAAGCTACCTGTAGTCGATGCACATTCGTAACGACCAATCCTTTTTCTTGACAAAAATGATCGGTGCGCCCCACAGCGAAATCTAGTGCATATAAATTCTTTTTCTGCCAACTCTTCCAATTGCTTCTTTAACTCCTTCAACTCTACTGGTGCCAATCTATAAGGATTTTTCGACACCGGATCAGCTCCCGGATACACATTTATAGCAAATTCTATCTCTCGATCCAGAGGTAAACCGGACAAATTATCTAAGAAAACTTCAGGAAAGTCTTGAATCCCTGAGAATTTGCATATTTATAAGACTGGCAAGAAAACCGAAAGATTCACCAATCAAAATTTGACGAGCACTGATAGGTGCCATGACAGATATCTTCCGGGCATTCTTCGCGGTCTGAAAGGTATGATTCTCACCATGTGGCGGTTGAAAACTCACCGTGCCCGCCCTATAGTCAATTGTACCGTAGTGCTTGAACAGACAATCCATTTCCAATATTACGTCATATCCCGTTATACCCATATTAATGAGATCGGCCAATAAATTCTTGCTTCCCACCGACACTACACTATTTCGTGTCACTTGATTTGAATGCATACGCCCACCAGAAGTCAACGTTACCTCGTACCTACAGTTCATTGACACAGGCCATATATCCTACTTAACAATTAATGTAGTTGCAATTAACGAGTGCGTCGCACCAGAATCAATCAAAGTATATGCAGGTACAGAGTTTATCAATATAGTACATGACACTACGGCTGGTTGGTCATCCTCGGCCGACTCGGTCATGTTGAATACTCTCGGTGTTGTACGCGTTAGAGCCTTTAGAGCTGGACAATCTTTGCTGACGTGGCCTACCTCGTTACAGTTGAAACACCAAATCACTCGAGGCTTCAGGCAATGTCTAGCCAAGTGTCCAGCTTCATTACAGTTGTAGCACTTTCTCGTGTTTAGTCTACATTTACCCGGGTGATACCTCAAACAATTAGGGCATTGGGGGTTTACTGCTTCCTTGGCTACTCAAGCTTTCACTGAACCTCTTAGTGCCCCTTTGTTGTTGCTGCTGGAAAGCACTTCTGCTCTGTTGTGGGGCAACCTACTTGAAAAATCTCTTGGAAGCCTCTCGTTGTTTAATACATTTCATCTCATCCTCCTCCACTTCTAGCGTCTTAGCCACCACTTTCGAATAGAGCACCTCCTGAGTTCTGGCGATCTTTACTCCCTTGTATATTTTTGGCTTTAGCCCCTGTACATACTGAAACACCTGTCTTCATTCCGGCTCACTAAACTACTGGCAAACTGAGACAAGAACTCGAATTGTCAGTTGTACTAAGCCACCGACCCGGTCTGTTTCAACTGTAGGAAGTCCATTCTTTTGGGCGCTTGTACCGTGTTGTTGAAGTACTTGTCATAAAATATCTGCTTAAACTTTTTTCACTTCACATGCTGCCCTTCAGCAATGGTCTCCACGGACTCCCACTAAAATCGGGCGTCCTTCGCAAGATGGAAGGTGGCTAGCGAGACCTTGTCCTCTACTTCTACCTTCGCGTACTTGAACATACTTTCCATGGTACGGACCCATTCCTCTGTAGCTGTTGGATCCAACAACTATCCTTTATACGTCGGGGGTCGTAATCTCCAAAATCTATCTCCCAACTAATCATGGCCTGAACTATAGCCTGCACTTCCTTGCACCTCCCGATTCAACAAGATCCCTAATTGCTGAGACTGCCTATTCACCAATTTAGTTAACTGCCTGATCATCATTGAATCATCCTCACTTCTCGTATCAGCTGCCTCGCTCAGCACCCTTGGACGTCCTGGTCGTCTAAACATTATGGTTAATTTCCTAGACAATGTCAATTACTCCCATAAGCATCTAATAACTAAAACTAAACTTAAACACTTACAGTTGTCGAAGCACGTCGTGCAGCAATCGGCGCTGTTAGGTAATCATTTGAACGTTTTAACCATTTAGCTCTAACACTCGTAGCATCCACTCCTCTTACTAATTGCCTGTCCCCTCTACTTTCCCCCAACCTGTTTGTGAATTGTGACAGACCCTCATGCCTTCACAATCCACTCCTCCTCATAAGGGCCTGACGCTCTCGTCTGCCACACTTCTGGTTGATTAAAAGCTCCGATACCATCTATGTCACGACCTGAAAACCTACGCATTTTCGGTTCGTTCACTGCTCTGATATCATCTCTGTCACGCCTCAAAAATCTACACGGTTCCCGATTCGCGCACTTCTACTACTCACATCACTACATTAAAAAAAAATTCAAATAAAATTTAAAACTTTTGTTCCTCAACTTAAAACGATATTTTTAAAAATATTTTAAACAGTATCGCAGCGAAAAACTCGATTAAAATCAGTTTAAATGAAACTTCGTTTTTTAAAAACATAAAATAGAGAAACCGGTCCACACCTGTAAACATCGGTCGATACTTAGGTTGTCTCGAGTTTTTTCGTCGGTCGACACTAATAACACCAATCGAGATTTCTACGCTCATCTCAGAGAGCGGTCGACACCTACTTTCAGAGGTCGACACTTTGATACTCTCTGTCAGCACAGGTCGACCCTCACGGTCGACCCTGCTGCCATTTTTACACTACAGGTCGACACCTACAATCATAGGTCGACACTTACTTCGACTCTGACCGTGTAGGTCGACCCTCACGGTCGACACTGGCGGGGACTTGTCGACCACTAAGCCTATCGGTCGACACTTCCTCCCCCGAACTCTGCTTAAAAACCTTAAAAACTTCACAAAATCCATCGGATTTTGACTCAACGCTAATAATAATCCAACAAACACTTTTACATCCACTCAAAATCATAATTTAAGTAAGGAAATGACTACTAAAGTTTGAAATCCGTCTATATATTCAATTGACTTAAAACAACTAAAATCATTTCGATTGCACACCCAAAACCCGTACCTATACCCACCATAGTCATAACGCCATACTAGCTAGCCAGATCGTCTACATGCGTACTCCTCCAACCGATTCCTAATCCTGGGCATGCTCTGAATACTCACCGGCTATGTTGTCGTCACCTACATCACAGATCTCAACTATTAACCTAATACTAAGTAAGTAATGCATAAAACATAATGGTGAAAACAACACATTCTAACATATGCAGTCTCTAAAGTTTCATCTCTACTTTTGTTTTCGCCTCTTTCTTACATATTTTTTATTTTCTTACCACTGAGTTCTTCTTTACGCGCTAAACTAAGGTGATACACTCACGGTCCACCTTATAGGATGCGGTCCCCCTCATAGGACAGAGCCAAACTGAGTCCAGTAAAGTGACACACTTCACGATCCCCCTCATAGGACACGGTCTCCCTCATAGGACACGGTCTCCCT
This sequence comes from Begonia peltatifolia, assembly GCA_022433055.1. Taxonomy (NCBI): domain Eukaryota; kingdom Viridiplantae; phylum Streptophyta; class Magnoliopsida; order Cucurbitales; family Begoniaceae; genus Begonia; species Begonia peltatifolia. Next base: position 10,716,141 of record CM039521.1, read on the forward strand.
CATAGAACAATGTCACCACATAAAGTGGAGGAAGAGTGACACACCTCGCGGTCCCCCTCATAGGACCGGTCCCCTTTATATGACGATGTCACTCAACCCCACTATTATCTTATTACGTATATTCTCAATTTTGTTCTACACTACTCACATCCTATTGTTTCACTTCGTAAAAACATGGAAATTCATTTTCGTCACGTTCTCCTAATTTAAAACAATGATACACAACCATGAAAGCATAACATAAAGTAAACGTGCAATGCATACTACTGAACTGTGATGTAGGCTGAAAGACAAAACTTCTATTACATTACTTACCTGGCGTTCTAGAAATTCCTCGCACTTCGTAACTTCGTACGCTAACTGGAAAAACCTATAAAATCACACATCAGTTAGCTCTACTTTCTATTAAATTCGTAAAACTCTAAAGGAAACAACAACTAAACCCCCACTCGACCTAAACTGAAATTCTAACTCAATTTTTTACTAACCTTCGAAAATTCATAGCTTCTCCAATACTCGTCCGAATTGGACGATCCAAAAAGCTACAGGCTACACAGGACGTCTAGTTACTAACAGTCTCATTCATTTCCTAATTCAACACCTACAGCTTGGCGGGACTAGTCGAGCAGAAACTATTCCACAATTCAAGCACTCGGCTATCCAAACGCTCAATTTTCTCTATACAAACCTATAATCTACCCATGCTTCCAGTCTAAACACAAATTGTAACGCCTCGAAAATCCTCCGTGAATCGCGGTTCGCTACCAACTACTACTCGTCACCATCCCTCATATCTTCTACTAAATATTTCCTAGAAATTTGAAAACTTTATTTTTCGACCCAAAACGACTCTTATATTTTTTATTTTTTATTTTTGCTCAAACGTCTTCTAAAAGAAATACATGTAAATACCGCAGCAGAAACGTCGTTTAAAATCGATTTAAATAACTTCACTTATAAAACATAAAGATTAAAGAGACCGGTCGACACTTAAGTTGTCTTGGGATTTTATCGGTCGACACTGACAAACACCGGTCGGCACTAACTTTCTCTCGGGTCTTTTCATCAGTCGACACCGGGGACACCGGTTGACACCATCACACCAAATTTAGAGAGGGGTCAACATCCGCTGTCGCAGGTCGACACCTTGATCCTTTCTGTCCGCGTAGGTCAACCCTCGCGGTCGACACCACTGCCAATTTTACATGGACTGGTCGACATTTCTAGCAAGGGGTCGACACCTTCTTCGACTCTACCCTTCACAGGTCAACACTCACCCTCTATTTTACACTGAACGGTCGACACCTATGGACTTCGGTCGACACTTTGCACCCAGAAACTTTAACAGAATTTAGGAAAACAACACGAATTTTGACTAAATGTTGTACTGTAACGCCCCGAGAAACCCCACGTTCCTAGTATGCTACAGTACGTCTACACACTATGACATACTAAAACTTGACACAACTCACTCCATTTAATACCGCTTTCGTTTTTAAATCATATTCAAAAGAACATTTGTGAATATAGCAAAATTTTCGACTCGATTCGAAAAAAACTTGTGCCCCAAAGAGGGAATCCAAATTCGTCAATATAAAAATACGCAGCGGAAAAGAAAACAATTTAAAATAAAACGACAAAACTAGAAATCCTAGGAAGGAGTCCAACATACCCCTCGAACTACACAAAATCGGTGTCGCACACTCGCATCCCCACTTCGATGCCCCATGCGTACCCTCGCAGCGCCGCGCGTGCCCACTCAACATCACCGCGTCACACGCACGCTCACAGCGCCGCGTGCCCCACGAACCCTGCATCCGCACAGCACGTTTGCACGCACGCTCTTACCCGGCGCTGCACGACTCGTGAGCACCTGCAGGGCCGCGTGCCTTGCGCACTTGCGATAACGCCGCACTCCCACGCTCATCTACACTTCTCTAGCACTCACTGTACACATCCCGACCTCTTCCATATTCTTTCAACTCCCAACCCCTCTACCGAAATTTTGACAGAGTAATGCCTAAAACCTGGCTATCCCAAAAAATAAAACCCTGCACACAGTTTACTAGAAAACTAGAAATATCTATCCATCAACCATTCAAAGAAAACTCCATAACCAAATCGAAATTTAAGAGAACCAAATCCATCAACTAGAACACACAACATAAGCCTAACGCTCAGTAAGTAGTACAATATGAAAGTAAAAGCTGTGTAACACCCCGAAAACCCACACGTTCCCGGTGCGCTACAGTGCATCTACACACACACACACTAACACTTAACATAATTTACTCAATTTAATACCCTTTTGTTTCCAATTTACTCTCCTTTTTTTTTTACTCGATTCGAAAACAACTCGCGTCTCCCCTTCGACACCTCACGCACACTCTCACGGTGCTGCACATACCACTCAACGTTACTGTGTTTCACGCACGCTCACAGCACCGCGTGCCCCACGCACCCTGCCGCTGTACAGTACGTCCGCGCGCACACCCTCACCCGGTGTCGCACGACCCGTGGGTACCCAACAGGGCCGCATGCCCCGCGCACCTGCGATCACGCCGCACATCCACACTCATCTAAACTCTTATAGCATTCATCATCTCACACCTTGACCTATTTCGTATCCTCTCGAATCTCAACCCCTCTCCCGAAATTTCGGCAGAGTACCGCCTAAAAACTGGCTACCCCAAAATTTAACCCTGCACACAATTCACCAGAATCCAACAATATTTACTTATCCATCATCCAGAAAAATCATCCCAACCCAAATCAGAGTAAGAAGACGACGAAAATCCATCAAATACAAATGAAGAAAGTCTCTAGTATAGAGAAATAACATACTCTAACATGGAAAATATCCGCGTACGTCACCAAAATCACACGCACTCCATATATACCTATACACTGACGCATATGCAACAATCAATCCCATCCTCTGTACATAATCATCGCAAAAGAAAGAAAACCCACAAACCGACCAGGCCACAACCTACCATATCCACAGGTCGGGTCGCCCTAACAAAAGTCCGCCATCCGGTGCCGCAGTCCCACGCCGCCAACCATCCTATGCCTCAGGACTAGGCACTCGAGGCTCACTAGTGGTATCGTCAGCACCTACACCACAGAACACACAACATAAGCCTAACGCTCAGTAAGTAATGCGATATGAAAGTAAAAGCCGACAATGCAATCCTATCACATGCAGTCTCTACACTCACACTCATGTTGTCACATCTGTGACGCGTAGTGCAGCCGCACCAGGGTAAGGAGGAACCTCACGCCACCCTACACCCTGACACGTCGCCACCGTCCCGGACTCCCCAGCAACGAGGTTCACAAGCTACACCCACGCATCACCACACGGCAACCACATCAGGATAAGGGTGTACCTCGCGCCACTCTACACCCTGACACGTCGCCCCCGTCCCAGCCTCCCCAGCACGGGGCCACAGTTGCCACACACACATGTTTCGCGACAGGCAAGCCGGCCCACCCCTCGAGTAGGATCCGCGACTGGTGTTGCATCGGCCCACACACTAGTGGGATCCGCGGTACCACTGCCCATATCCTCACCGTCAACACATTCACGCCGCATGACGGCCCAGCCGGTCAACCCCTCGAGTAGGATCCGCGACTGGTGAAGCACCGGCCCGCACACTAGCGGGATCCGCGGTACCACCGCCACACGTCTCACCTCATACATCAAAGCATGCTAAAAATCATTTTCGTTCCCATTTTAAAAAAAATATGATGCATGTCACACAATACGCACACACACCGCAATCAATCACATAAACACTAAAGTTCTACAGTGTAGGCCCACTTGGGCAAAACACATGCATGCACTACTTACCTGGCGTCCTAAGCTCGCTCGACGCACAGCTTCGCCAAAAGAAAGCTTCAACCTAAAATACAACAAATTTCTCATCAGTATTTATCTCAACATTCACCAATTAGCTAAAAATAACCTTATCTAACTACATTCATTAAATTCCAACTAAAACGGTCCATTGGTTTGGGTTGGCCGAATACCAGCTCAACGTTCGTATGCGCATAACTTTTGCGTCCGTCAACGGAATCAAACGATTCAAATGGCTAAACGTCCCCTTAGGAACCTAGTTTAACATACTATGACGAATTTTAAAACGATAAACCGCAGATAGGCGAAAAATGCTAAAACCGAATCTGTAATTTTTTTATAAAATTCCAACCTGTGTTTTTCTTCAACCAAAATTCACTCGATTCAGCGTTTTCGCACCAAAAATAGACGTGTCACTATCACACGTCGAAATTCCCCGAAAAACGGTCACTAATTTGACTTGGACCAAAATCCGACATAAACTTCCGACGCGCATAACTTTTGCGTCGGATATCGGAATCGAACGATTCCAGTGGCCACACGTTCTTCTAACAACCTATTTTAACCCACAAAGACAGAATTTGAAACGATCAACAGAAACTAGGCCGAAACGGCCAAAAACAGAATCTGCTTCTAACCTAAAAATAGCCGAAAATTTAACTTCGATCCAACTTCGCAAATTCCTTCACCAAGCAGCCACATTACAGTCCATTATGCATAACTCATAACAATTTCGAAGCTTCTCGATCAGAAAGCTCGAATGGCAGCAAAACTTCCCTGGTTTTCCTCTCGAAACCAGGGCACTACCGGCTCTCCCCTCTCCCACCCTTTATCCTTGCTGCAATTCCTCCATACCATGGCACAACAAGCCGAGGCAGGAACACAGGTAACCTACATCTTCGGCTACCACGATTAGAGGAGGAACAGGGGACATTTCCCCCTCTCCTCGGTCGGGTTTGGGGCAGAAATGCCGAGCCCCTAGCGCGCCCATCCCAGCCTCCTCACACCAGGAACCGAGCTCAAACCAGGCGAGAGTTCGGAAGTAACCGAACTTCCCACTTGCTGGCGGAAAAACGAAAAAAAAGAGTAGGGCAGTTTACCTTGGGTCTTCGGCACGGGAATGGCTGGGCTACAAGTCATTCCCCGTTTGTCGGAGCCCTTTATCCACGTCGACTGCCGAAATCCTTCTCCTCCGGTCGTCGGCCGTCGTCGGAGCTCGAATCTCTCCCCTCTCCCGCGTCTCCTTCTCGGCTCTCTCTCGGGTGCGTGGTGAAGACAGCCGAATGGCTTCTTCCCGAAGCCATTCGGGTGTTTTAAAATTTTTTTCATTTCTTTTTTTTTTTTCCAAATTACCAAAACTGCCCTCACGTGTTTAAATCTTCCGTAATTTCGTAAATTTCTCGACCTCCCGACTTTAAATTCCGAAAACCATCGCAAAAGTAGGCCCCGAGTCTTATAATTTAAATCTTTCCGTTGAAATATTTTCTCAAAACTCCGACCGGGATTAAACTAAAAATTCCAGAAATTAAAAAAAAAAATTTGAAATTCCCGGGTTATTACAAGCTGACAATTCAATCCTATCACATGCAGTCTCTACAGTCACACTCATGTTGTCACATCAGTGACGCGTAGAATAACCGCACCAGGGTAAGGAGGAACCCAACGCCACCCTACACCCTGACACGTCGCCACCATCCCGGACTCCCAAGCAACGAGGCCAACAAGCTACACATACGCATCACCACACAGCAACCACATCAGGGTGAAGGTGTACCTAGCGCCACACTACACTCTGACACTTTGCCCCCGTCCCAGCCTCCCCAGCATGGGGTCACAGTTGCAACACACAAGTTTCGCGACAGCTCAGTCGGCCCACTCCTCGAGCGAAATCCGCGACTGGTGTTGCACTTGCCCACACACTAGTAGAATCTGCGGTACCACTGCCCATCATCCTCACTGTCAACACATACACTTCTCGTGACGACCCAACCGGCCCACTCCTCGAGCGAAATCCGCGGCTGGTTACATACCGGTCCACACATTAGCAGGATCCGCGGTACCACCGCCACGCGTCTCACCATTTACAAAAAATATTCTCAAAACCATTTTCGTTTCCTTTTAAAAAAAATGATGCATGTTAAACAGTACGCCCGCACGCCACCATCAATCACATAATTCCTAAAGTTCTACGGTGTAGGCCCACTTGGGCAAAACACATGCATGCACTACTTACCTGGCGTCCTAAGCTCGCTCGACGCACAGCTTCGCCAAAAATGCCTCCACCTAAACGCAAACAATTCACTCATCAATCTGTACTTCAAAACTCATCAAATAATTTAAAATGACATTCCTTAACTACACTCATGAAATTCCAACTAAAACGAGTCGCTAATTTGGTTCAACCGAAAATTAGCCTCAACTTTGGACGCGCATAACTTTTGCGTCCGTCAATAGAATCGAACGATTCAAGTGGCTAAACGTCCTCTTAGGAACCTAGTTTAACATACTAAGGTAGATTTTAAAACGGTAAGGCGTAGCTAGGTGAAAAAAACCAGAAACCAAATTTGCCCATTTTTATTAAATTTCACATTTTTGTTTTTCTTCAACCAAACTCACTTAAAACTATTCTTACGTATCAAAGACAGCCATGCTACTATCACACGTCACAATTCTACGTAAAACGCTCACTAATTTGACTTGGACCAAAATCCGACATAAGCTTCTGACGCGCATAAATTTTGCGTCAGATATCGGAATCGAATGATTCCAGCGGCCAAACGTCCCCCTAACAACCTAATTTAACCCACAAAAACAGAGTTAAAAACGATCAACTGAAGCCAGGCAAAAACAGCTAAAAATTGAATCTGTTTTTACACAAAAACAAACAAAAATCCTGTCATCCACCTGATTTCTACAAATTTCTTCACCAAACACCCACATTCCAACCAACTAAGCATAATCAGAACAAAGCTAGTGATTTCAAACGAAAAAACCCGAACCCCACAACCAACAAATCTCGGGTTTTTCCCTCCCAACCCGAGCACTCGGCCAAATCAAAAGTTAAACACGGTTGAGGCCCCCTTCCAAACGTCATGGTTACACGCTCGAACTTCGGAAGTCAAGCTCAAGGCATACCGACCACAGTCGGTCGCAAAAATCGAAAGATAAACAGGGAAAGGTTACCTATTTCTCGGTCGAATTTCCAGCATGGAGAATCGAGCCACCCGCTAGCTACAGTTCGCCAGAGCACCCTGTGCGCCAGCTTCTCACTCACGGCAGTCGATCGTCGACACTTCCTCTCCGGTTCTCGCTCTCCCTTTCGGTAGCTGACTCTCGCCCTCTCGTTGTTAAATAGCTAAATGGCTTCACTTCGAAGCCATTCGGTTGTTTTTAAAAAAAAAGAATAAAACTAAAATAAATTAATAAATTAAATCATTAAAAATTTACCAAAATGCCCCCCTCCACGCTTTAACCGTCCGAAATTTTGTCAAATTTGTGTCCTCCCGACTTTAAATTTCGAAAACCATTACTAAAACTAGATTTTGAGTTTTTATAACTTAATTTACCCGTTCAAATATTTCTCGGAACTCCAACCGAGATTAAATTAAAAATTTCAGAAATTAGATTTAAAAGTCTGAAATTTTCTGGGTTATTACATTTAAAATCCATAAATCTACTTCTTAACTCAATTTACAACCTGTTACGCACGACAAAATACTTAACCCAAATTCAAATATCTCTTTTACATTAAAATAACTACGTATGACTCAAAATACTTCACCATTCATACTTATACCCGCCATAGTCAAAATGCCTCAACAACTAACCCAGTCGCCCCACGAGTGTTCTCTTCCAACTGCCTCCTAGTCCTAGGCATGCTCGGGATACTCACTAGCTGTTGCGTCGTCACCTACATCACAGAACTAAACTATTAGCGTAAAGCTAAGTAAGTAATGCATATAATCTTAAACACTGAAAAACATTCACATCCTAACATATGCAGTTTCTACAGTTTCGTCTGTACTTTCGTTTTCATCTTTTTTTTACATCTTCTTTATCCTCTTACTACTGGGTTCTTCTTTACGTGCTAGATCGAGATGACACACCTCACGGTCCACCTCACAAGACCAGGCCAAACTCGATATAGTAAAGTGAAACACATCGCGGTCCACCTCACTGGACAAGGTCACCACGTAAAGCGGAGGAAGAATGATACACCTCGCGGTCCACCTCACTAGACAAGACCACTCAACCTCACCTTTATTATCTTCTTACGTATATTCTTATTTCATTCGTCTCATCACATCCTGTTGTTTTACTTCATAAAAAACATGGAAATTCATTTTCGTTTCGTTTTGTAATTTAAAACCATGATGCATGTTACAGAGCATAACATAAAGTAAACGTGCAATGCATCCTACTGAACTGTGATGTAGGCCCGAAGGCAAAACTCCTACTACATTACTTACCCGGTGTCCTTAGCACTCGTAATCCAGAATCTCGCACGCTAATTGGAAAACCTATAAAACCGCACATCCGTTAGCTCTACATTCCATTAACTCCGTAAAACTTTAAGGGAATCAACCACTCAATTCTCATTCAGTCCAAACCAAAATTCTAACTAACGCTCCGACTAACCCTTCAAAAATTCATAATTTCGCCAATACTCGTCCGATTTGGACGATTCGAAATGCTATGGGCTTCTCGTGACATCTAGTTTCTAATGGTCTCATCCATTTCCTAGTCTCACACATACAGCTTGGCCGAACGGAACTCATTCCGTAACCCGGGTTATTCGGTTATCCACAAACTCAATCTTTTCCACAAAAACTTATAATCCACTCATATTCCTAGTTTAAACATCAACATACGTACAAAAATGGACTAAAACCCCCAAACTTCGTACCTCCTTCCTAGGGTTCACCCAAAACTCTCTCTAACTCCACTTCTGTCGCTTAAAATCGTTAAAAGGCTAACTATGTACTAAGAAATAAAGAGAACTTACCTTAAGCTTGAAGAACGGAGGAGAGGCGAAGGAGAAATCGTCACCGAAAGATTTTCTCACGCACGAGGGAGGGGAAAACAGAACTCTTTCAATAAATTATTTATTTTTAATTTAATATAATTAATTCTAATTACCATTTCGCCCTCAACCATAACTCTTTCAATAAATCTACTATACGGTCAATATTCGGATAAAATCTTAAAATTTCTCAATCACCATTATTCCTGAAATAATCCTTTACCTAACGTTACAAAGTTTCCTGCATCGATTCTGATTCGAACCTCGCCGTTGACCGATACGAAATTTCGAAAAAAATTGAATTAACTGAAATTTTTCGGGTGTTACACCAGTATACGAATAAAAATCGACTATAACTATGAAATCACATTCCTCCAACTTAGGTTTTACTGTAAAGTCCAATAATTGCTCTAATTTCACTTTTATCGCTCGAAACAACTAGATAACTAACTATCTATTAGTAACTCACTTTAGATTTGAAGAACCGAAGGAGGAATGAAGGAGAATCGTCGGTTAGAAGGAGAAATCGCAGAGCCTTCGCGCAAGCGAGGGAAGTAGAACAGGGAGGCATTTTGGTTCTGGAGAGAAAACACCGAAAGGTGTTTTGATATATTTTTTTTAATAATAATAATAACTTAATCATTAAATCGCCCTCAACCTCTAATCGTTTAACAAATATGTTATTCGATCTGTGTTCGGTTAAAATCTTCTACTTCACCATTAGTCCCAAAATAATCTCATACCTAAGAGTAGAAATTCTCCGCTCACAATTATGACCAAAACTCTACCGATAACAATCACGAATACCGAAATTCATTTAACAAAAATTCGAGTGTTACAATTTGCTTCATCCTTCTTATACACAGAAATAGACTCATAAGTGGTTAGCTCATTCAGCAACTGAATTAAATCATAACTCAATTTATTTATAACATAATTGGTTTTGAACTGGAGAAATTTTGGGTTTAGACTTTCTAAGATCATGCCAACCTGCGTTGCCTCATCAATATGAGCTCCATTAATTTCAGCTTCTTGAATAGTACTGATCATCATCAGAACATGTTGACGTAGAGGGACTCCTGCTTTCATCTTAGAGTTCATAACTCTTTTTATCGCTTCATGACAAGCTTAGTCAGATGGTTTGCCAAACATGCCTTGAAGAAACTCCATTATCTCATAAGCAGTCTCACAATTATCAAATTTTGCATTAAGAATATCAGAAATGGTTGTTAGCAAATAACAACGAGCTTTGATATTTGCTTTAATCCAACTATTATAAGAATCTTTCAGAGCTCGTTGAGCATTAGGCGCAGGAGTAGCAAGACATTCCTCCAACAGTACAATTTTAAAGTTGTCATGCATAAGAATGAGATTCATATTCTTTTTACACTTCACAAAATTATCACCGTCAAGCTTTTCAGTTGCAAGCAATCCGGGACGGTGGCGACGTGTTAGGGTGTAGGGTGACGTGAGGTTCCTCCTTACCCTGGTGCGGCTGCACTACGCATCACAAATGTGACAACACGAGTGTGAGTGTAGAGACTGCATGTGATAGGATTGCATTGTCGGCTTTTACTTTCATATCGCATTACTTACTGAGCGTTAGGCTTATGTTGTGTGTTCTGCGGTGTAGGTGCTGACGATACCGCTGGTGAGCCTCGAGTGCCTAGTCCTGAGGCGTAGGATGGTTGGCGGCGTGCGACTGCGGCACCGGATGGCGGACTTTTGTTAGGGCGACCCGACCCGTGGATATGGCAGGTTGTGGCCTGGTCGGTTTGTGGGTTTTCTTTCTTTTGCGGTGGTTATGTACGGAGGATGAGATGGATTGTTGTATATGCGTCAATGTATAGGTGTATATGGAGTGCGTGTGATTTTGGTAACGTACGCGGATATTTTCCATGTTAGAGTAAGTTATTTCTCTATACTGGAGACTTTCTTCATTTGTATTTGACGGATTTTCGTCGCCTTCTTACTCTGATTTGGGTTGGAATGATTTCTCTGGATGATGGATAGGTAAATATTGTTGGATTTTGGTGAATTGTGTGCAGGGTTAAATTTTGGGGTAGCCAGTTTTTAGGCGGTACTCTGCCGAAATTTCGGGAGAGGGGTTGAGGTTCGAGAGGATACGAAATCGGTCAAGGTATGTGTATGATGAATGCTAGAGGAGTTCATATGAGTGTGGATGTGCGGCGTGATCGCAGGTGTGCGGGGCACGCGGCCCTGTGGGTGCACACGGGTCATGCGGCGCCGGGTGAGGGCGTGCGCGCGGACGTGCTGTACAGAGCCAGGGTGCGTGGGGCACGCGGCGCTGTGAGCGTGCGCGAGATACAGCGACGTTGGGTTGGCACCTGTGGCACTGCGGTGGTGTACGCGGGGTGTCGGAGTGGGGACGTGAGTGCTTGGGACCGGACTGGGTAGTTCGTGGGGAGCATGGGGTTCTTTCCTAGGATTTCAAATCTTACCGTTTTATCTCAAATTGTTTTAAATGGTTTTCTTTTCCGCTGCGTAGTTTTATGTTGAGGACTTCGGGTTTCCTCTTCGGGACGCGAGTTGTTTTTTTTGAATCGAGTCGAAAAATTTTCATACTCACAAATGTACTTTTGAAAATGATTTGAAAACGAAAGGGGTATTGAATTGAGTTAGTTGTGTCAAGTGTTAGTGTGTGTGTGTGTAGTGTGTAGATGCACTGTAGCGCACCGGGGACGTGTGGGTTCTCGGGGTGTTACACACGCACACCCTCGCGGTGCCGCACGTGCCAACTCAACGTCACTGTGTCTCGCGCACGCTTACATCGCCGAGTGCCCCACGCACCCTGCCGCTGTACAGTACATCCGCGCGGACGCCCTCACCCGGCGTCGTAAGACCCGTGAGTACCCGCAGGGCCGCGTGCCCCGCGCACCTGCGATCACGCCGCACCTGCGATCACCTACACTTCTCTAGCATTCACTGTACACACTTCGACCTATTTCATATCCTCTCAACTCCCAACCCCTCTCCCGAAATTTTGGCAGAGTAACGCCTAAAAACTAGCTATCCCAAAAATTAAAAACCCTGCACACAGTTCACCAAAACTAACAGTATCTATCTATCCATCATCAAGAGAAAACACCATAACCAAATCAAAGTATGAAGACAACGAAAATCCATCAAATACAACTGAAGAAAGTTCACAATATAGAGCAATACTATACTCTAACATGTAAAATATATGCGTACGTCGCCAAAATCACACGCACTCCATATACACCTATACACTGATGCATATACAACTCATCTCATTGACTGTACATAGTCACCACAAAAGAAAGAAAAACCCACAAACCAACCAGGCCACAACCTACCATCTCCACGGGTCGGGTCGCCCTAACAAAAATCCGCCATCCGGTGTCTCGGTCGCACGACGCCAACCATCCTACGCCTCTGGACTAGGCTCTCGAGGCTCACCAGCAGTATCGTCAGCACCTACACCACAGAACACACGACATAAGCCTAACGCTCAGTAAGTAATGCGATATGAAAGTAAAAGCCGACAATACAATCCTATCACATGCAGTCTCTACACTCACACTCATGTTGTCACATCTGTGACGCGTAGTGCAGCCGCACTAGGGTAAGGAGGAACCTCACGCCGCCCTATACCCTGACACGTTGCCACCGTCCCGGACTCCCCAGCAACGAGGCCCACAAGCTACACACAAGCATCAGGGTAAGGGTGTACCTTGCGCCACTCTACACCCTGACACGTCGCCCCCGTCCCAGCCTCCCCAGCACGGGGCCACAGTTGCCACACAGACACGTTTTGCGACAGTCCAGCCGGCCCACCCCTCGAGTAGGATCCGCGACTGGTGTGCACTGGCCCACACATTAGTAGGATCCGCGGTACCACTGCCCATATCCTCACCGTCAACACATTCACGCCGCATGACGGCCCAGCCGGTCCGCCCCTCGAGTGGAATCCGCGACTGGTGAAGCACCGGCCCGTACACTAGCGGGATCTGCGGTACCACCGCCACACGTCTCACCACATACTCACAACATGCTCAAAACCATTTTCGTTCACGTTTTTAAAATATGATGCATGACAATCAATATGCACGCACACCACAATCAATCACATAAACCCTAAAGTTCTACAGTGTAGGCCCACTTGGGCAAAACACATGCATGCACTACTTACTTGGCGTACTAAGCTCGCTCGACGCACAGCTTCGCCAAAAGAAAGCTTCAACTTAAAACACAACCAAATCTCTCATCATTATTTATCTCGAAATTCACCAAATAGTTAAAAATAACCTTCCTTAACTCCACTCATGAAATTTCAAATGAAACGGGTCATCGGTTTGGTCCGGCCGAAAACCAGCTTAAAGTTTGGACGCGCATAACTTTTGCGTCCGTCAACGGAATCGAACGATTCAAGTGGCTAAACGTCCCCTTAGAAACCCAGTTTAATATACTAAGACGGATTTTAAAACGATAAGCCGCAGACAGGCGAAGAACGCTGAAAACAGAATCTGCCACTTTTATCAAATTTCACATTTTCACTTTTCTTCAACCAAAACTCACTTACAACTAGTTATATGCATCAAAAATGACTATGCTACTCTCACACGTCGAATTTCCATGAAAAACGCTTGCTAATTTGACTTGGACCAAAATCTGGCATAAACTTTTAACGCGCATAACTTTTGCGTCGGATATTGAAATCGAACGATTCCAGCGACCATACGTCTCTTTAATAACCTATTTTATCCCACAAAAATAGAATTGGAAACGATCAACCGAAGCAAGGCTAAAATGGCTAAAAACCGAACTGCCCCTGCACGAACAATGGTTGATTTTTGATTTCAAACTTCAGTTTAAGAACTTCTGCACACAACTAGCCCTATTTCGTTCATATCTCTCGGCCAAGCTCACCGCAAATACAAGGAGGCCGAGCACTAAGCTCGGCCAAAACAGGAAACCAACAGGGCTCACCTTCGGTTTCCTTAGACTCGCGGCATCTCCCTCGTGGTACACTACAACCTTGCGGCTAATTCTATCAATGAGTAAACCAAGACGGGCAGCAAGAGGGGAAAGACTTACCACGGCATTGCTGTGCGCTCGGTCGAAGGGAGAACAATGCACAGCCGAAAACTCAGTCACCGGCGGTCTTCCCCACGCTCACTCGCGTCGGCCGAAGAATCGGAGCTCAAGGATTTCCTCCCCTCTCTCGCGTTTCCCTCTCGGTTTCGCTCTCTCGGCCGCGTACAGCACAGGGTGAAATGGCTTTAACCCGAAGCCATTCCACCTTGTTATTTTATTTTATTTTTAATTTTTAATTTAATTACAAATTACCAAAATGCCCTCACGTGTTTCAATCGTCCGTAATTTCGTTAATTTTCTGACCTCCCGACTTTAAATTCTGAAAACATCGCAACAGTAGGCTCCGAGTCTTAAAATTTAAATTTTTTTCCCGTTGAAACATTTCTAAAACTCTGGCCGAGGTTAAATTAAAATTTCAAAAATTAAAATAGTAATAATAAAAATATCCAAAATTTATGGGTTATTACAATAATATATTTATTTGAGTGCTTATAAATTATTAATTATAATTAATCATTTATATATTTATTCTTATAACATTGAAATTAAATAGTGATATAAGATGATAGATAGATCGATGGATCTATAGTCCTAAACTTAAATAATATTTGTTAATTAATATAAACTCTTTATATTAAATAACACAATTATTAATTGTATAATAATTCCACTAAATACCTATAGTTGCACTATTAGAACTATATAATATATTTACTCAAAGTAATGTACATTGATATAGTAATTACATATGTATTAATCATACATTAAGATTCGTAATAGAGGTAGGTATAACATTCGTTAACCTTTTATATTACATCTTTATCCTTGACTACCATTAGCTATTAATTGAATAATTAATTTATAAATTTATGAATTGCGCGCTAATTATTCAATAGCTAAATTAACAAACAAGCAAATCTTATAGTGTGGATTTCATTATATTAATGTTAGCATTCCCAGCTATTTATTTAATTTGTTCCTAAAATACAAGGTTTATGTAATGTAACTTATACAAAACTTTATCAAGTAATTCAAATAATAAATTGAAATGAAATAGCAGTCTACTAAATACAATGAATTACGATTATATATATATGACCGTTATTATGATAAAATTAATTGTTCTTTATTTAACGGATATTATAAAAATAATATAATTTCATCTGGTACAGTACTATATAATAATATTATATAAAATACAATCACTTTTTGTCACTACATATATAGTCGGGATATGACTATATTTTCTCAACAAAGTGAACTGTATTTATAATTTTATTAATTTGAAGATCATATAATTCAAATATAACTCACGGAATAATATGATTAGTTATTTTTCAATTTAATCCCACATATATATATATATATATATATATATATATATATATATATATATGTATGTATGTAAATTTAAAATTGTGTAAATTTAAAATTGCATAAATAATCAAGGATTTTCTTTGAATTTATAAAGTATATTAAATAATGCAAACTTAAAAATTAATCATAAAAGTTATTTATTAATTACAGAAAAAATATTCATAAAATTTGCTTCTTAGGCACAATATTCTTAATAATACACCCCCTGCAGCAACCCGAAAACTCTCACGGTTCCCGGTACGTTAACTACTACTCACCGCTCTGATTCTATCTCTGTAGCGACCCGAAAATTGACTCACTGATTTTCAGTCCGCTTTCCCTCTACTACTACTACCCACACACGAATACGCTCAGAAAACGTAAGTAAAAAATTTACAATTTTCATTTCTCAACTTAAAACGATAATTTTAAAAACATTTGAAAATCATCGCAGCGGAAGTGTTTGGTTAAAAATATTTTAAATAAAATTTCCTGTTTTTAAAACATTAAAAGACATTTTCGGTCGACTGGTGTTTACACCGGTCGACACATTTACCTTTGCTTTCATCGGTCGACCCTAGTGGTCGACACCTCTTTGCTCATCACGCTAATCGGTCGACACCTGTGAACACATGTCGACACTGCAATCTTCTCTGCTCGCACAGGTCAAATCCCGTGGTCGACACTTCTACATTCATCACAGAGAGCGGTCAACACCTGTCTTCACAGGTTGATACATTCATCATCTCTGTTTCCATTGGTCGAACCTTGCGACTGACATTTCTACCATCTTTAAACTAACCGGTCGACACTATGGCTCTATCTCCATAGATCAGCCCTCACGGTCGACACTTGCCAGGTTTGGTCAACCACTAAGCCTATCGGTCAACTCTTCCTTCCCAGAATTCTGCCTAAAAACCTTAAAATTTCACAAAAACAATCGAACTTCAACTCCATGCTAAAAACCATACAACGTACACATTTCCATCAACTCAAAATCATTATTTATATAAAAAGATGACTACTAAAGTGTGAAATCCGCCTATACATCCAAATGACTCAAAAGAACTTAGAACGAATCAAAACCATATTGATTACACTCCAAAACCTGTACCTATGCCCACCATGGTCAAAACGCCCTAACAGCCGGCCGGGTCGTCCACGAGTGCACTCCTCCAACCGCCTCTTAGTGCTGTGCTTGGTCTGAGTACTCACTAGCTATAGCGTCGTCACCTACATCACAGAACTTATCTATTAGCGTAATGTTAAGTAAGTAGTGCATAAAAACATAATACTGTAAACAAATATATCCTAACAGATGCAGTTTCTACAGTTTCATCTCTACTTTCGTTTTCGTCTCTATCTTATATCTTCTTTATCTTCTTACTATTGGGTTCTTCTTTACGTGCTATATCAAGGTGACACACCTCGCGGTCCCCCCATAGGATAATGCCGATCTCAGTCTAGTAAAGTTACACAACTCGCGGTCCACCTCTCAGGACAAAGTTACCATGTAAAGCGGGGGAATAGTGATACATCTCGCGGTCCACCTCTGGGGACAAGACCACTCAACCACACATTTATTATCTTCCTACATATCTTCTCATTTCATTCGTCTCATCTCAACCTACTGTTTCATTCCGTAAAAACATGAAAATTCATTTTCGTTTCGTTATCATATTTTAAAACCATGATGCATAATCGACTAAAACATAACGTAAAATAAACGTGCATGCATCATAATGAACTATGATGTAGGCCCAAAAGCAAAACACCTACTGCTCTACTACACTACTTACCTGGCGTCCTAGCAATTCGTACTCTGTATATGGCTCGCTAGCTGAAAAACCTATAAAACACACATCCATTAATTCTTCTCCGTCCAACTCATAAAACTCTAAGGGAAACAACACTAACAACTAATCCAACTAAACCTAAAATCCAACACAATTTCTGATCAAATTTGGAAACGCATAACTTATCCAATACTCGTCTGATTTGGACGATTCAAAGTCCTACAGATTCTTTAGAACATCTATTTCCTAACGGTCTATTTGGGTGAATTTGGGTGAACGGAAACGTTCCGTAACTCGAGTTATTCGATTATTTAACGCTCAATACTTTCCATAAAACCTATAATATACTTTTACTTCCAACTTAAACACTAATACACGACTAATATTTGACTAAATTCTTAAATTTCATACCTTCTACCTAGGGTTTTACTAAAACTAACAAATACTCACTCTAATCTTAATTTTTTCGCTCAAAACGACCAAATCACTAATTATGTAACACCTCGTATTTTTGCGGTAGCCATTTTCGGGTTGTCGGGACGATAAACGGCAGGATTTGGGTCAGATTGGAGAGTGCAGAATTTGTAAGGTTAGGTTGAGAATTATTTCGAGGTTGATGGTGGAGATAAAATTTTAGGAATTCGACTGGAAGCGGATTGAATAACAGTTCGATTAAAATGATTAAAGTGTGAGGAAAAAATAGTAATTAGTTATATTATTATTTTTTCTAATTATATTAATAGAGAGGGGGAGGGATGTGCAGAGACCCTCTCCCCTTCTCTGTTGTTCTTCCCCCTCCCCCTACGGCATGACCTCTCGATCTCTCTCCTTCCCACGACGATTTTTGCCGGCGATTTGTGTTGTTTTTCTCCTCCATTACAACGGTCAAGGTAAGTATAAGTAGTTTATGGTTCAATGTTGGTTTAGTGTTGGAGTTGAGGAGAAATTTGAGGGATAGCAGATTTGGGGTTTTAGGGTTGGAGTTTTTATTGAGTGTAATATCGGTCGTTGTGTGTTATTGTGTAATAACCCGGGAATTTTGAATTTATATTTATATTTTTGGAATTTTTAGTTTAAACCCGGTCGGAGTTTTGAGAAATATTTCAACGGGAAAGATTTGAATTATAAGACTCGGAGCCTACTTTTGCGATTTTTTTTTTCGGAATCTCAAGTCGGGAGATCGAGAAATTAACGAAATTACGGAAGATTTAAGTACATGAGGGCAGTTTTGTAATTTGGTATATA
>CM039521.1:10735397-10792386 GCA_022433055.1 Begonia peltatifolia
TGGATGTGCGGCGTGATCGCAGGTGCGCGGGGCACGCGGCCCTGTGGGTGCACACGGGTCATACGGCGCCGGGTGAGGGCGTGCGCGCGGACGTGCTGTACAGAGGCAGGGTGCGTGGGGCACGCGGCGCTGTGAGCGTGCGCGAGATACAGTGACGTTGGGTTGGCACCTGTGGCACCGCGGTGGTGTACGCGGAGTGTCGGAGTGGGGACGTGAGTGCTTGGGACCGGACTGGGTAGTTCGTGGGGAGCGTGGGGTTCTTTCCTAGGATTTCAAGTCTTACTGTTTTATCTCAAATTGTTTTAAATGGTTTTCTTTTCCGCTGCGTAGTTTTATGTTGAGGACTTCGTGTTTCCTCTTCGGGACGCGAGTTGTTTTTTTTGAATCGAGTCGAAAAATTTTCATACTCACAAATGTGCTTTTGAAAATGATTTGAAAACGAAAGGGGTATTGAATTGAGTTAGTTGTGTCAAGTGTTAGTGTGTGTGTGTAGTGTGTAGATGCACTGTAGCGCACCGGGGACGTGTGGGTTCTCGGGGTGTTACAATAAGAGCCCAACAGATGTTATGAGGTGGATGCATGGGCTTCTTGGCTAGTGTCATGGATGAGCAGCTTAAGGGTAGGGCTCAACTCCAGGACATCCCCATCGTGCAGGAGTTTTCGGGGGTGTTTCTTGAGGATGTACTAGGTCTGCCCCCGGATAGGAAAATTGAGTTCGTTATTGACATATACCCTGGGGCTGAGCCGGTGTACAAGAACCTGTACAGTCTGGCGCCTACCGAGTTGAAGGAGTTAAGGACACAGTTAGAGGAGTTGACGGATAAGGGCTTCATACGCCCTAGTTTTTTGCCGTGGGGAGCACCAATGCTTTTTGTTAAAAAGAACGGATCTCTACGCATTTGTATTGACTATAGGGAACTGAACAAGTTGACGGTGAAGAATAAATATCCGTTGCCAAGGATAGATGACCTGTTTGATCAACTTCAAGGGGCACGGGTGTTCTCCAAAATTGATTTGATATCCGGTTATTATCAATTGAAGGTCAGGGAAGAAGATGTCTCGAAGACAGCTTTTCGGACGCGGTACAGATACTATAAGTTTTTAGTGATGTCATTCGGACTAACTAATGCCCCAGCTGCCTTTATGGACCTGATGAACCGAGTATTCATGGAGCAACTAGATAGATTCGTGATAGTATTCATTAATGATATCCTGATATACTCTCAGAGCGAAGAGGAGCACCGAGAGCTTTTGAGGATCGTGCTGACGACCCTGGGGCAGCACCAACTGTACGCTAAGTTCTCTAAATGCAAATTTTGGTTGGATGGGATCACGTTTTTGGGGCATGTTATCTCTCGTGATGGTATTTCCGTGGACCCGACGAAGGTTCAGTCTATGAGGGAATGGCCTCGACCGACCAGTGCCAGCGAGATACGCAGTTTTCTGGGGCTGGCAGGATATTATCGGAGGTTTATTGAGGGATTTTCCAATATCGCAGCCCCTTTGACTTGATTGACCCGGAAGAACACGATATATAGCTGGTCTGATGAGTGCGAAAACAGTCTTCAGGCGTTGAAGTAGAGGTTGACTACAGCCCCTTTGCTAGTGCTGCCATTAGAGGGGGAGAAATTCAGCGTTTATTGCGACGCCTCCAGGGTAGGCTTGGGTTGCGTGCTAATGCAAAATGGAAGGGTGATCGCTTATGCTTCAAGGCAACTGAAGCCCTGCGAGCAAAATTATCCCATGTACGACTTGGAGTTTGCAGCGGTGGTCTTCACACTTAAGATTTGGACGCATTACTTATATGGACAACAATGCAAAGTCTTCTCAGACCATCAGAGTCTGATATACATCTTCATGCAGAACGAGCTAAACTTGAGACAAAGAAGGTGGCTTTAGCTGGTTAAAGATTACGACCTGGAAATTAAGTACCATCTAGGAAAAACAAACGTGGTAGCAGACGCCTTGAGCTGAGTGTCGACTTCGATATCAGCTATGGTTTTAGCATTGCCTGTCAAGCTAAGGACTGATGTACAAGAGTTCGGCCTAGAAGTGGTCTCAGATTTAGCAGCCACGCTGTCGGCGATATTGTTGAGGCCGACCATCCTGGATAGAATTAAGCGGGTCCAAGAGATTGACCCCGACTGCAGCGGACTGAAGGTGGGAATGGAAGCCAATGCTAACACTGAGCTCAGCTATTCGGATAATGTGATTATGAGGTTTCGGGATAGGTGGTACATCCCGAAGAATGGATAATTGAAGAAAAAAAAAATTGTCCGAGGCTCACTCGTCTCTTTTCTCTGTGCACCCTATAAGCACTAAGATGTACAGGGATTTGAAACAACACTATTGGTGACCCAATATGAAGCGAGAGATAGCCAAGCATGTTGAGGCTTGTGTGGTATGCCAGCAGATAATGGCAAAACATCAGAGACCGTCGGGGACACTTCAACCATTACCTATACCTGAGTGGAAGTGGTAGCGGGACACTATGGATTTTGTCGTTGGACTGCCAAACATTGCTAAGTGCCACGATGCAATTTGGGTCATTGTAGACACACTAACTAAGTCGTCTCACTGCTTACCAGTGAAAATAAACTACTCGATGGATCAGTTCACTTAGTTGTACGTGCAGGAGATAGTCAGACTCCATGGGGTCCCCATGTCAATAGTGTCAGACCAATATCCCAGATTTACGTCTAAGTTCTGGAGGAGTCTGCATAAGGCCATGGGTACCAAGTTGAAATTCAGCACGACCTTCCACCCTCAGACCGACGGACAATCGGAGCAAACTATTCAGATACTGGAAGACATGCTCAGAGCCTGTGTGTTAGAGTTCCAAGCGGCTTGGAGCAGGTTCTTGTTGTTGGTAGAATTTTCATATAATAACAACTACAAGTATACTGTTGGCATGGCACCGTACGAAGCTTTGTATGGGAGAAAGTGCAGGTCGCCGTTGTACTGGGACGAGCTTGGAGAGCCAAGACTTATAGGCCTAGAGATACTACAGCAGACGGTCGACAAGATTGCTATCTTAAAGAAGAGGGTCGAGGCAGCTCAAAGTCGGCAGTAGAGCTGTGCCGATCGAAGGAGGTGAGAACCAGAGTTCGGCGTGGGTGATGAGGTATTATTGAAGATCTCGCCATTTAAAGGAGTTGTCAGGTTCGGGAAGCAAGGAAAGCTCAACCCTCATTTTGTTGGGCCGTTCCATGTTGTCGAAAGGATTAGGAAGACCGCCTACAAGCTTCAGCTATCTTCCTCGATGGATGCCATACATGATGTCTTCTATGTCTCCATGCTGAGGAAGTGCATACGTGATCCTTGTCAGGTGGTTTCACAACAGAATATAGAGGTACAGCTGACGTTATCGTACGAGGAAAAGCCGGTGACCATACTAGGGTCAGAAGTGAATGTGTTGCGGAACAAGGCGATTCCCTTGGTCAAAGTTTTATGGAGCAATCACAATGTCGAGGAGGCCACTTTGGGAAAGGAGGTAGGATATGGAGTATCAATACCCAGAGTTATTCGGTATGTAAATTTTGGGGACAAAATTCTTTTAAAGAGGGGAGGATATAACACCCCGTATTTTTGCGGTACCGATTTTTGGGTTGTCGGGACGATAAACGGCAGGATTCAGGTCGGATTGGAGAGTGGAGAATTTGTAAGGTTAGGTGGGGAATTATTTCGAGGTTGATAGTGGGGAGAAAATTGTAGGAATCCGATTAGAAGCGGATTGAATAACAGTTTAATTAAAAGTATTAAAGTTTGAGGGCAAAATAGTAATTAGTTATATTATTATTATTATTTTATTATGTTAATAGAGAGGGGGAGATTCGCAGAGACCCTCCCCTTCTCTGTTGTTCTTCCCCCCCTCCACCGCATGACCTCTCGATCTCTCTCCTTCCCACGACGATTTCTGCCGGCGATTTGTGGTGGTTTTCTCCTCCATTTCAACGGTTAAGTTAAGTGTTAGTAGTTTATGGTTCAATGTTGGTTTAGTGTTGGAGTTGAGGAGAAATTTGAAGGATAGGAGATTTGTGATTTTAGGGTTAGAGTGTTTATTGAGTGTAATATTGGTCGTTGTGGATTATTGAGGATAAAGGTGATAGAGTGGTGAAGGATGTACTGCGTTTTTGCAGAATGGCCGTGGAAGGGAGATTTTAACCCTAGGGCCTACTCCGTTTTTGGATTTTCGTCTTAGCTGCGGTTAACGACTTTAGTTTCTGTTATGTTAGGTTAAACTAAGTTCCAATTGGAGCGTTTAGCCACTGGAATTGTGTCATGCCGATAACCGACGCAAAAGTTATGTGCATCGGAAGTTAGGTGGATTTTGGAGCCGAGATAGATTGGTGAGCGATTTTGGCAAGTTTGCAAAGTGTTGAACTAGTGTGGTGAGTTTAGTGCATGAGTAGAGTAGTGGAATGAGTTTGACGGGAAGATGGTTTTTTATTGTAGGTTGAGCAAGTTTTGGGTGAGACGAGCACCACGGAAAGCTAGGACGCCAGGTAAGTAGTGTATGCATGCGTTTGGCTCAGGTGGGCCTACACCAAGGAATGTTAGGTTTTGTGAGTTGATTGTGATGTATGTGTGTATTGTTTGACATGCATCATGTTTTTGAAACGATAACGAAAATGAATTTTTGCATGGATTTAAGTACGAGTGTGAAATGCGAGGTGTGCCGAGAACGATGGGTGTGTGGGTAGCTAGGCCCCGTTGCCGGAGAAACCGAGACGGTGGTGACGTGCTAGGATGTGGTGTGGCGAGTGCGTCCAGCCTCACCATAGGATGGCTACTGCGGTGTGTCTGTGGTCGTGTGCAACTACGGCCTTGTTGCTAGAGGAACCGGGACAGTGGCGAATGTGCCAGTGGGTGGTGTGGCGAATGTGTCCAGCCTCACCCTAGAATAGTTGCGGTGCGTAAAGTGACGCGTTGGTACGGATTGTGGGCCTCGTTGCTGGAGAAACCGGGACGATGGCGACATGCCAGGGTGTGAGGTGGCGAGAGAGTTTAGCCTCACCATGGTGCGACCGTACCATGCCGCACAAGTAGTGACAACATGAGTGAGAACGTAGAAACTGCATGTGATAGGATTGCATTGTTGTTTTACGATTCATATTGCACTGCTTACTGAGCATTAAGCTTACGTTGTGTGTTCAGTAGTGTAGATGCAGAGATCCCTGAAGGTGAGTGGTCAGAGCCTAGACAGGACGAGTAGGCTGTTGGCGGCGTACTACCGTGTGCCGGCAGGTGGAGGTTGTCACGGCGGTCTGACCCGTAGGTGAAGCCGGGAGGTAGGTTACTAGGAGTTGTGTTTTTGAGGGGTCTATGTCGAGGGCATAAGTTTTGAGGCATATATGGGTGTGAATGTTAATAGTCGAGATTGATGTATACGTGCATTTTTGAACTATTTGAAAGAGTTTAAATGTATGATTCAGGTTCCAATCGGTGGTTTTAATTCGAGTAAGTTTTTGCGTCCGGTTTATCTTGGAACTGCTGTTATTTTTAGATTGCAGGTGGAGAGTGTCGACCGAAGTTCATAGGTGTCAACCGGTCAGTGTAAATGGCAGGGTGAGTGTCGACCACGGGGCTCGAGCGACGCGGGCAGAGAGGAACTAAGTGTCAACCGGCGACCGCGGGTGTCGACCGGTTAGTGCAAATTCAGTGAGAGTGTCGACCGCGGGGGTCGACCTGTGCAGGCAGCCTGGGTCAAAGTGTCGACCTGCGTAAACAAGTGTCGACCACTCGCCGAGCTGAACGTAGAAAGTCGACCGGTGATTTCTAGTGTCGACCAGCGTTTGCCAGCGTCGATCGATGGAAAATCGAGACTACTCAGGTGTCGACCGGCATTTATAAGTGTCGACCGGTCCCTGTATTACTATGTTAAAAAGGTGAAGTTTATTTAAACCGATTTTAAATGAGTTTTCCGCTGCGACTTTCTTAAATATTTTTTAGGGCGTCGTTTTGAGTCAAAGAACCGAAGTTTGAAATTTTATACGAATTTTGTCAGGGTGAGAACCGAGCGTACAGTTGGTGACCCGAGTCCGGGGATGACTCAGGGGCGTCAAAGATGTGGTATCGGTGTAGTGAATGTACCAAAAAATGGGTAGGTTTTCGAGGCGTTACAAATTATCTAGTCAAAACTAACTAAAATTGATCTTAGATTAGAAGATTAACAGAGAAACAAGGGAAATCGTTGGGTACTGGAAGGAGAAATCTCCGAGGCTTCACGCGGTAAAGGGAAGAAGAAATAGGGGAGGGGGGTTCCGTTGCGGGGGAAAGAAATCGTAGTAAGTTGTTTTGTGTTTTTTTTATAATAATAATAATAATAATAATAGTAACTTAATTACTAAATCGCTATCAACCATTAACCGTTTAATCAAACTGTTATTTAGTCCGTCTCCGATTGGATTGAAAATTTTTTTTCTTCTCCATTAGCCTCAAAACAACCTTCTACTTAATGGTAGAAATTCTACGCTCTCAATTCTGATCAAAGCTCCGCCGACTACAATTACTTAAATTTGAAATTAGTTTTAACGGAAAATTCTAGGTGTTACATTCTACCCTCACAAAAATTTTGTACTCAAAATTTGTTACCTAAACAACTTTGGATATTCGCTCATCATGTCCCGCTGCTGCTCTCAGGTTGCTTCTTCCACGTCATGGTTGCGCCATAATACTTTCACCAGTGGAATCTCTTTGTTGCTAAAATCTTCACTGCATAATCAAGAATCTCCACTGGCTTCTCCTCATACGTCAAAGTGGGTTGAACCTCTATATACTACTGCTCCACGACATGAGAGAGATCTCATATACACTTTCTCAATATGGACACGTGGAATACATTGTGAATCTCATGATTGAGGCTAGTAGTTATAGCTGGTAAGTTGTCCTCCCTATTCTCTTTGTAATAAGAAATGACCCAATGTACCTAGGGTTTAACTTGCCCTTCTTTCCTATTCTTAGAACTCCTTTGAATGCAGAGATCCTCAGAAAGACTTCGTCATTCACTTCAAATTCCAGTTCTCTCCTCCGACGATCTGTAAAACGCTTCTGTCGACTTTGAGCTGCTAAGATCTGTTGTCTAATAAATGCAATCTTTTCTGCAGTTTGTTGCAGAATATCTGTACCAATCAATCGTGCTTCGCCGACTTCATCCCAATATAACAGAGATCTGTACTTCCTCCCATACAGAACCTCATATGGAGTCATACCTATCGTAGCTTGAAAGTTGTTATTATAAGAAAACTCCACCAATGGTAGGTATCTGCTCCATGAACCCTGGAACTCCAGTACATAAGCTCAAAGTATATCATCCAGCATTTGAATGGTCTTTTTAGATTGACCGTCCGTCTGAGTATGAAATGTCGTACTAAAATTGAGCTGCGTATCCATTGCTTTGTGTAGCCTCTTCCAAAACTTCCAAGTAAATCTAGGGTCCTTGTATGATACAATCGAAGTTGGAACTCTGTGCAATCGTACGATCTCTTGTACATATAGCTCGGAGAATTGGTCTATAGAATATGTCATCTTCACTGGCAGAAAATGGGTTGATTTGGTTAACCGATCCACAATCACCCATATACCATCATAGCCCTTTGTTGTCTGTGGTAATTCGACAATAAAGTCAACCGATATTTGCTCACATTTCCACGTAAGAACAGGCAGTGGCTATAATTTCCCTGCTGGCCTTTGATGCTCAACTTTAATCTGCTGGCAAATCGAGCACCTCTCCACGTACTTTGCTACAACCCTATTCATATCAGGCCACCAGTAATGTTGTTTAAGGTATCTATACATCTTGGTACTTCCTGGATGCATAGAAAACCTCAAAGAGTGGGCTTCAGCCAGTATTTATCTTTGTAGTTCTTTATTTCTCGGAACGAACCACCTATTTCGAAACTTAAGAATCTTGTTGTTCGAATAACTAAACTCCGACCTGTCATTGGAAGCCACGCTGGATTTAATTTCTTCTCACTCAGTGTCGTCCTTCTGGGCCTGCTTAATCTTCTCCAAAATAGTAGGCTGTAGAGAAATAGCCGACAACATGGCTGATACATTCAACACCACCTCTAAGTTGAATTTCTGAAACTCCACATTCAAAGTTAATGGCATGCCTAAAATCACAGTGGAATTGGATGGCATCACCCTGCTCAAAGCATCGGCCACTATGTTTGCCTTGCCGAGTGGTATTTAATCTTGAAGTCATAGTCCTTCACAAACTCTAACCACCACCGCTGGCTCATATTCAATTCCTTCTGAGAGAAAATATACTTCAGACTTTTATGGTCTTAATACATCTCGCAAGGCTGTCCATACAGATAATGCCTCCAAATTTTAAGCACAAAAACTACTGCGGCTAACTCCAGATCATGCGTTAGGTAGTTCTGCTAGTAAGTCTTCAACTGTCTAGAGGCATATGCTACTACCTTCCCTTCTTGCATCAGCACACATCCAAGACCTACCTTGAAAGAATCATCATAGCAATCTTCGGACCATGTATACTTCCTATTTTCCTCGTCAGATGGGTTAGAGGTACTGCAATCTTCGAAAACCCTTCAATGAACCTCTTGTAATAACCTACTAACCCGAGGAAAGTTCGTATCTCAGTGACATTCTTTGGTTGTGGCCAATCCTTAACTGCCTAGATTTTTGTTGGATTAACCGATATGCCATCGCTCGAGATAACATGTCCCACAAACTTAATCCTATCCAGCCAAAATTTGCACTTAGAAAACTTCGCATAAAGCTGGTGTCGAATCAAAGTCTACAACACCAACCTCAAGTGCTCTTTATGGTCCTTCTCACTACAAGAGTACACCAATATATCATCGATAAACACTATAATGAATTTATCGAGATAGTTATGGAATACATTTTTCATCAGGTCCATAAAGGTGGCTGGGGCATTCATCAGCTAGAAAGACATTACCAAGAATTCATAATGCCTATATCGCTTTTGAAAAGTCGTTTTCGGAATATCTTCTAGTTTGACCTTCAACTGGTAATAACCCGATCTCAGGTCAATTTTCGAAAAAACTTGTGCACCTTGGAGTTGATTAAATAGATCGTGTATTCTTGGCAGAAGGTACTTGTTCTTAATCGTTAGCTTATTCAACTCCCCGTAGTCGATGCACATTTGTAATGACCCATCATTCTTTTTGACGAAAAGGATCGGCGCACCCTACGGCGAAAAGCTAGGGCGTATAAATCCTTTCTCCATCAACTCTTCTAATTGCTTCTTTAAATCATTTAGCTCTATTGGTGCCAATTTATAAGGATTATTCGGCATCGGCTCCGCTCCTGGATACACATTAATAGCAAACTCTATTTCCCGATCTGGAGACAAACTAGGTAAATTATCTAGAAAAACTTTAGGGAAGTCTTGAACAATTAAAACATCCTGCGGCCTCGAATCCCTAGGAACTTGCATATCTATAATGCTGGCGAGAAAACCAAAAGACTCACCAGTCAAAACTTAGCGAGCACTAACAGGCGATATGACAGATATCTTCTGGGCATTCCTCGCTGCCTGAAAGGTGTACTTCTCACCATCTTGAGGTTGAAAACTCACTGTCCCCGTCCTACAGTCGATTGTAGCGTAGTGCTTGAATAGCCAATTCATTCACAATATCGCATCATATCCAGTTATGCTCATAATAATAAGATCGGTTAATAAATTTTTGCTTCCCATCGACACTACAACATCTCGTACAACTTGATTAAAATGCATACGCCCACCAGAAGGCAACACCACTTCGTAACTACAGTTTGTTGATACTAGTCATGCGTCTAATCTGATTGCAAACGCGGTTGCAATGAAAGAATGCGTTGCACCAGAGTCAATCAAAGTATATGCAGGTACAGAATTTAACAATATGGTATCTGACACTACAGCTGGCTAGTTATCATCGCCTGACTCGATCATGGAGAATAATCTCGGTGTTGTGCGCATCGGACCCTTCTTCAGAGCTGGGAAATCTCTGCTGACGTGGCCCACCTCATTACAATTGAAACACCAAGTCCCCCTGGGCTTCAGGCAATCTCTAGATAGGTGTCTAGCTTTGTTGCAGTTGTAGCACTTTCCCGATGTTTTATCTGTATTCGCCCGAGTGATATCTCAAGCACTAAGGGCACTTGGGGTACTGCATTAGCCCCTGAGGTCTTTTGCTATTGCCCTGGCTGCTTGATCCTTCACTGAACCTCTATGTACCCCTATGCTGTTGCTTCTGGGAGACACTTCTACTCTGTTGTAGGGCAACCGCTTAAAAGAATCTCCTGGAAGCCTCTCGTTGTTTAACACATTTCATCTCGGCTTCCTGCATCTCTAGTGTCTTTGCCACCACTTTTGAATACGACACTTCTTGAGTTCCTGCTATCTTTACTCTTTTATATATCTCCGGCTTTAATCCTTGTACAAACTGAAACACCTTAGCCTTATTCCGGCTCAGGAAATTGCTGGCAAACCGGGAGAAAGACTTAAACTGCCAGTTGTGGTCAGTCACTGACCCGGTCTGCTTCAACTGCAGGAACTCCATCCTCTTAGCTGCCTACATTGTTCTGTTGAAATACTTGCCATAAAAGGCATCTTTAAACTTTTTCCCACATCAAGTGTTGTGCATCGATGGTGGTCTCCACAGACTCCGACCAAAATCTGGCATCTCTCGCTAGATGAAATGTGGCTAGCGAGACCTTGTCCTGCTCGTCTATCTTCGCATACTGAAACATACTCTCCATGGTACGAACCCACTTCTCTACAGCTGTTGGGTCTACTGATTGTCTCTCAAATGTCGGTGGTCATAACCTCCGAAATCGGTCATGCAATAACTCGAAAACACGTGAGAATAACCTCCGAAATTAAATTTTTAATTTAATCTCGATTGAAGTTTTGAGAAATATTTTAATGGGTAAATTAAATTATAAAACTCAGAGTCTAGTTTTGTGGTTGTTTTCGAGATTTTCACTCGGGACGACGAGAATTTAACGAATTTACGGACGATGAAAACACGTGACGGCGTTTAGGTAAATTGTTATTTGTTTAAATTAAATAAATAAATAAATAAATAATATAACAACTAATTGGCTTCAGGGAGAAGCCATTCGGCTATTACAAACGGTGCACTCGGGTGATAGAGAGAGCGACGGAGAGCGGAGCGCGATCATGTACTGACGTCCGAGCTCTGATCGGCAGCCGGCAAGGGTGAGCATGAAAAGAGAGCTGCAAGTGAGTGCTACTACTCTGATAAACCAAAGCCATTCGGTTACGTCAACTCGAGCTTCTGAAGATAGAGAGCCCGAGCACTTTCTGCCGACGACCGCGAGGGAGTGAGTTCTCGACAAATTCTGCCATCGACGATTTGGGCACCTTACTGGAGTCCTTTTTCTTCTCTCGCCCGTGTGCAGAACGAAATCGCTTGGTAAGTCTCTCTCTGCTGTCCTGTCCTGTTTTGGCCGAGCTTGATGGTCGGCTTCCTTTCGTTTCGTGGACTTGGCCGAAATGTTGAGTGAATGTAGGGTTGTGAATGCTGGTGTTAGTGAAGGGAAGCAATGGATGCTCAGTGAGAGGGAGAGTGACCGAGGGGAGGCGGATTGAGTAAGATTCGGGCTGGTGCTCGAATCTCTGATTTTTGGGTGGATTATGCTTGAGTGGGTGGAATGTGGCCGATTACATGTAGAAATTTTGGAATTTGAACTGAAATCAAAATCGGATTGTTGTTTGTGTAAGAGCAGATTCTGTTTTTGGCCATTTTGGCCTAGCTTTGGTTGATCGTTTCCAATTCTGTTTTTAAGGGTTGAACTAGGTTATTAGAGGAACGTATGGCCGCTAGAATCGTTCGATTCTGATATCCGACGCAAAAGTTATGCGCGTCGGAAGTTTATGTCGGATTTTGGTCCAAGTCAAATTAATCAGCGTTTTTCGTAGAATTGCGACGTGTGACAGTAGCATGGTCATCTTTGATGCGTAAGACTAATTTTGAGTGAGTTTTAGTTGAGGGAAACAAAAAGTTGAAATTTAATAAAATGGGGCAGATTCGGTTTTGGGGCTTTTCCACCTAACTGCTGCTTCCCGTTTTAAAATCCGTCTCAGTATGTTAAACTAGGTTCCTAAGGGGACGTTTAGCCACTTGAATCGTTTGATTCCGTTGATGGACGCAAACGTTATGCGCATCCGAAGTTTAGGCTAATTTTTGGTCCAACCGAATTAGTGAATCGTTTTAGTTGGAAATTTATGAGTGTAGTTAAGGAATGTCATTTTAAATTATTTGGTGAGTTTTGAAGTAAAGATTGATGAGTGAATTGTTTGCGTTTTAGGTTGAGGCATTTTGGCAAAGCTGTGCATCGAGCGAGCTTAGGACGCCAGGTAAGTACTGCATGCATGCATTTCTCCCAAGTGGGCCTACACTGTAGAGCTTTAGGGTTTATGTGATTGATCGTGGTGTGCGTGCGTATTGTTTGACATGCATCATTTTTTTTAAAAATGGGAACGAAAATGGTTTTAAACATGTTTTGAGTACGTGGTGAGACGCGTGACGGTGGTACCACAAATCCTGCTAGTGTGTGGGCTGGTGCGTAACCAACCGGGGATTCCACTCGAGGAGTGGGCTGGTTTGACCGTCACGTGGCGTGAATGTGTTGACGGTGAAGGTGATGGGCAGTGGTATCGCGGATCCTAGCGTGTGGGCCGGTGCAACAGCAGTCACGGATTTCGCTAAATGGGTGAGTCGGCTGGGCTGTCACGAAACGTGTGTGTTTGGCAACTGTGGCCCCGTGCTGGGGAGGCTGGGACGGGGGTGATGTGTCAGGGTGTAGTATGGCGCGATGTACACTCTCACCTTGATATAGTTGCTGTGTGGTGATGCGTGTGTGTAGCTTGCGGGCCTCGTTGCTGGAGAGTCCGGGACGGTGGCGACATGTTAGGGTGTAGGGTGGCGTTAAGTTTCTCTTTACCCTGGTCCGGTTACACTACGCGTCACAAATGTGACAACATGAGTGTGAGTGTAGAGACTGCATGTGATATGATTGCATTGACGACTTTTACTTTCATATTGTACTACTTACTGAGCGTTAAGCTTACGTTGTGTGTTCTATGATGTAGGTGCGGACGATATTGCTAGTGAGCCTCGAGAGCCTAGTCTTGAGGTATAGGACGGTTGGCGGCGTACGACAGAGCCACCGGATGGCAGATTTTGTTAGGGCGACTTGACTCGTGGTGGTGGTAGGTGATGGTTAAATTCGTGGGTTGTTATTTTGTGTCGGGTATTTATGTGGATAGAGGAGTTCGTATAGGCGTTGGTTGTACAGGATGGTATAGAGTGGTTGTAGTGTTTTGGGGACGCGTACGTACTTTTATATGTTAGAGTATGATATTGCTCTATACTGTGGATTTTCTTCATTTGTATTTGATGGTATTTCGTTGTCTTTAAACTCTGATTTTGTTATGGAGATTCTCTAGATGGTTAATAGATAAATACTGTTAGTTTTTGGTAAACTGTGTGCAGGGTTTAAATTTTGGGATAGCCAGTTCTTAGGCGTTACTCTGCCAAAATTTCGGGAGAGAGGTAGGCAGTCGAAAGGATATGAAATAGGTCGGGATGAGTACAGTGAGTGCTAGAGAAGTGTAGATGACCGTGGGAGTGCGGCGTGATAGAAGGTGCGCGGGGCACGCGGCCCTGCGGGTGTTCACGGGTCGTGCGGCGCCAGGTAAGGGCGTGCGTGCGAACGTGCTGTACGGAGGCAGGGTGCGTGGGACACGCGGCGCTGTAAGCGTGCGCGTGATGTGGTGATGTTGAGTTGGCACGCGTGGCACCGCGAGGGTGCGCGCGGGGCATCGAAGTGGGGACGTCAGTGCGCGACACCGATTTTGGGTAGTTCGAGGGGTATGTTGGACTTCTTCCTAGGATTTCGACTCTTGTCGTTTTATTTTAAAATTATTTTCTTTTCCACTACGTATTTTTATAATGAGGAGTTCGTGTTCCCTCTTCGGGCCACGAGTTGTTTTCGAATCGAGTCGAAAATTTTTCATACTCACAAATGTTCTTTTGAAGATGATTTGAAAACGAAAGTACTATTAAACTGAGTGAGTTGTGTCAAGTTTTAGTGTGTCATAGTGTGTATATGTAGACGTACTGTAGCGCACCGGGAACGTGGGGTTTTCTTAGGGTGTTACAGGTTACCTGACTGATCATGGTTAGAGCTAGAACCTGCACTTCATTGAACCTCTCGATTCAGCAAAATTCTTAATTGTTGAGACTGTCTGTTCACTAACTCCGTCAACTGTCTGATTGTCATCGAGTCATCTTCACTACTCGAGTTAGCTGCCTCTCTCGGTACTCTCAGGCGTCTGGGTGGTCTATACATCTTGACTAATTTCTTGGACTATGGTTAATTACTCTTATAAGCATCTACTAAATAACACTAAACTTAAACACTTACAGTTGTCGAAGCACGTCATGCGACGATCGGTGCTGTTAGGTAATCGTTTGAAAATTTTGACCATTTGGCTCTGATACCATATCTGTAGCAACCCGAAAACCCTCACGGTTCCTAGCACGCTGACTACCACTACTCACTACTTTGATACCTTCTCTGTAGAAACCCGAAAATCGACTCGCCAATTTTTGGTCCACTTTCCCTCTACTAGTACTACCAATACACGAATAAACTAGGAAAATTTAAGTAAAAAATTTAAAACTTTCGTTCCTCAACTTAAAACGACCATTTTAAAAACGTTTGAAAATCGTCGCAGCAGAAGTATTTGATTCAAAACATTTTAAATAAATGTCATGTTTTTAAAACATTAAAAGACATTTTCGATCAAACCCTGTAAGCACCGGTCGACACTTCATTTGCCTCTGCTTTCATCGATCGATCCTAGCGGTCGACACCTCTATGCTTATCATGCTAACCAGTTGACACCATTGAACATGGGTCGACACTCCAATCTTCTCTGCCCACATAGGTCGAACGCCGTGGTCGACACTTCTGCGCTTATCACACAGAGCGGTCGACACCTGTCTTCACAGGTCAACAC
This sequence comes from Begonia peltatifolia, assembly GCA_022433055.1. NCBI lineage: Eukaryota > Viridiplantae > Streptophyta > Magnoliopsida > Cucurbitales > Begoniaceae > Begonia > Begonia peltatifolia. The sequence goes on from CM039521.1 coordinate 10,750,426, forward strand.
CTTCATCGTCTTTATTTCCATTTGGTCGAACCTTGCTGCTGATACTTCTACAATCTTTATACTAACCGGTCAACACTTCCACACACAGGTCGACACATGATATGGCTCTGTCTCCGTAGTTCGACCCTCGCAGTGGACACTTGCAAGATTTGGTCGACCACTAAGCCTATCGGTCGATACTTCCTTCCAAGAATTCTGCCTAAAAACCTTAAAACTTCACAAAAACAATTGAAATTCGACTCAACGCTAAAAACCATAAAACGTACACATTTCCATCAACTCAAAATCATTATTTACATAAAAAGACGACTACTAAAGTTTGAAATCTGCCTATACATCCAAATGACTTAAAATAACTTAAAACGAATCAAAACTATTTTGATTACACTCCAAAACCTGTACATATTCCCACCATGGCCAAAATACCCTAAAAGCCTGCCGGGTCGTCCACGAGCGCAGTCCTCTAATCGCCTCTTATTTCTGGGCTTGCTCTGAGTACTCACCAGCTATAGCGTCGTCACCTACATCACAAAACTCATCTATTAGCCTAATGCTAAGTAAATAGTACATAAAAACATAATACTGTAAACAAACACATCCTAACAGATGCGATTTCTACCGTTTCGTCTCTACTTTCGCTTTTGTTTCTATATTACATCTTCTTTATCTTCTTATTACTGGGTTGTTCTTTACGTGCAAGACCAAGGGGACACATCTCGCGGTCCCCCTCATAGGACACGGCCAACCTCAGTCTAGTAAAGTGACACAGGGCCACCACGTAAAGAGGGGAAAGAGTGATACACCTCGCGGTCCACCTCTAGGGACAAAACCACTCAACCCCACCTTTATTATCTTCTTATGTATCTTCTCATTTCATTCGTCTAATCTCAACCTACTGTTTCATTCCGTAAAAACATGGAAATTCATTTTCGTTTCGTTCTCGTGTTATAAAATCATGATGCATAATCAACTAAAACATAACGTAAAGTAAACGTGCATGCATACTAACGAACTGTGATGTAGGCCCGAATGCAAAACACCTACGGCTCTACTACACTACTTGTCTGGCGTTATAGCAATTCGTACTCCGAATATGGCTTGCTAACTAGAGAACCTATAAAACACACACACATTAGTTCTTCTCCGTGCGACTCATAAAACTCTAAGGGAAACAACACTAACAACTAATCTAACCAAACCCAAACTCCTACACTCGTCCGATTTGAACGATTCAAAGTGCTACAGTTTCCTTAGAACATCTAGTTTCTAACGGTATATTTCAATTCCTAATCCAACACCTACAGCTTGGCTGAATTTGGCCAAACAAAAACTATTCTGTAACTTGAGTTTTTCGGTTATTCAATGATCAATAATCTCTATAAAACCTATAATCTACTCTTTCTTCAAACTTAAACACCAATACACGACTAATACTCGACTAAATTTTGAAATTTCATACCTCTTACCTAGGGTTTTACTAAAACTAACGAATACTCACTCTAAACTTAGTTTTTCCACTCAAAACGACTAGAGCAGTAATTATCTACTCAAAACTAACTAAAACATACCTTAGATTAGAAGAATAACAGAAAAACAAGAAGAATCGTCAGTTGCTGGAAGGAAAAATTGCAGAGGCTTCGCACGGGAGAAGGAAGAAGAAACAGGGGAGGGAGGTTCTGGTGCGGGGGAAAGAAAATACTATAAGGTGTTTTGTGTTTTTTTTATAATAATAATAATAATAACTTAATTACTAAATCGCCATTAACCCTTAACCGTTTAATCAAACTGTTATTCAGTCTGTCTACGGTTACATTCCTAAATTTCTTTGTTCTCTATTAGTCTCAAAACAATATTTTATTTAATGATAGAAATTCTCCGCTCTTAATTCAAACCAAAACTCTGCTGATTACAATTAATTAAATTCGAAATTAGTTTTAACGGAAAATTCTAGGTGTTACACCTACACCTGAAAATAATACCTATCACGAAGGAGAATCGAGTATGCAAGAACAACTCAATGGACTAGCCGGAGAAGTTTGTACCCTATGGCATCAATTAAAAGACATGGGATTAAATCTAAAATACATAATGGAGAAGATTATCCAAAACTCTCCGAAAGAATCTGTAACACCCCGAGAAACCCCGCGTTCTCGGTGCGCAACAGTGCATCTACACACCACACACACACTAACACTTGACATAACTAACTCAATTCAATACCTCTTTCGTTTTCAAATCATTTTCAAAAGAACATTTGTGAGTATGAAAATTTTTCGACTTGATTCGAAAAACAACTCGCGTCCCGAAGAGGAAACACGAAGTCCTCAATATAAAACTACGCAGCGGAAAAGAAAACCATTTAAAACAATTTGAGCTAAAACAGTAAGACTTGAAATCCTAGGAAAGAATCCCACGCACCCCACGAACTACCCAGTTCGGTCCCAAGCACTCACATCCCCACTCCGACACCCCGCGTATACCCTCGCGGTGCCGCACGTGCCAACCCAACGTCACTGTATCTTGCGCACGCTCACAGCGCCGCATGCCCCACGCACCCTGCCTCTGTACAACACGTCCGCGCGCACGCCCTCACCCGGCGCTGCATGACCCGTGTGCACTCGCAGGGCCGCGTGCCCGCGCACCTGCGATCACGCCGCACTTCCACGCTCATCTACCTTTTTCTAGCATTTACTGTTCACACATCAACCTATTTCGTATCTCTTCGACTCCCAACCTCTCTCCCAAAATTTTGACAGAGTAACGGCTAAAAACTGACTATCCCAAAATTTAAACCCTGCACACAATTCACCATAATCCAACAATGTTTATCTATCCATCATCCAGAGAAATCACCATAACCAAATCAGAGTAAGAAGACAACAAGAACCCATCAAATACAAATGAAGAAAGTCTCCCAAAACACAACAACCCCTTTATACAATCTCAAAAGATCAATGTCTGTACAACCCCGCTATCTACACAAATACCCACCATGAAATGATAAATCCACTATCACCTACCACCACCACGGGTCGGGTCTCCCTAACAAAAATCCGCCATCCGGTGCCTCGGGTGCACGCCGCCAACCATCCTACGCCTCTGGACTAGGCTCTCGAGGCTCACCAGCAGTATCGTCAGCACCTACACCACAGAACACACAACATAAGTCTAGTGCTCAGTAAGTAATGCGATATGAAAGTAAAAGCTGACAATGCAATCCTATCACATGCAATCTTTACACTCACACTCATGTTGTCACATTTGTGATGCGTAGTGCAGCCGCACCAGGGTAAGGAGGAACCTCACGCCACCCTACACCCTGACACGTTGCCACCGCCCCGGACTCCCCAGCAACGAGGCCCACAAGCTACACACACGCATCACCACACGACAACCACATCAGGATAAGGGTGTACCTCGCGCCACTCTACACCCTGACACGTCGCCACCGTCCCAGCCTCCCCAGCACGGGGCCACAGTTGCCACACACACACCTTTCACGACAGCCCAGCCGACCCACCCCTCTAGTAGGATCCGCGGCTGGTGTTGCACCGGCCCACACACTAGTAGGATCCGCGGTACCACTGCTCATATCCTCACCGTCAACACATTCATGCCGCATGACAGCCCAGCTGGCTCACCCCTCAAGTAGGATCCGCGACTGGGGAAGCACCGGCCCGCACACTAGCGGGATCCGCAATACCACCGCCACACGTCTCACCTCCTACATCAAAACATGCTAAAAATCATTTTTGTTCCCGTTTTTAAAAATATGATGCATGTCAAACAATATGCACGCACACCACAATCAATCACATAAACCCTAAAGTTCTACAGTGTAAGCCCACTTGGGCAAAACACATGCATACACTACTTACCTAGCGTCCTAAGCTCGCTCAACGCACAGCTTCGCCAAAAAAAAGCCTCAACCTAAAACACAACCAATTTCTCGTCAGTATTTATCTCAACATTCACCAATTAGCTAAAAATAACCTTCTCTAACTACACTCATGAAATTCCAACTAAAACGGTCCATTGGTTTGGTTTGGCCGAATACCAGCCCAACGTTCGGATGCGCATAACTTTTGTGTTCGTCAACGGAATCAAACGATTCAAGTGGCTAAACGTCCCATTAGGAACCTAGTTTAACATCCCAAGATGGATTTTAAAACGGTAAGCCGCAGACAGGCAAAAAATGCCAAAAAGCAAATCTGCCATTTTTTTTATAAAATTTCAACCTTTGTTTTTCTTCAACCAAAACTCACTCGATTCAGTTTTTACGCACCAAAATAGGCATGCCCCTACCACACGTCGAAATTCCATGAAAAATGGTTTCAAATTCGACTTGGACCAAAATCCGGCCTAAACTTCCGACGCGCATAACTTTTGCGTCGGATGTCGGAATCGAACGATTCCAGTGGCCACACGTTCCTCTAACAACCTATTTTTAACCCACAAAACAGAATTTAAAATGATCAACTTAAGCCTAGCCAAAACAGCCAAAAACAGAAGCTGTTTTTATACGAAAAATAGCCGAAATCTCAACTTCGAGCAAATCTCACAAGTTCTCTACACCGAACACTCACATTTCAACCTATTAAGCACAAACTAACCCGAAATCAGAAATTCAAGCACAAAATCTGAATTTTAGCTCAACTTTCTCCCTCGGTTTCTCTCCCTCTCACCAGTCTCCTGCTGTCCACTTGCTAACCTACACACTCACCCTCTTAATCCCCTCACATTTGCAGCCAAATTCAAAGAAAAACGGAAGGGAGCTGAACCTCAGTCTCGGTCAATTCGGACAGGATAGCAGAGGGAGAGAAGGACTTACAAAGTGGTGGCGTCCGGCACTCGGGTGGGAGAAGGACTCCAGCAACACGTCTGGTCGTTGGCGGCAGAATTGGACGGAGACTCACTCTCTCGGTCAACGATTGAAGGCGCTCGTGCCCTCACCCTTTGGGAGCTCGAGCAGCAGAAACTGAACAACTCCGGTTCGTCGGAACAGCAACACTCGCTCGCAGCTCTCTCCTCACACTCGCGCTTGTCGGCAGTTGATCGTAGCTCCGATTTCGGCACACAGAATGCTCTCCCCCGCACGATCGCTCTCAGGCGCTTTGTAGAAACCAGCCGAATGGCTTCTTCCCGAAGCCATTCGGGTGTTATCATTTTTTTTTTCTACTTTAAACAATAATAATTTACTTAAATGACCTCACGTGTTTTAATCTTCCGTAATTTTGTTAATTTCTCAACTTCCCGACTTTAAATTCTGAACTCCATCGCAAAAGTAAGCTCCGAGTCTTATAATTTAACTTTTCCCGTTGAAACATTTCTCAAAACTCCGACCGAGATTAAATTAAAATCTCAGAAGTTAAAAATTAAAAATTCAAAATTTTCGGGTTATTACAGAATCCTCACGAGAGACCACACCAAGGATGAGACCCAAAAATGTAAGGAGAAGAGTTCATAATCTAGATCTTTCCAAAGAGCATGAAAGACCTAAAAACCCTAGGAGGAGATACCAAAGCTTTGATTATTTTTATGAGGATGAATGAACTTTAGATAAGTAAGAGTAACTTTTCCCCGAACCATAGAAAAGGTGAAGATGGCCTAAAGAATATTAAGTTACACATCCCATCATTCAGTGGAACATATGATGGAAACACATTCTTAGATTGGTTGGATAAGGTTGAGAAAGTCTTTAACTATTATAGATACTGTGACCAGGTCAAGATACAACTAGTTTCTAGAAAACGTACGGGATATGCTGCATTATGGTAGTCAAACATCAAGTCCCAAAGACAAAAGATTGGAGATGATTCCATAACAACATGGAGAGTAATGAGAGGGCTCATAAAGAAGAGGTTCGTAGCTAGACAGTATAAACAAGAACTATCCCTCCAAATCCAAAACCTTAGACAAGGAAGTCAGTCTGTTGAATAGTACCTCACTGGATTTGAAACCCTTAGGATTCATGGAGAAATGAAGGAACCTGAATAACAAGTTATCGCGAGGTTCATACGAGTATTGAACCGTGACATTGGTGATACGGTGGTGTTACACCTATTGGAATCCCTAGACATGATAGTACAGATGGCTTTCAAAGTTGAGAGATAACGTATTAGAAAATGAAAAGCCAATTATACCTAAAAACCTACCCCAAAATTCACTCCCAAGACTACCTCTAAACCTTCTAAGAACAATGAGATTGATACCAATGAAGAAGCAAATAAGCCATTCACACGAAACTGGCCACCTTAGAAATCTAGTAGTAAACGTAATGCCTCGTAATTCGGCTGTTACTAACTTGACTTTTTGTAAAACTTTATAAGAAAATTCTTTGCAATTACAGTACATTTTTAAAAGGGTTGAAAACGTGTAAACTTCCCTTTTAAAACTTTATAGAAAAGGTGCGTAAAATTTTCGAAATTTGTTTTTTTCAATACTAATCACGTGAACAGTACCCGCAATGGGTACTGTTCAATCGCCCAAGGGGCGATGTATCACCCCTGGGGTGATTTGTATTCCCTCACTCTAGCAAGTAGGGCGATACAACGCCCTCCTGGGGTGATGCATCGTGCCTTTTTGGGCTATACATTGCCGTCCTCATAGAGGGGCAATGAGATCATCCCTGCATATATCTTCTTTTTCATATGGATCATTTTTTTTGTTTAACCAGTAATGACATAACTCTCCCAATTTACATAATCATATTGTTTTTTTTCAGAATTCTCTTTTTTTTTTAAATAAGCAAGCAGAATTCTTTAAAGCAAATATAAACTCATTTTTCTAAATATATTTAAACCAAAAGCTAAGTCTAAACAAACCTTTTAAAACACAAATTCGTATTTTTCAATAGTTCTAAATCTATCTATCTATACACATTCGTCAAAATACCTACAGACTTTTTCACAGGTCAAAATTGCCCTAATCGTTACAAGCACACCATACAGACGTCATCCTTCAATTGCATTGTGGACCGTCCTTAGGATTGAAATCCTCACCTGTGATAATATTACCTACCCCAGGAAGTAAACTAATGAGCCTAATGCTAAGCAAGTAATGTCAAATAAAAGATGCATGCTCATGGATATGCTATAATGTTCGTAAAATATGCACTTGATCTGCTCTTTATTTTCTTGCATAACATGAGTCATTGGGGTCCTGATTATAGTGGGAAGATGGCCTGACTGATTGTCCACTTGGCGGGAGGACCAGCTCGCTCTAGGGGAAGTGGAATGACACACCTGACAGTCCCTTTGACGGAACGGCGAAACTCAATTCCCCACCCACAATGATTATTTACCTACTTTACTTTACTGTATTCTTTCTGTTTTATTTACATGAAAACATATGCATAAAACTGTTTTCTATTATTTGGAAAACCATGATGCATGAATGTATGTCACATATATAATCTCAAATGTCGTCAGCGTAATATAAAATAAACTAGTAAGCAAATCCATCATTAAATAATAAAGACTATCATAAATAACTTACAATCTAAAAATCTATACTCAAACCAAAATTTTTGAAAACTATAAGTTTCTAATATCCTCAGTCTAGTCATCAACATCATAACTCTTGGTGTTGTAGGTTAATCGACCAAAACACATGCAAACATGCACTTACCTCGCGTCCTGAGATCAAAATTAGGCAATTGATCAACTTTCTTTTTGATTTGCAAACTTAAAACATAGGAATCAAACAATGTACATACAAATGTATCCAATAACCTAAATCTCGGAATCTCCTTCAAATTGGCTATGAATTTCAAAATCCCATAACTTTACCTATACATATCCGAATTCAAAAATTTCAAAGGCTATGGACTACTTAAAGGGTCTATTTTAACAGGCTCAATTCAATTTATCAAATAACACTAACTCAATGGATCAAAATTACAGAATATCGAACAGCCTTGTAATTTACCAATTTTTGATCCAAATTGTACAATTCCATGATTTCCTTCATTTGAATCTATCAACAAGTATTCGAATCAAATTAAACACCAAAACAACCCCAAAATAGAGAAACCCCAACAATTTTGATGTATCACACGTTAGGGTTCATGAAGTCTCCATAAAAGTCAAATAATCCACTATTTTTTCAATATACATTAACCCCTTTTCATAAATAAAACCTAACATACAACTTACCTTGAAGAAATCTTTGAGAAAGAGGAAGAGAAGAAGAGCTCTTGAGCAAGGAAGCAATCGGCTATGGAGGAACAGAAAAGCAGCGTGGAGAAGAAGCTTCAGATGATGATATTTTCTTTATTCACATACGTAAAGGATAAGTGTTAACAACCTAACCCAAAAAGGAGTTATTATTCCAAAATTACCCTTCACTTGCATCCAAGGTTAGAAGTTTGATCGTTCAAACTTCACTTTCTTCTTTTACTTCTTCATGCCAAAACCGACCTCATACATTCCACTTTTAACATTTTGACTTTTTCAACTGCATGCTATCACTTTCTCTTCATTCTTCTAGTTTAACAAATTGAAAAGTTTTAAAACATAAAACATTATGCATAAATAATAGATCATACGATGAAATTTTTTTAGTGTTGCAGTAGAACCCTAGGAGAGAGTGTCAATGCACTAAGAGCGCGAAAGTGAGGATGAGCTAGAGGAGGACGAGGAAGAGAGTGAAGAACAGAATGAGTCAGTGGATGAAGTTGCGCACGCTCCTAAAGAACCTTTGCTAATGGTCAAGAGACACGTCGTCATCATTAATAACACTGACGAAGACTGCCAGAGAGAGAATATCTTTCATAGTAGATGTGTCGTTAAAGATAAGTTATGTTACTTGATTATAGACGGAGGAAGTTGTGCAAACGTAGCCTCCAAGGATGTAGTCATGAAGCTGGGACTAAAGACAACTACACATCCTCCTCCTTATAAGCTTAGATGGTTGGACAATCGGGATGAAGTAAAAATGACAAAGCAAGTGACTGTTGAGTTTGCCTGAGGAAAGTACAAGGACTCAGTTCTTTGCGATGTAGTCTGTAAGACACGAAAAATTTCAGCTAATTCAATTTTTTAGAATTTAGTATCAGTCAACAGTGAGATTCGAGTCGGAACCGAGGCCGGAAAGTTTGTAACGTTTGGTAAATGATTATTTCAGGAATAATGGTGAAGGAGAAATTTTAAGATTTTATTCGAGCACTGATCGTATAGTAGATTTATCGAAAGGGTTATGGTTGAGGGCAAAATGGTAATTAGAATTAATTATAATAAATAATTTATAAAAAAAATTTTAATTCGGTGTTTTTCTTCTCCAGCAAACCCCCCCCCCCCTTCTTTTCTATCATTTCTCCTTTCCCGCGAGCGATCGGCGATCGATTCCTCCTCCATTCTTCCAAATCACGGTAAGTTTTAGTTAGTTTTGTGTAGCTAGTTGATGTGTTAGTGTTATTAGTGATAAAACGCGTTTGGCAAGAGTATATGGTGATTTGATAAAAACCTATAAGAGTAATGTGGGAAGTTGAGTATAGAGTTGAATTTCATCCGCATATTGGTGCTTAGTATAGGAATAGCAGTGGATTATGAGAATTGGTGGGAAAGATTTGGGTGGTTGATTGGCTGAATATGTTAATTTTTGAAACGGTTTCCGTTCGACCACGTCTGGTCGAACCGTTGACATCCGAATGGGAAATGGATGACACCATAGGAAACTAGACGTCCTAAGGAACCCGTAGTACTTTGTATCATCTAATTTTAACGAATATTGGAGAAGTTGTGAATTTCCAAAGTTGGACGGAAATGGTGCGGGATTTCGGGTTTAGTGGAGAGTTTCGGTTTTGGTATGAGTTAGAAATTTCAAGATAGGAAGTTATGAATTTAATGAGTTAGAATTGATGGATGTATAATTTTATAGGTTTTCGAGTTAGCGTACGAGATTTGGATTACGAGTTATAAGGACGCCAGGTAAGTAATGTAGTAGGAGTTTTGCCCTCGGGCCTACATCACAGTACAGTAGGTTGCATTGCATGTTTATTTTATGTTAAACTTTATTGACTGTGCATCATGATTTTAATTTACGAGACGAAACGAAAAGGAATTTCCATGTTTTTACGAAGTGAAACAGTAAGATGAGAAGAAACAAACAAAACGAGAAGATACGTAAGAAAATAATAAAGGTGGGGTGGAGTGGTCTTGTCCCGAGAGGTGGACCGCGAGTTGTATCACTCTTCTTCCACTTTACGTGGTGAGGTTGTCCCGAGAGGTGAACCGCGAGGTATGTCACTTTACTAGATTGAGGTTTGCCTTATCCCGAGAGGTGGACCACGAGGTGTGTCACGTTGATCTAGTACGTAAATAAGAACCTAGTAGTAAGAAGATAAATAAGATGTAAGAAAGAAACGAAAACAAAAAGTATAGACGAAACAGTAGAAACTGCATGTGTAGGAGATGTTTGTCTTTAGTATGTATGTATGCATGCCTTATTAGCATTAGGGTAATAATTTAATTCTGTTATGTAGATGATGACACAGCAGCTAGTGGGTATCCCGAGCATGCCTAACACTATGAGGCAATTGGAGGAGAACGCTAGTGGGACGACTGGGCCAGTTATTGTAGCGTTTTGACAATGGCGGGTGTAAGTATGGGTGGTGAGATATTGTGATTCGTACTTGCTTATTTTGATGTAAAAGAAAGATTTGAATTTGGGTTAAATATTTTGGTGTACGTAATAGGTTTGCAAATTGAGTCGAGAAGATGATTCATGATTATAAACGTTTAGTCAAAACCGTGTAGTTTTGTTTTAAATTCTGTTAAGGTTTCTGGAGTGCAAAGTGTCGACCGAAGTCCATAGGTGTCGACCGGTCAGTGTAAAATGGAAGGTGAGTGTAGGCCACGAGGGTCGACCTGCGTAGGCAGAGAGGATCAAGGTGTCGACCTGCGACAGCGGGTGTCGACCCCTCTCTGAAACGAGTGTAGAAGTGTTGACCGGTGTCCCCGGTGTCGACCGATGAAAAGAGCCAAGAGAAATGTAGTGTCGACCGGTGTTCCCGGTGTCGACTGATGAAAAACCCATGACCACTAAAGTGTCGACTGGCGTTTGCAGGTGTCGACCGGTCTATTTATTTTTATATTTAAAAAAGGTGAAATTTATTTAAACCTAACTTAAACGAAGTTTCCGCTGCAGCATTTATATGTATTTATTTTGGAAGTCGTTTTAAGTAAAAAAAAAAAAAAGTTGTTTTGAGCTGAAAAACAAAGTTTTCTAATTTCTAGAAAATATTTAGTAGAGGATATAAGTGATGGTGACAAGTAGTAGTTGGTAGCGAACCGGGAATCATGGAGAATTTTCAGGGCGTTACATAGTGTCAATGAGTTCTAGTCACTTATTATTAGGCAGACCTTCGTAGTATGAGTGTAAGGTGAACCACGATAGGTTCTCAAACTATTATTCGTTAAATTTTAGAGGTAACGCTTTTGAATTAGCACCCATGACCCCAAAGCAAATAGCAAAGGATGATGTTGCTAGGAAGGAAGAAAAGAAAAAGGCTAGTCCTTTTATGACTAATACTGAACTAGAAGCGTCCATACAACGCAGAGACCCCATGATTATGATTTTATATCAAAATCGAGTTATGAAACTAGGAGTTATTCTGAAACCCTGTTAACGATCTACTCAACAAGTTCCAAGACGTGTTCCCAAAAGAGTTACCATAAGGTTTACCACCTTTACGTGGTATTGAATATCTAATTGATCTACAACGTGGGGGTACACTACTTAACTGACCAGCATATAGGATGAACCCAAAAAATAAAAAAAATTACAAGATCAAGTGCACAAATTATTGGACAAGGGCTTTATTAGATAATCCACGAGCTCATGTACAGTACCATCATTGTTAGTGCCAAAGAAGGACAGCGTAATGAGAATGTTTGTAGATAGCTAAGCCATAAACCAGATTATAGTTAAGTATAGATTTCTCATCCCTAGGCTTGAGAATATGTTGGATGAACTCGGTGGAGCATCCATGTAACACCTCGTATTTTTGCGGTACCGATTTTGGGTTGTCGGGATGATAAACGGTAGAATTCGGGTCGGAACGGAGAGTGGAGAATTTGTAATGTTAGGTGGGGAATTATTTTGAGGCTAATGATGGAGAGAAAATTTTAGAAATCCGACCGTAAACGGATTGATTAGCTGTTGGATTAAAAAATTAAATTATGAGAGCAAAATAGTAATTAGTTATTATTATTATTAATATTATTTATGAGTAAATAAATGTAACTGATGTACTCCATAGGCCCGTCACACGATCTCCAGTCCAAGCACACACTTTAATTAACCTACATTCTCACACATTTGATTCTTGTGCAGGTTATGATTCAATGGAGCCGGAAGTTGCAAGCTTAAGGTGGGAAGTGGAGGCTCAAGACATGGAGCAACTGAGACACATCATTGCATGGGAAGCCACCCTTGAAGATCATGAAGCTCTTAAGGGAATTTGTCTTCCCGAGCCAACTTTTATGTAATGTTTTATTTTGAACTTATTGGGCAAACATTGGCCTTCTTGTTTAACTTATTATTATGTGCATGCATTAGGCATTTAGGATTAGATTGAATGGTTAGGATAGATGATGGAAAGGGCTTTGGGCTTGGCTTAAATTGAAGAAGCAATCGGGCATGCAAGACATGCCACTCTTGGCCGCAAATGCGCCAAGGAGAAAGGGCCGCAAGTGGTGGCCAACTTTACCCGATTTGGCCACACCATTGGGCTGCCATTTGAGATGCTTGTCCCCGTTACCTTTTGTGGAAGAAACATGGATCCATGACATGGCATTCAGCAAGCCATTGATCGACCACTTGGCTGCCATCATCTCGGCCACACACTACAACACTTTGGAGCCGGTTACAAGCTTCTTTGCACCACGTTTTTGAAGACCAAAGCACAGCCCTAAAACCCTCCACCCTAGGCCTATATAAGCATAGCATTGGTGTTTGTATTTTGGTTGGCAAAGTTAATGAGCATCGGCATGTTTTCTAAGAGGAAACCGAGAGAGTTTTCCCACCACCATCCAAGGTAAGTGCTCGGTTCCATGAACCGATTAGGAGTAGCCTCCTAGCTTGGCAACTCAAGGTTGTTGCTCGAGCTTGTGTTCCACTTTTCTCTCCTCCCTTTCAAGGGAAGGAAACAAGAAGGAAGTGGCCAAAACCGGTTCCCCAAGTTGAGAGCCTTTCCATGGAAAGGTTGTGATTGCCGAGAACATAACATTGTCTCTTCGGCCGACTTGCGGGTTTGCTTGCACAAGTTTGTCATTTCTAATCAATCTGGACCACGACCACCACCATCACACACCTCACTCACTCCATTAATCTCACACCAAATTTCATTTCATTTAAAGCACATTTGGTCGTTCATTTTGTTGTTTTTCTCAAGGGTTTCCCGGCTTGGCCGAGATCCGAGGGCCTAACAGATCCTTTCATGCATTTTAGTGACCGAGCAAAGGCTTGGCGGTAACATTTGGTATCAGAGCATAGGAGGGCCCCGTGGAGTGCTAGAAATCAAGTTAGTTTGGTTTTCCAAACTCATTTGGATGGCTGCACCTTAAGTCCAAAAACCAGGATTCATTGCTCACCTATTCGGGTTATTGTTGTGCTTGCGGTTTCTTTGTTTTATTTTCGATTTCCTTTGAGCTAAAATCATCTCCAGCATGTTTCTTGAGTTGTTAGACATCTAAGCATGAAGAAATATCAGCCCTTAGACTCCATTTTTGTGGCTGCAATTTCCTTCCCCTTTTGGTTAAACAAATGCTAACCACTTTAGTACTTGTTGTCTCCTTTGCTATTTCGGGTGCAACACTTTTTCTTGCTGTGTTTTAATATTTCCAGCACCTCACATGTCTTGTTAAGTACTTAAGCATGCATGTTTAACTTTAAAATCATATGATTAGCTTGATGGTTGCATTGGTTTAAAATGTTTAATGCATTTTGTTAAAAAACCGCATGTTTCAAGTTTAGTTTTTCTTTGACAACCGGTTTGTGTGCACTAATAACCGAAACTTGCAGCTTGATTTAAATGAACATTTTTATGCTTATTGATGCTTATATCCTCTGCTAAGAATGAATGTTAGGCTTGTTTAATGTTACATGTGATTCGGTTAAAGTTTGCCTAAAATCCGAGACACAATAGCATGAACTTTCTATTTTTGACATTGCCGAGAATAGTATGCTATATATTGATGTTGTGATCTGTTTTCTTTGCACAAAACCGAGCCTATAACTTATTGGACTTAAGTTAACATGTTATGTAGCTGAAGCATGTGCCCTTTTTCGGTTTGTTGTGGTTTAAAATTCAAATAGATGCTGTTTTGGTTAAAGAAAAACATACTTTGCAAAAAAAAAAACAGTTTTGTGTGTCCAAAAATGGCAAGTGTGATGTTGATAGTTGGGACCACTTTATGCATGGCTGAGAATTGTTACAAGGCACGAAATTTGGCTGCATGTTAAACCTAATTTGATGCTTTATTATTGCTCCATTGTTGTTACAATCCGTGAAGCAAACCAAGGGTAAACTAGTGTCTCATTTTTTTTTGTGATTTGTCACACATCCGAGAGTAGCTAGCATTATTTTATCCTTAACAAATTAATCTAAATTGCATGATTTCCTTTCCTTTTTGCTTATAGTATTTGTCTTGCTTTACTAGTTTTGCAAAAAAAAAAAAACAAAACAAAACACTAAATAACAAAACAAAACAAAACAAACGTTAGAAACAAACCAAAAGGAGAATATATCAACTACCCTAGTTAGGTTACCATTCCTAATGATTTAAGACCTAAGGTTCAAATATGATTGAAATTTCCCTTCCTAAGACTTAAACATGAAAACAAGAAGTGGAATCCAAATTGGCCCTAACTCAAATATGACCCCAGAATCCAATCCACCGAGCCGGGGCAAGGACATTCCCCAAAAGGAGACTCACACCCAACAAGAGGGAGAGTCAAGTATGCAAGGTCAACTAAACGGTTTAAGTGGAATAGTTGGAACCCTAAGTAAACAACTTCATGATATGAACCTAAAATTTGAACAAGTCATGAGTGGACGTCATCCTACCCGACTTGAGTGGACGTCATCCTACCCACCGTAGAGATTCCTCCCAAGACACTTTACCTAGGAGACGACATGACAATCTTAGGAGACGAGTTAGAGACCCAGATCCCTTACATGATGAAGTTGAGATTGAACATTCTAGGGATAGACACCCTAACTATGACTATGATGAGGATGATGAGTGAACTTTGGATGAAGAAGAAAACTTTCGCCAACCAATTCGTAGGAATCATGATGAGTTTAGACAAGACCGACATAGGGACCGTGACGACCTCCGAAACATTAAGATCCAAATACCCTCCTTTAATGGAACATGCGACGGGACAACTTTTATAGAATGGTTAGAGAAGGTTGAGAGAATTTTTGATTGTTATAACTACTCCGACAAAGTCAAGATTCAGTTGGTTTCTGTAGAGTTTACCGGCTATGCCTTACTCTGGTGGTCTAATGTAAGGACACAAAGAGCGCGGACTGGATTTCACTCTATTGATACTTGGAGAAAGATGAAATCTATCATGACGAAGAGATTTGTCCCTAGTCATTACAAACAAGAATTGATTATGCAAATACATAACCGTAGAAGAATACCTTACAGAGTTCGAGACTCTCAAAATTCGAGGAGAACTAAAAGAACCCGAAGAACAAACCATAGCTAGGTTTATCCATGGCTTGAATTATGACATTGCTGACGCCGTAGAATTGCATCTCATAGACTCTATGGACGTAGTAGTTCAGATGGCCCTGAAAGTCGAATGCCAACTCAAAAGGAAAAGGAAAGCCACCCAATCATTTAAGATTAACCAACTCCCCAAGTACACCCCTAACCCACCTGAGGCTAACAAACCCGTGACCAAGGCTGATTGGAAAAAGCCCTTTCAAAGACATTGGCCTCCCAAAGAATCAACCAGTAAACCAATAAACCCTAAAGGACCAGAGACCAAGCCTACAAGAGACAACCCCACTAGACAAAGAGCACGCGACCTCAAGTGTTACAAGTGTCACGACGTAGGTCATTTTATGGCCCAATGCCCGAACCGTCGTGTCATGATCATTAAGGAAGACACCGGTGAGTTTGTAAGTGAAGATGAGTGCAAAGAGGAAGTAGAAGAAGTAGGAGAGGATGAGGACGAGAGTGATTCGGTAGAAGAAGTTATCCATACCCCTGATGGCCCTTTACTTATGGTGAGAAGACGAGTTCTTATAACCAAGAGTTCTGGAGAGGATTGCCAGCGTGAGAACATCTTCCATAGTAAATGCCTCATCAAGGATAAGTTATGTTCTCTCAATATTGATGGAGGAAGTTGTGCGAACGTAGCTTCCAAAGACTTAGTGACGAAGTTAGGGTTAGAGACTAGTGCTCACCCCCACCCCTATAAGCTTAAATGGTTAGATGATAGAGACGATGTTAAGATTACTAAGCAAGTAAGAGTCGAGTTTGGTTTAGGCAAATACAAGGACTCAGTTCTGTGCGATGTCGTGCCTATGAGTGCAAGTCATCTACTTTTAGGCCGACCTTGGCAATTTGACCGAAAAGTGAACCACGATGGACATTCCAACTACTATTCCCTCAAATTCGAAGGTAAAGTTTTTAAATTAGCACCTATGACCCCTGAGCAGATAGCTAAGGATGAAGCTATTAAAAGAGAAGAAAAGAACAAAGTAAATCTTTTCATGACTAAGGCTGACGTAGAAGCATCCGTACTTCGAGGGGATCCCATGATTTTGATATTATACCGAGATAGAGTGATGGAGTTAGGAGACATACCCCCCCGTTAAAACCCTACTACATCAGTTCCAAGACGTGTTTGCCGAAGATTTACCTAAAGGATTGCCACCCTTACGTGGCATAGAACACCAAATTGATCTCCACCCTGGAGCTGCCCTTCCTAATCGACCAGCCTATCGAATGAACCAAAAAACTGCAAGAATAGGTTCAAGAATTATTGGATAAGGGCTATATAAGAGAGTCCATGAGCCCCTGTGCAGTTCCCTCACTATTAGTCCCTAAGAAAGATGGCACCATGAGGATGTGTGTCGATAGCCGAGCCGTAAACCACATCACAGTCAAATATAGATTTCCCATCCCTAGGCTCGAGAACATATTAGATGAGCTCAGTGGAGCCTCAATCTTTTCCAAAGTAGACCTTAAGAGTGGTTATCATCAGATACGCATGAAGGAAGGAGATGATTGGAAGACAGCGTTTAAAACCAAGTATGGCTTGTTTGAATGGATGGTCATGCCCTTCGGGCTTTCTAACGCCCCAAGCACGTTCATGCGACTCATGCACCATGTACTCAAAGAATACCTTGGTAAGTTCATTGTTGTCTACTTCGACGACATACTAATGTATAGCACGGACCTTCCACAACACCTTAACCACCTTAGCACCCTTTTCCATACCCTTAGGAAAGCCAAATTATTTGGGAACCTTAGCAAGTGCTCCTTTGCCCAGGACAAGGTTTATTTCCTAGGCTTTATAATATCCAAAAATGGCATGGAAGCCGACGAAGATAAAATCAAAGCCATTAAGGACTGGCCCACACCCAATTCTATATCGGAAGTGCGAAGTTTCCATGGGCTAGCCTCCTTTTACAGAAGATTTAGCCAGAATTTTAGCTCAATAGCTGCACCCCTTACAGACTGCACTAAGAAAGGGAAAGAGTTTACTTGGACCCCGAAGTGCCAAAGAAGCTTTGCGTTAATTAAGGAGAAGTTATGTCATTCTCCCGTACTTGCTCTTCCTGATTTCAACAAGGTATTCGAAGTCAAAAGTGATGCGTCAGGAGTTGGAATAGGAGCAGTACTTATGCAAGACCAACGACCCATCGCATATTTCAGTGAAAAGATAAAAGGAGCCGTGCTCAATTATTCTACTTATGATAAAGAGTTTTACGCAGTTATACGAGCATTAGAGCACTGGCAACATTATCTCCTATCGAGGGAATTCGTTATCAACACTGATCATCAAGTCTTACGACACATTAAGAGCCAACATAAACTGAACAAGAGGCATGCAAAATGGGTAGAGTTTTTAGAGAGGTTTCCCTATACCCTTAAGTATCTCAAGGGAGAGAATAATGTAGTAGCAGACGCCCTATCTAGGAAGCGAATCCTTTTCACCGAGCTAGCAGTAAGATTTTTTAGATTCGAATGGATTAAGGATAGCTACGCCTCTGACCCCGACTTTGGACCCCATTACGCCCGATGCCTAGACAAGGTTGAAGGAGATTATTTCCTCATGGATGGTTATTTGGTCAAAACAGGCAAATTATGCATCCCTCAAGGAAGCTTACGACGGTGCCTTGTGAAAGAAGCTCATTGTGGGGGCTTAGCCAATCATTTTGGGGAAAAGAAGACCCTCGATATGTTAAAGGAACATTTCTTTTGGCCTCACATGATGAAAGATGTGCATCGCCTGGTAGAGACGTGCATAGTTTGCAAGAAAGCCAAAAGTAGAGTTCTACCTCAAGGCTTGTACATGCCCTTACCGTCCCTACACACCCCTAGATTGTAGTCAGTATGGACTTTGTCTTAGGACTACCACGGACCGCCCGAGCTAAGGATTCCATCATGGTGGTCGTGGATAGATTTTCCAAAATGGCACACTTTATTCCTTGTGCCAAGACAGATGACTCTACTTTAACCGCCGACCTATTTTTCAAGGAGATTGTTCGCCTGCATGGCATCCCACACTCAATAGTGTCAGATAGAGACACTAAGTTTTTAAGCGCCTTCTGGACCACTTTATGGAAAAGGTTAGGGACTAAGTTGTGCTTCAGCACTTCTTTTCATCCCCAAACTGATGGGCAAACGGAAGTTGTTAACAGGACTCTAGGCTCCCTCTTACGCAGTGTTGTAGGCAAGAAATTGTCTAACTGGGACATCATACTTCCAGGCTTGGAATTTTCCTACAACCGCACCCTTCATTCCACTACTCAGAAAACGCCCTTTGAGGTTGCCTATGGGTTTAATCCATTTACACCGTTGGAACTTGTCCCTTTACCTACTAAGGACTTAGCCAACCCATTAGGTGCAAATAAGGCCGAACAATTAAGAAGTTGCACGAAACTGTGCGAAAGGCCATTGAAAAAAGAAATGAGAGTGTGGCTAGGCACGTGAACAAAGGTCGAAAAAAAGTCATTTTCCATGCAGGAGACTTAGTATGGTTGCACCTCCGGAAGGAAAGATTTCCGGATAAGAGAAAGTCTAAACTTCTACCTCGTGCGGATGGCCCATTTAGAGTACTTGAGAGGATCAATGATAACGCCTACAAAATCGAATTGCCGGGTGAATATGGAGTTTCCGCGACTTTTAACGTCCAAGATTTATCACTCTATAAAGGCAATGAAGATCAGTTTCAGGACCCGAACTTATCGAATTTGAGGTCAAATCCACAGTCACCTGGGGAGGATGATGTGCCCCATAGGCCCATCACACGATCTCCAGTCCAAGCACACACTTTAATTAACCTACATTCTCACACATTTGATTCTTGTGCAGGTTATGATTCAATGGAGCCGGAAGTTGCAAGCTTAAGGTTGGAAGTGGAGGCTCAAGACATGGAGCAACCGAGACACATCATTGCATGGGAAGCCACCCTTGAAGATCATGAAGCTCTTAAGGGAATTTGTCTTCTCGAGCCAACTTTTATGTAATGTTTTATTTTGAACTTATTGGGCAAACATTGGCCTTCTTGTTTAACTTATTATTATGTGCATGCATTAGGCATTTAGGATTAGATTGAATGGTTAGGATAGATGATGGAAAGTCCTTCGGGCTTGGCTTAAATTGAAGAAGCAATCGGGCATGCAAGACATGCCACTCTCGGCCGCAAATGCGCCAAAGAGAAAGGGCCGCAAGTGGTGGCCAACTTTACCCGATTTGGCCACACCATTGGGCTGCCATTTGAGATGCTTGTCCCCTTTACCTTTTGTGGAAGAAACATGGACCCATGACATGGCATTCAGCAAGCCATTGATCGACCACTTGGCTGCCATCATCTCGGCCGCACACTACAACACTTTGGAGCTGGTTATAAGCTTCTTTGCACCAAGTTTTTGAAGACCATAGCACAGCCCTAAAACCCTCCACCCTAGGCCTATATAAGCATAGCATTGATGTTTGTATTTTGGTTGGCAAAGTTAATGAGCATTGGCATGTTTTCTAAGAGGAAACCGAGAGAGTTTTCCCACCACCATCCAAGGTAAGTGCTCGGTTCCATGAACCGATTAGGAGTAGCCTCCTAGCTTGGCAACTCAAGGTTGTTGCTCGAGCTTGTGTTCCACTTTTCTCTCCTCCCTTTCAAGGGAAGGAAACAAGAAGGAAGTGGCCAAAACCGGTTCCCCAAGTTGAGAGCCTTTCCATGGAAAGGTTGTGATTGTCGAGAACATAACATTGTCTCTTCGGCCGACTTGCGGGTTAGCTTGCACAAGTTTGTCATTTCTAATCAATCTGGACCACGACCACCACCATCACACACCTCACTCACTCCACTAATCTCACACCGAATTTCATTTCATTTAAAGCACATTTGGTTGTTCATTTGGTTGTTTTTCTCAAGGGTTTCTCGGCTTGGCCGAGATCCGAGGGCCTAACTGATCCTTTCATGCATTTTAGTGACCGAGCAAGGGCTTGGCTGTAACAGTAACTGAGAGGGGGAACCGTAGCTCTCATTTGCTCTGTTGTTTATTTTTCCTCCCAGACGCGCGAAGAGGAACGGAGAGCAAAGCCCTCCCTCCGGAGACCTTTGCTGCATCGACGCCATTCCTTTGTTTTGCTCTCCATTTCATCAGTTGAAAGTAAGTTTAAATTGTTTATAGTTCAATGTTGTTTTAGTGTTGGAATTGAGGAGAAATGTGGTGGATAGAGAATTGGGGTTTTAGGGTTAGAGTGTTTATTTAGTGTAATGTTGATTGTTGTGGGTTGTTGAGGATAAATGAGATAGAGTGGTGAAGGATGTACTAAGTTTTTGCGGAATGGCCGTGAAGGGGGATTTTGACCCTAGGGCATACTCTGTTTTTGGGTTTATGTTTTAGCTGCGGTTAACGATTTTAGATTCTGCTATGGTTGATTAAACTAGATTACAATTGGAGCGTTTAGCCGCTGGAATCGTGTGATTCTGATAACCAACACAAAAGTTATGTGCGTCGGAAGTTAGGTAGATTTCGGAGCCGAATAGGTTAGTGAGCGATTTTGGTGAGTGCGTGAAGTGTTGAGTTAGTGTGGTGATTTTAGTGCAAAAGTAGAGTAGTAGGATGAGTTTTGACAGTAAGATGGTTTTGTTGTAGGTTGAGCAGGTTTTGGGTGAGACGAGTACCACAGAAAGTTAGAACGCCAGGTTAGTACTGTATGTATGTGTTTTGCCCAGGTGGGCCTAGACCAAGAAATGTTAGGTTGTGTGGGTTAATTGTAATGTCCGTGTGTATTGTTTGACATGCATCATGTTTTTTTGAAATGAGAACGAAAATGAATTTGTGTATGGATTTATGTGCAAGTGTGAAGTGCAAGGTGTGGCGAGGACGATGGGTGTGTGGGTAGCTAGGCCACGTTACTAGAGAAACCAGGACGGTGGCGACGTGCTAGGGTGTGGTGTGGCAAGTGCGTCCAGCCTCACCCTGGTTGGCTGCCGTGGTATGCGTGTGGTAGTGTGCAACTATGGCCTCGTTGCTGAAAGAACCGAGACGATGGCGACGTGCTAGGGGGTGGTGTGGCGAGTGCGTCCAGCCTCACCCTGGAATGGTTGCGTTGCGCAGACTGACGCGTGGGTACGGATTGAGGGCCTCGTTGCTAGAGAAATTGGGACAATGGTGACGTGTCAGGGTGCGAGGTGCCGAGAGAGTTCGGCCTCACCATGGTGCGGCCGTGCCACGAGACGCTGGTTGTGACAACATGAGGGAGAACATAGAAACTGCATGTGATAGGATTGCATTGTTGTTTTACGATTGATATTGCACTGTTTACTGAGCGTTAGTCTTATATTGTGTGTTCCGTGGTGTAGGTGCAGAGATCCCATGAGATGAGTTGTCGGAGCCTAGACAGGACGAGTAATTGGTTGGCGGCGTACTACCGTGTGTCGGCAGGTGGAGTTCATCAAGGCAAATCGACCTGTAGGACGAGGTGAGACGGGGTCCTTTGTAGTGAGTTTTGAGGGGTTTATGTCGAGCGTATAGGTTTTGAGGCATAGATGGGCTTGGAATTCCATAATCAGAATTGATGTATAGGTGCATTTTGGAATTATTGGAAATGATTGAATGAATGATTCAAGTTTGCAATCGGATGTTTTAATTTGGAAAAGCTTTCATGTCCTTCACTGTAGAACTGCTGTTATTTTTTTAGATTGCTGGTGTGCAGTATCGACCAAATTCTATAGGTGTCGACCGGTCAATGTAAATTGGAGGACGAGTGTCGACCGCGGGGCTCGCCCGAGGTGGGCAGAGGAAAATGAGGTGTTGACCGGCGACTGTGGGTGTCGACCGGTCAGTGTAAAATCAACGAAAGTGTCAACCGTGGGGGTCGACCTGCGCAGGCAGAGAGGGTAAAAGTGTTGACTTGTGAAAGCAAGTGTCGACTACTCTCCAAGCTGAACGTAAAAGTGTCGACTGGTGATTACTAGTGTCGACCGACGTGAAGACCCGATGGTAAAGTGGTGTCGACCGGCGTTCACCTGTGTCGACAGATGGAAACCCGAGACGACTCAGGTGTTGACTGGTGTTTACAAGTGTCGACCAGTCTCTGTATTTCTATGTGTTAAAAAGGTGAAGTCTATTTAAAAGAGTTTTTCCGCTGCGACTTTTCGTACATAATTTTCGAGGATGTCGTTTTAAGTCGAGTAACCAAAAGTTTTAAATTTTGTACGAAATTGTTGAAATTAGAAGCAGGCATATGGTTGGCGACCTGGGTTCAGGGACGACTCGGCGGCATTATAGATGTGTTATCGGAGCGGTGAACGTACAGGAAACGAGTAGGTTTTTGAGGCGTTACAATCCATATTTTCAATGGTGGATCTCAATAGTGGCTACCACCAAATACGAATGAAAGAAGGTAACGAGTGCAAAATGACTTCAAAACAAATTATGGGCTATTTAAATGAATGGTTATGTTTTTTTGGCTAACCAATGCTCCCTAGTATGGTCAATAGATTAATGCACCACGTGCATAAAAACGTTTTAGGAAAATTCATCGTTGTCTATTTTGATGACATATTGGTGTACAGTTTGGATCTTTCTCAACACCTCAACCATCTTAGCACTCTTTTTCTAACCCTTAAAAAGCCATATTATTTGGAAATTTAAGTACATGCTCATTTGCACAAGAAAACGTTTATTTTATAGGGTTTATCATCTAAAAAATGGGATGATAAACCCTAGAAATCAAAGCTAAAATCAAAGAAGATAAAATCAAAGCTATGAAAGACTGACCTGCACCTACTAGAATATCCGAAGTACGTAGCTTCAATGAAATCACATCTTTTTAGAAGATTTATCAAAGACTTTAGGTCAATCGTCGCACCATTCACCTATTGTTTCAAGAAGGGAAACAATTCATTTGGACGCTAGCTTGTCAAAAGAGTTTTGTGCTTATTAAGGAGAAGTTATGCCACTCATTTGAGCTTATTCAAGAGTGACGCCTCAAGAATAGGCATTGGAGTTGTACTTGTGCAAGAGGGGAAACCCATTGCGTACTTTAGTGAAAAGCTCAAAGGAGCAGTGCTCAATTATTAGACCTATGACAATGAATTTTACGTTGTCATACGAGCAATTGAACACTAGCAACACTATCTCTTGTCGAAGGAATTTGTAATTCATACTAACCATCAAGCATTAATGCATATTAAGAGTAAGCAAAAGTTTAACAAGAGACATACAAAGTTCATAAAGGTTTCCATATACCCTCAAGTATTTAAAAAGGTATGATAATGTAGTTGTTGATGTGCTCTCAAGGAAACAGATCTTTATCACTGAGTTTGGGACTAGATTATTTGGATTCGAATTGTGACGACCCCGAAAACCCACCGGTTTTCGGTTTGCTCACTGCTCTGATACCAACTCTTGTGACGACCCCGAAATCCTACCCGTTTTCGATCAGCTCACTACTCTGATACCAACTATTGTGCATTCTCTGTCAACCTTGGACCGGTTTGCTACTTACTCCCTATTCCACTCGTATCGTAAAAATTCGCATAAAATTTAAAACTTCTATTCCTCGAACTAAAACGACATTTTTGAAAATATTTTAAACAACATTGCAGCGGGAAACCTAATTAAAACCATTTTGGATAAAACTTCATTTCATGAAACCTAAAACAGAGACACCCGCTTGACACATGTAAGTGTCGGTCGACACTTGGGTTATCTCGGGTTTTTCATCGGTCGACACTAGCAACGTCGGTCGACACTGCAATTTTCTCTGTTTCCATTGGTCGACACCTCTACCATCCCTTCATTCCCGGTCGACACCTACAGCCGTAGGCCGACACTTTGATCCCCTTTGTCCGCACAAGTCGATCTTTGCGGTCGACACCACTATCATTTTTACACTGACCGGTCGACACCTATATCCATGGGTCGACACTTACTTCGGCTTTACCAGTGCAAGTCGAACCCCACGGTCGACACTCACCTTCCATTTTACACATATCGATTTCGGTCGACACCTTGCACCAGTACATATAAAAATAACACCAGTTCAGAGAAAACACACGATGAACATTTCAATGATTAAATCCACGAAGTAAAACCTATATTTTTAAAACATAATCTCTCCAAGTGATTTAAAAAAAAAGACATAATCCCTACTCCAATCCCGACTATAACCGTACCACACAACCTATATCCTCAAAAATCTATACACAGATGTTTAACACAAAATGCTTACAAAATTTCACCACCTATCCCACCATGGTCGTGTCGCCCCAACAAACTACCTGCACCGGCATACGGCGTATGCCACCAAACACCATCCTAGGCATGCCCGTCAATTAACAACTCACCGAAAAGCTCGTCGTCACCTACAACACGGAACACAAAACATAAGCCTAATGCTTAGCAAGTATGGAATATGAATTAAAATCAATACACAACTTAACCCCTAACACATGCAGTTTCTACGATCGGTTTCGTTTTCATTGTTATCATCTTCCACTTTCACGTGTGAGTCAAGTAGGCACCCATCCTATCACACTCAGGACGACCAAACCATGACCCACAGAGCGAGATTATCGACACATATCATGTTCACACAGGGGACAACCATACATAATCTCCTCCAAACATCGATCATAGAATCCTATAGTGCTTTCTCAGTAGCACGTTAACGACGACGCGTTCACAAACCGTGTCATCTTACGTACTTTTATCCATAGGAACTCCCTAGTGCTTTCTCACTAGCACGTTAACGATGAGGCGTTCCCATGCGTGACATCTTTTCTTATCTAATTACATTTCATATGCACAATTCAAAACATGCTCAAAACTCGTTCTTTCGTAGTTCAAAACCATGATGCATGACAACACATATGCAGAACCAACTGACCAAACAACAAAACAAAGAATCAAAACAAACAAACAATCCTACAATTCCATGGTGTAGGCCAGAAGGCAAATCATAAACAGTCCATCACTTACCTGGTGTCCATGAAATTTCTCGTACTTCGTAACTTCATACGCTAACTTGGACTACCTATAAAATCACACATTCATCCATTCTAAATCGTTCAATTCATAAATTTCTATCTTGAAAGTCATAACTCGTACCAAAACCAAAACTCTCCACTAAACCTAAAATCCAACTCAATTTCCAACAAATTTCAAAAATTCACAACTTCTCTAATACTCGTCCGAATTGGATGATCCAAAGTGCTATAAACTTCACAGGACGTCTAGTTTCCAATGGTCTTATCCATTTCCTAATTGGACATCCACAACTTGGTCGAGCAGACACCATTCCAAAATTCATGCACTCGGCTATCCAACCACTCAATCCTTCTCATAAAATCCCATAATCTACTCTTACTTCTAGTTTAAGTATCAACATGTGGATAAAAATCGACTCTACATTCAATTTCCTATATCTCCCTCGTAGATTTTCACCAAATCACCCAATACCTTCACTCACTTTGTTTTTATCGCTAAAAACAACTAACACACTAACTATCTACTTAGAACTAACTAAAACTTACCGCAATATAAAGAAACAGAGAAGAAATCGGCTGAGCGTCGTAGGAAGAGAGTAGCCAAACTTCGCGAGGGAGAGGAGAAGAAACAAGGGGAAAACTTGTGCTGTGGAAAAAGAGAACACCGATGGTGTTCTCACTTTTTTTTTATTATTTTTATAATAACAATACCTAATTACTAAAGTGCACTTAACTCTTAACCATTTAATAAATTTGTTATACAGTGCAATTTCGGTTGGATTCTTAAAGTTTTTTATTCTGCATTAGCATCAAAATCATCTTTTACTTAAGGGCAGAAATTCTCCGTTATCAATTCTAACTAAAACTACAACGATTATAATTACAAAAATCTGAAATTAATTCAAACGAAAAATTCTAGGTGCTACACGAATGGATCGAAGATAACTATGAATTCAACCCTAACTTTTGACCTCATTACATTAAGTCCCAAGACAAGGTCGAAGGAGACTATCACATTATGGATGACTACTTAGCAAAAGTAAGAAAGATATGCATACCCAATTGGAGTATGAGGAGGTGCCTCGTCATGGATCCTCAGTGTGGGGGCTTAGCTAATCATTTCAGGGAGAAGAAGACCCTCGAAACATTTAAAGAGTATTTTTACTAGCCTAATAGGAAGAGAGATATGCACTGCATAGTCGAGACATGTGTGGTTTGTAAGAAAGCCAAGAGTAGGGTTTTACCTCAAGGCTTGTATTTACCCTTATCCGTACCCACTCATCATTGGGTATAGGCCAGCATAGACTTTATATTAGGATTACCACGAACTGCTAGAAGTAAAGATTCAATCATGGTAGTCGTAGATTGGTTTTCTAAGATACCACACTTCATTGCATGTGCCAAAACCGATGATTCTATCTTAATTGTTGATCTATTTTTGAAAGAGATTATCCGTCTACATGGAATACCAGACTTAATAGTGTCCGATAGAAACATTAAATTTTTAAGTTATTTTTTAACAACGTTATGGAAAAAATGGGGAAATACGCTATGTTTTAGCATATCGTCTTATCCAAAAATTGATGGGCAAATGGAAGTAGTTAATAAAACCTTAGGTGATATACTTTTTCCTTGATTAGAGTTTGCATACAACAGAAGTGTACATTCCACTACTCAACAAACTCCATTTAAAGTCGCCTATGGATTTAATCCATTAACACCATTGGACCTTGTGCCCTACCTTTTAAGGAATTATCTAACACTTTAGGAGCAAACAAGGTAGAGCAAATTAAGAAGCTGCACGAAACAGTGCAAGGCCATCAAAAGAACAAATGAAGGCTATGTTAAACGAGCAAATAGAAGTCGCAAGGAAGTTATTAATAACGAATGTGATTTAGTTTGATTGTACTTTCATAAGGAAAGATTTTCAGCAAAGAGAAGGTATATGTTGCTTTCTAGAGTCAATGGCCATTTAAGGTGTTAGAGCCCATTAATAATACTTATAAGTTAGAACTACTAAGAGACTAAAGAGTATCGACTACTTTTAATGTTCAAGACCAAATTGCTCATCTGCTTATATGAGAATGACATTGTGGAGGCCAAACTAAAGGATATGAGGTCAAATCCTCAATCACCTAGGGAGGATGATTTGACTCATAGGTTCATTACACGATCTCAATCCTGAGCACATACTTTAACTAATTTATGTTTTCACACACTTTTCTCTTTTGCAGGAGTTGATCTCTATGAAGGTTTGGAGCAAGTCCTTGAAAGCCTGAAGTGGGATATTAAGGATTGTGACAAGGATCAACCAAGGCATGTGCTTGCATAGACTTCACGGATGGAGGATCAACAAGCTAACATAAGAATTTGTCTTCCTGAGCAATAACCATTATGTGACTTTTATTTTGAACTTTTATGACAAATATTGGCCTTCATATTATGATTTATATATGCATGCATCTTAGGCATTTAATGATAGATGTATGTTAGGCTAGATGGTGGCTTGTGTTAGATTTACTCAAGAGGAGAGTAGTGAGCAAGGAGAACACACAATGCATCGAGACTTGGAAGCTCAAGACTCACTAACGCATTACATGGACTTTAGCACGAAACAATGCACCATTTGATGACTTGGCATGCTAGAGACCTAAGAGAGGCGCACCATGGATGGATGAAGTTGCAAGGAGGCACGCATGATTGATAAAACGCAAAAATCTCACCACCTTGATCGGCATACTCTTGGCTGCGTGATGATCCACCACATCAACGACCCTCATACCCTAATACTCCAAATCCAACCATAGCTATCTGAGGACATATTTAAGCATGGTCATTCGAGTTTGTATTCAGTTTTGGTGGAATAAAATTGGTGTTGCTTTGTTTAAAGAGAAACTGAGAAGGTTGTCTACCAAGGTAAGCCTCAGTGAAACTGTCACTGAGAGAAGTGCATCCCCTATGCATCAAACCCAAGGTTCTTTGAGTGGTTCTTGTTCCATTTTTCTCTCCATTTAATCAAGAGTTGGAACCAAGTAGAAGGTGGCCAAAACCAGTTCCATAGATCAACATCTTTTCCGCAGAAGGTTTGTTTTACCGAAAGTCATAAAACATTGCTTATTAGTTGATTTTTGAATTTTTTTTCACATTGGATTTTTTACAAAAGTAATTGAATATATTTTGTTCCACCATTTTTACCTCTCTACCGAGAGTTAGATTCAAGTAGAAGGTTGCCATAAAGGTTTCTTAAATCGTCACTCTTTTCATCGAAAGTGTAATGCTCCAAAAACCTACTCGTTTCCGGTTTGTTCACTACTCTGACACCACGTCTTTGACGCCCCGAGTTGTCCCCGGACCCAGGTCGTCAATCGTACACCCGCTTTTCACTTTGACAGAAGTCGTATAAAATTTAAAACTTTCAGTTCTTTAACTCAAAACAACTTCCATAAGAAACATAGACGAACGTCGCAGCGAAAAACTCAATTTAAAACCAGTTTAAACAACTTCACCTTTTTAAAACATATAAATGAAGAGACAGGTCGACACTTGCAAACACCGGTTGACACAACATTTCCCTCGGGTCTTTTGTCGGTCGACACTAGAAATCATCGGTCGACAGTTCTACGTCCCACTCAGAGACTAGTCGAAACCTGCTTTCACAGGTCGACACTTTGACGCTCTCTTCCCGCACAGGTCGACCCCCACGGTCAACACTGTCACTAATTTTACACTAACCGATCGACACCCACCGTCACCGGTCGACACCTCATTTACCTCAGCCCGCACTGGTCGAACCTCGCGGTCAACACTCATCCTTCAATTTACACTGACCGGTCAACAACTATGGACTTCAGTTGACACTTCACACCAGCAAACTAAAAAAAATAGCACCTCCAAAAAAAACAGACACGAAAACTTCCCCGAATTAAAACTAACGGTTGAAAACCTAAATCATTCATTTAAACTCTTTCCAATAGTTCAACATGTACCTATACATGAATCCCGACTATCAACACCCACATCCATCTATGCCTCAAAACCTATACACACGACATAGAGCTCACCAAAAACAATACTCTCAGAAATCTACCTACCAGAATCACTCCACGGGTCAGGCCACTGCGACAAGCTCCACCTGCCGGCACACGGTAGTACGCCGCCAACCGCCTACTCGTCCTGTCTAGGCTCTGGCAACTCACCTTCTGGAAACTCTGCACCTACACCACGGAACAAACAACATAAGCCTAACGCTCAGTAAGCAGTGCAATATGAATCGTAAAACAACAATGCAATCCTATGACTTGCAGTTTCTACGTTCTCGCTCATGTTGTCACAACCAGGGCCACATGGTACGGTCGCACCATGGTGAGGCTGTACTCTCTCGCCACCTCACACCCTGACACGTCGCCGTCGTCCCAGTTTCTCCAGCAACAAGGCCCTCAATCCGTACCCCTGTAACCATTCCAGGGTGAGGCTAAACGCACTCGCCACACCACCCCTGCACATCGCCATCGTCTCGGTTCTTCCAGAAACGAGGCCATAGCTGCTTACCACCACATGCACACCGCAACAGCCATCCTAGTCTGAGGCTGGATGCACTAACCACACCAAACCCTTACACGTCGCCACCATCCCGGTTTCTCCAGCAACGGGGCCTAGCTGCCCATACACACATCGTCCTCACCATCACACATCGTACTTCACACTCGCACATAAAACCATGCTCAAATTCATTTTCGTTTCCGTTTTAAAAACATGATGCATGTCAAACAATACACACGCACATCACAATCAACCATCATAAACCTAATGTTCCTTGCTGTAGGCCCACATGGGCAAAACACATGCATACACTACTTACACTACTTACCTGGCGTCCTAGCTCTCCGTAGTACTCGTTTCACCCAAAACTTGCTCAACCTACAACAAAACTAGTTTCCTGTAAAAATTCATCCCACTACTCTACTTGTGCACTAAAATCACCATACTAGCTCAACACTTCACGAACTCGCCAAAATCGCTCACTAACGTATCTCGGCTCCAAAATCAACCTAACTTCCGACGCGCATAACTTTTACGTCGGTTATCGAATCACCCGATTCCAGTAGCCAAACGCTACAATCATAACCTAGTTTACCACACCAAAAGGGTTTCTAAAATGAACGTCCGTAGTTACACTGAAAATTCATAGCCAGTTCCGTATCAGTGCTTAAAATCCTACATTCTCGGTTCTTCGCTCAAATTCACTCACTTCCTCACCCATTCATCACATTTATCCTCAATAACCCACAACAATCAATATTGCACCCAATAAACACTCTAACCCTCCCTAAATCTCTATCCACCAAATTTCTCCTTTACTACAACACTAAACCAACATTGAATCATAAACTACTTAAACTTACCTTCAACTGTTGAAATGGAGGAGAAAGTTGCGACCGATCACCGGCTAAACTTACCGCTCTATTAGCATTTTAAAAATAAAAAATAAAATAATAATAGTAATAATAATCAAATTAATATTTCACCCTCACACTTAAATCTTTTAATCCAATGGCTATCCAAACTGCTTCCGGTCGGATTCCCAAAATTTTCTCCCCATCATTAGCCTCGAAATACTTTTCCACCTAACCTTACGAATTTTTCTCTCTCCATTCCGACCTGAATCCCGCCGTTTGTCGTCCCGACAACTCAAAAATCGATGCCACGAAAGTACGGGGTGTTATAAAAAGATTGTCTACTGAGAGCAACAAAATATTTCTCATCAACCGACTTTGGAAGTATTTTCATATTTCCCTTTTCCGCAAGTATTTTAACTCACTTCTTTCATGGACACAAACCTCATTCATAACACAATCTTGATAAGTTCAGAGTTACTTCAAGAAACTATGAGAATTACTCTCAATTTGATAAAAACGTAATATGCCTTTTACCGTAATTGTTCCAAATTTATAAAGTATGAAACACCACATTCATGCTAGGGTTCTGGAATTAAAAAGTTTTAGACAGAAATACCCTTATAATGAAAATGGCACTAAACGCCCTTATACGATAATCCAGAAGTGACTAATTAAATAACACAACAATGACATAAACATCAACCCAAAACAGCTTGGATTACGAGAACAAACTCCGATTATTGGTTCAACATGCAATTTACTTCGTGAAGTATGACTTCAAGGACCAAATGCTCATCTGCTCCTTGATTCGATTCACCTTTGCTTTTGTTATCGGTCATGCCACTTGTAATGTATCCATCTTGAAATCCTCATCATTGTTAGACAAATCAATCAATGGAGCAACCAAATCACGGAGATGAACCGAGAGATTGAAACCTTAGTAACCAAGATAAGACAAGACAACCAAACGAACCTCAACGACCTATGCATAAGAGAAGGCTTAACCACCTAGGAAGAGTCATCAAAATTACTACTCCAACCGGTAAGAGTCCTATGATCAAGCCAATTTTTATGTTAAACTCGAAAACTTAAGCTATGTTAAATCACATACTAAGCAAAAGTTTAGAGAGGAATTGGACGAAATAGAAGTACTGATACAAACCACAGCCTCGGACATAGGTGAAGGTCTCTAAACATGGCAGAAGCAACAATGGAATGGGGAGTCGGTGACGACCCAAAACAGAGGAGAAATAGAGAAAACAAAGGCAACAGAGCGTTCAATCCAGTGAGGATGTTCTGCAGCTATTGACACATAAAAACAACATAGAAAGGAACAAAAAACAACAAGGATACCAACACAACAAACGCTCTCGGCCACGCCCGAAGAGTATCCCACTAGCAGAGCAATAAAACAACGAAAACAGATAAATAAAAAGGGAGGTTGGTGAAGGGATTTACTAGTTAGGTTTGAGCATCACAATGCGTAAATACTTTCAGTGATCATCGTTTGATGAGAGAAGGGAAAGCGATGGACCCAAGGTTGGCCGAGGAGTCAAACGCTGGTAGCGCTCGGTGCATATCATCACACAAGAAGAGCAACAGCTTTTGGGCGAAGGTTTCGCCATCTTCCTCCGTTTCAACTATCGACATAGAGGAACAAGAGGAAGAGACTAAGAGTGTTCCCGAGACAACCACGAACTCGGAACACAATTCTTTGGTGATTCCATCGAGTGCCAAGCACCGCCTATAGAAGAGCACCGAGGGATGAACCTCACCAAAGCACACTCTAACAAAGAGAAAACACTCTTCTATTTCCCAAATATTTGATAAAAAAAACCCACTAAATACAAGCTGCAGGAAAGCTTAAATAGGTAGTGGCAATTTCTGGAAAAAGAGAGTTGAAGATGAAGGTTCTGAAGGTTGTTGGAGAATTGCTTCCAAAAATATAGCCGTTGGAGAGCGAACTGGGCTGAGTAAACCGAACCGGTCGGATGAACCCATGGAAGTGGATGATGGTGATCATAGTGCGCATGCATGCTGCTCGTCAGTGTGCGTGCTGGCACTATCTGGTGCGAGTGATGCTTGTCGGTGCGTGCGCCTATTCATCAATGCGCTCGTAGGCATTGACTAGTGTGCGCGCAGTGCGTGTGTTGCCTTGCCTTAGGTGCGCAAAATGCTGCTTGATCAATGATGGACACCAACTGTTCGACGAAATACCCTAAAGAGTAACGGTTTTTTGCTCCTTGCCTTTGAATTTTCCAAGTCCTTTAGAAGTCTATTACCAACATACATTCTAAAAAAAAACAAGGCTAAAGTTTGCCAAGTACAAAGTCAAGAAAATAAACTAAAGTTTTCTAAAAAGTAAACAATCATAAGCTTGGTCACAATAATTAAGAAAGGAAACAAATTCCTTCTTGATTTCCTTCCAAGCCTTGAGAAGCCTTTTACCTACAAAATTCCAAAAGCGAATTAGTAGATAGAATAGATTAAATACTTAGAAGGATTGAGATTATAAGCACATCATCCCCTACCAGTTCTTGAGTATTTGATCTCAAACCCAATGGTTAACTTTCCCGAGGTAGACTACCAAAACACAAAATTTTTCTACCAAATTTTCTATGCATTTAAAACTTTGGTCTTGAATACATTTTAAAACTCCATTTGTTCATTACCAACAATGCATGCATGAGCATATTGAAGATTTATGCAAAGTAGAGTTGAACATATTCACTTTCCATGTTAACTAAGCAAATTAATAATTAACTCAAATAAAATTTCATCTTTTAAATAAGATAACAACACTTGCTTTCATCCAACTAGATTGATCTAAAATATTAAGAAACATACTAAGTTTACGTACAAGTCAAATGTAATCCAAAAGTCAAGGAAACAAATTCGTTCACTAAACAATGAGAGTAAAAATGTAATAACTCGAAAATTTCTAGAATTTAAATTTGTTTCCAGTTATAATTTTTCGGGGAGTTTTAACGCTAAATTTATTTTACGAAGCATGTAATTTAATTCGTAGAAGAATTTCAAAAATTTTAAAGTCGGAAGGAAGCAAATTTAACAGGGTTACGAACGATTAGATACGGGAGGGCATTTTGATAATTTGCATATAAAAAAAATGAATGAAAACTAGAATGGCTTCACGAGGAAGCCATTCTGATTTTCCTCTTCGCTTGTTCGCCCGCGACAAATAATCGAGTACACGAGCGATCAGTCAACGGTCAACCACCGTGTGAAGGGAACCAACGGTGCAGAACAGAGAGTTCCAGCAAGCTAAGCATGCATGGACTAGTTTTTCTGTTCAGAAGACCAAAGGTGAAATCTCCTCCCCTGTTTCAGTTCTGTTCGGCCGTGGAGTTACCCGTTCTTCTTGTTTTATTATGAAGTTGGCCGAGTATGTGTGTGTGTGTGTGTGTGTGTGTGTGTGTGTGTGTGTGTGTATGCTTAAGCCGTGCGTGGTTAAGGTTGAAGCTCGGCGAGAACCGATAGAGGTTGAGCTTAGTTGTTTGGTTTTGAACCGGATTGTCCAATGTGAGTGTAAGTTGGGGTTTAGATGAATGATTTTAGTGGATTAGTGTAGAATTAAGTGAGAAATGTTGAGAACCGAGATGGGGAGAGAATTTTTGGTTCGGTCGGTTATGTTTTTGGTCGTTTTGAGTTACTTTCAATTAATCATTTTAAATTTTGTTTTAGTATGTTAAATTAGGTAGATAGAGGAGCGTTTAGCAGCCAGAATAGTTTGATTTTGATATCCTATGCAAAATCTATGCGTATCGAAAGTTTATGTTCGATTTTGGACCGAGTCGGTTTAGCAAGCGATTTGGTTAGTTTGTGGTGCGTTAAGTTAGTGGTAGTTGTTTTTTAGCGTAAGTTATGCGTTGGGTTGGAATTTGATGGATTTTGGTTTTGTTTTAGGTTGAGGCATTTTTGGTGAAATTGTGCACCGAGCGAGCTTGGAACACCAGGTAAATAGTGTATGCATGCGTTTTGCCCAGTAGGGCCTACACTGTGGAACGTTAGGATTTATATGGTTTGATTGTGATGTGTGTACGTATTGTTTGACATGCATCATGTTTTAAAAAGGGAACGAAAATGGTTTGGAGCATATTTTGAGTAAGTGGTGAGACGCGTGAAGGTGGTACCGCGGATCCTACTCGGGGAGTGGGCCGGTGAGTAACCAATCGTGAATTTTGCTATGGGATTGGACCAGTTGGGTTGTCACGCGGTGTGTATGTATTGACAGTGAGTTTGATGGATAGTGGCGGCGCGAATCCTGCTCGAGTAGTGGGCCGGTGCACTAGTGACGAATTCCGCTCTGAGAGTGGGCCGGCTTGGCTGTCGCGAGATTTGTGTGTGGCAATTGTGGCCCCGTTGCTGGGGAGTTCGGGACGGTGGCGACGCATCAGGGTGTAACGTGGCATGAGGTTCACCATCACCATGGTGTGGTTGTTGTGAGGTGGCGCATTTGTCTGGCTTGTGGGCCTCGCTGCTGGGGAGTCCGGGACGGTAGCGACGTGTTAGGGTGTAGCGTGGTGCAAGGTTCACCCTCACCCTTGCATGACTGCACTACGTGTCACAGATTGTGACAACATGAGTGTGAGTGTAGAGACTGTATGTTATAGGATTGCATTGTCGGTTTTCCCTTTCATATCGCACTACTTACTGAGGCGTTAGGCTTATGATGTGTGTTCTATGATGTAGGTGTAGACATTATTGCTGATGAGCCTCAAGAGGCTAGTCCTGAGGCGTAAGACGGTTGGTGACGTGCGACCAAGGCACCGAACGGCAGACTATTAGGGCGACCTGACCCGTGAAAATGGTGAGTTTTGAGTGAGGTGTACGGGGTTTTTTTTCATGATGTATAGTGTATAGAGGTGGATCTACCCTGTTGTTGGGATAGTTTTGAGGCAGGTGTATATATTATATGTTTGAGCATTGTGTTGCTCTGTACTGTAGACTTTCTTCATCGATTGTCATTAGATTTATTTCTTCCACTCTGTTTTTCATTTGGTGATTTTCTGGATAAAATTGGATGGATACTTTTGAAATTTCTGGTGAACTGTGTGCAGGGTTAGAGCTTTTGGGATAGGCAGTTTTTAGGCATTACTTTACCGAATTTTCAGGAGAAAAGTTGGGGAGTCGAGAGTGTACGAAATAGGTCGGGGCGCGTGCGGTGAGGCACGAAGGGCATGGCAACAGGCGTGCGCGGGAGCGTGGCGTGACAGTAGGCATGCAGGGAGCGTGGCATGGTAACAGGCATGCGGGGCACGTGGCCCTGCGAGTGTGCGCAGGTCGCGCAGTGTAATAAACTGGAAAATTTCGGATTTTGAATCTAATTTTTGAAATTTTTAATTTAATCTCGGTTGTAATTTCGAGAAATATTTTAACCGGTAAATTAAATTATAAAACTTGGAGTCTAGTTTTAGTGACGGTTTTTGAAATTTTAGAGTCGAGAGGACACGAATTTGACAAAATTTCAGACGGTTAAAGCACGTAGGGGCATTTTTGGCAACTTTTAATGATTTAAATTATAGTTTTGTTTTAGTTTATTTTTATTTTTTTAATTTATTATTATTTTTTTTAACAACCGAATGGCTTCGTAATAAAGCCATTCGACTGTTTAACAAACGAGAGAAAGCGAGAGTGAGCGACCGAGAGGGAGAGCGGGAACCGGGAGGAGTCGTCGACGATCAACTGCCGTGAGTGCAAAGCCGGCGCGCAGGGTGCTCCGGCGAACTGTGGCTAGCTGGTTGTTCAATTTTCTGGGCCAAAAATTTGACCGAGAAACAAGTAACCTTCCCCTGTTTATCTTCAGGTTTTGCGACCGATTGTGGTCGATATGCCCTGAGCTAGACTATCGAAGTCAGAGCCTGTAACCAGGACATCTGGAAGGGTCCTCAACCGTGTTTAACTTTTGATTTGGCCAAGTGCTCGGGTTGGGAGGAAAAAAAAAATCGATATTTTGTTGACTGTGGGGTTCGGGTTTTGAGTTCAAAATCACTGGTTTTGTTCAAATTATGTTTAGTTGGTTGGAATGTGGATGTTTGGTGAAGATATTTGTAGAAATCGGGTGGATGACGGAATTTGGTTTATTTTGTATAAAAATAGATTTGGTTTTTAGTCGTTTTGGCCCGGCTTTGATTAATCGTATTCAATTCTGTTTTTGTGGATTAAATTAGGTTGTTAGAGGGACGTATGGCCGCTGGAATCGTTCGATTCTGATATCCGACGCAAAAGTTATTCCTACACCGTAGAACCTTAAGATTTTATGTTGTTGATTGTGGTGTGCGTGCGTATTGTTTGACATGCATCATTTTTTAAAAATGGGAACGAAAATGGTTTTGAGCATATTTTGAGTAGGTGACGAGACGCGTGGCGGTGGTATTGCGGATCCTGCTAGCGTGCAGGCTGGTGCTTCACTAGTCGTGGATTTCGCTCGAAGAGTGGGCCGCCACGCGGTGTGAATGTGTTGACGGTGAGGGTGATAGGCAGTGGTACCGCGAATCCTACTACCATGTGGGCCGGTGCAACACCCGTCGCAGATTTAGTTTGAGGAGTGGGCCGGCTCGGCTGTTGCAAAACGTGAGTGTGTGGCAACTATGGCCCCATGCTGAGGAGGTTGGGACGGGGGCGACGTGTCAGGGTGTAGTGTGGCGGGAGGTACACCCTTACCTGATATGGTTGCTGTGTGGTGATGCGTATGTGTAGTTTGCGGGCCTCGTTGTTGGGGAGTCTGGGACGATGGCGACGTGTTAGGGTGTAGGGTGGCGATAGGTTCCTCTTTACCCTGGTGCGGCCACACTACGCGTCACAGATGTGACAACATGAGTGTGAGTGTAGAGACTTCATGTGATAGGATTGCATTGATGGCTCTTACTTTCATATTGTACTACTTACTGGGCGTTAGGCTTATGATGTGTGTTCTATAGTGTAGGTGCTGACGATATTGCTGGTGAGCCTCGAGAGCCTAGTCCTGAGGCATAGGACGGTTGGCGGCGTGTGACCGAGGCACCAGACGACGGATTTTGTTAGGGCGACCCGACCCGTGGTGGTGGCAGATGATGGTGAGATTCGTTGGTTGTTATTTTTTGTCGGGTATTTATGTGGATAGAGGAGTTCGTATAGACGTCGGTTGTACAGGATGGTATAGAGTGATTGTAGTGTTTTGGGGACGCGTACGTATTTTTATATATTATAGTATGATATTGCTCTGTACTATGGACTTTCTTCATTTGCATTTGATGGATTTTCGTTGTCTTTAAACTCTGATTTTGTTATGGAGATTCTCTGGATGGTTCATAGATAAATACTGTTACTTTTTGATGAACTGTGTGCAAGGTTTAAATTTTGGGATAGCCAATTTTTAGGCGTTACTCTGCCGAAATTTTGGGAGAGAGGTAAGGAGTCGATAGGATATGGAATAGGTCTGGATGAGTACAGTGAGTGCTAGAGAAGTGTAGATGAGCATGGGAGTGCGATGTGATCGCAGGTGCACGGGGCACGCGGCCCTGCGGGTGCTCATGGGTCGTGCGCGCGCCGGGGGAGGGCATGCGTACGAACGTGTTGTACGGAGGCAGGGTGCGTGGGGCACGCGGCACTGTGAGCGTGCGCGTGACGCGGTGATGTTGAGTTGGCACGCGCAGCACTGCAAGGGTGGGCGCGGGGTATCGAAGTTGGGATGTGAGTGTGCGGCACCGATTTTGGGTAGTTCCAGGGGTATGTGGGACTCCTTCCTAGGATTTCGAGTTTTGTCCGTTTATTTTAAACTATTTAAATTGGTTTCTTTTATGCTGCGTATTTTTATATTGAGAATCTTGCGTTCCCTCTTCAGGGCGCGAGTTATTTCAAAATCGAGTCGAAAAATTTTCATACTCACAAATGTTGTTTTGAAAATGATTTGAAAACGAAAGTGATATTAAACTGGGTGAGTTGTGTCAAGTTTTAGTGTGTCATAGTGTGTATAAGTAGACGTACTGTAGCGCACTGGGAACGTGTGGGTTTTTGGGGTGTTACATGCAGCGTCAGGCGAGAACGTGTGCACGGACGTGCAGCGCGGAGGCAAGGTGCCGGCGCTGTGGGCGTGCGTGTGACGCAGCGGTGTCTAGTTGGTTCGCGCAGGGCTGAAGTGGAGATATGTGGGCGCAGGGCGCTCGGAGTCGAGTGGGGGCGCACGGCGCTGCTGCTGCTGTGGTGCGCGAGGGGTGTAGTGGGCGAACAGCGCCGGGCCTGAGAGGCGTGCGGGGTGTGTGTCGGACTCTTTCCCAGAATTTAAAGTCTTGTTGTTGTTTTTTGAAAACTCCTTTAAATTGTCGTTTTTCACTGCATATTTTATATTTACAATTTACATGTTCCCTCTTCAGGACGCAAGTCGTTTTCGAATTGAACAAAAAAATTTTATACCCACAAATGTTCTTTTGAATATTATTTGAAAATGAAAGTGGGATTAAATTGAGTGAGTTCACGTTGAGTTTTTTAATGTCATAGTGTATAATAATAGTGAGCGTACCGGGAACCGTGTGGGTTCTTGGGATGTGACAAAAAATTTTCCGTTGCTCATTTATATCGGGTTTTTATACGTTTCCTTTTAGAACGTTCTCTTTTCGGGCATAAGTTATTTTCGAAACGAGTTGAAAATTTCTATACTTACAAATGTTCTTTTGAATATAATTAAATGATAAGGGTATCGTTAGGTTGAGTTGAAAGAGAGAGAGGGAAAGAGAGGATTACGGGTCTGGTGTAACACCCAGAAATTTTCCATTGCATTTGATTTCGGATTTTTGTAATTATATTGATGGGGTTTTGCTCCGAATTAATAATGAAAAATTTCTGCCCTTAAGTTAAATATTATTTTGAGACTAATGGTGGAGAGAAAAATTTAAAAATCCAACCGGGATCTGACAGAATCACAGAATTATGAAACCGTTAAAGTTGGAGGGCAGTTTGATAATTAAGAAAAATATAATAATAATAATAAAATAATAAAAGTAACTGTGAAGAAGAACACCATCGCTGTTTTTCCTCCTAGCAAACCCTTTCCCTCGTTTCTTCTCTTCTGCGAGCAGACAGCGATCGATTCTTCCTCCATTCTTCCGAATCACGGTAAGTTCTAGTTAGTTTTGGGTATCTAGTTGATGTGTTAGTGTTATTAGAGACAAAAATGGGTTTGGCAAGGGTATAGAGTCATTCGGTGAAAACCTAGAAGGGTAATGCGAGAAGTTTGAGTGTAGAGTTGAATTTCATTCGCATATTGGTGGTTAGGATAGAAACAGAAGTGGATTACGAGAATTAGTGAGAAAGATTGAGTGGTTGATTGGCCGAGTATGTAAATTTTTGGAACGGTGTCCGTTCGGCTACATTCGGTCAAGTCGTGGACATTCGAATGGAAAATGGATGAGACCATAGGAAACTAGACGTTTTCAGGAACTCGTAGTACTTTGTATCGTCTGATTCGGACGAGTATTGGAGAAGTTGTGAATTTTTGGAGTTGGACAAAAATTGTATGGGATTTCGGGTTGAGTGGAGAGTTTCGGTTTTTGTATGAGTTATGACTTTCAAGATAGAGAGTTATGAATTGATTGAGTGAGAATTGATGGATGTATAATTTTATAGGTATTCCAGTTAGAGCACGAAGTTACGAAGCACAAGAAGATTTCAAGGACGCCAGGTAAGTGATTGATCGTTTGTGAATTGCCTTCAGGCCTACACCATGAAATGGTAGAATTGTTTGTTTGCTTGATTGTTTGTTTACTTTGATTGTTGTTTGGTTGTTTGGTCAATGGGTCGTGCATATTGAATTGTCATGCATCATGATTTTGAACTACGAAAAACGAGTTTTGAGCATGTTTTGAACTGTACATATGAAATGTAATCAAGTAAGAAAATATTTGCCACGCATGGGTGAACGCCTCATCGTTAACGTGCTAGTGAGAAAGCACTAGGGGTTTCCCATAGATAAATGTACGTAAGATGACATGGTTTGCGAACGCCTCGTCATTAACGTGCTAGTAAGAGAGCACTAGAGGGTTCAACGATTGATGTTGGGAGGAGATTTGGGTTGGCCGTTCTGTGTGAGATCACGGTGTGTGCCTTCAATCTCGCTCCGTGTGTTATGGTGTGGCTGTCTTGAGTGGAGCAGGATGTGCGCCTACTTAACTCACACGTGAAAGTGAAAGATGAAAGTAACGAAACGAAAACGAAACAAAGTGTAGAAACTACATGTGTTAGGGGTTGAGTTATGCATTGGTTTTAATTCATATTCCATACTTGCTAAGCATTAGGCTTACGTTTTGTTTTCCGTGGTGTAGGTGACGACGAGATATCTGGTGAGTTGCTAGGTGATGAACGCGCCTAGGATGGGGTTGGAGGCGTACGATGCATGTCGGTGCAGGGAAATGTTGGGGCGACACGACCATGGCGAGTTAGATGGTGGGATTTTTTTGTAAGTGTTTTGAGTTGAATAAGATGTATAGTTTTTGAGGTTATAGGTAGTGTGATGCGGATATAGTTGTCAATTGAAGAAGAATCATATTGTTTTGAAATTTACTTGGAGAAGTTATGTTTTCAAATTATAGGTTTTACTTCGTGAATTTGATCGAGTAATGTTTGCCATGCGTTTTTAAATGAACTGGTGTTGATTTTTACTGATATTGGTGTGAAGTGTAATAACTCAGAAATTTTGATTTTTAATTTTTAATTTTCAGAATTTTTAGTTAATCCCGGTCAGAGTTTTGAGAAATATTTCAACGGGAAAATTTTAAATTATAAGGCTCCAGACCTACTTTTGCGATTGGTTTTCGGAATTTAAAGTCGGGAGGTCGAGAAATTAACGAAATTTCAGACGATTGAAGCACGTGAGGGC